>LOEQ01000391.1:207543-256245 GCA_001685075.1 Bramus lutescens
GACAGAATATTGCATGCATAATAAATGAATGAATGAATGAATGAATGAATGAATAATTTTCTTGTTGGCCTTTTTGCTTAGTAAAATAATCTGAATTTCTCACATGCCCTATAGATTTCTCATACCCCCAGGCTTCATTTACCTGCTGTTGAGCAGCACTGGTCAAGCATGTTCTTGACGAAGTTTGTGTAGCAGCTCTGCTCTCCATAGTGCCCCCCTTTTTTGATGCTTAGTGCTTTCCTTCAGTGCTTAGTGTTTTTCTTCAAACCGTTCATTTAGATTGCCTGCCTCAGGAAGGGCCTGCCTGGCTGGCAACCCTTTTTATGGGTATGTCATCCCCTCTATTCTCTGAGCCATTAGCCTCTTTATTTCTTCATAGCACTTAGTATCGATCTGTATGACACTCTTCTTGTTCCCTTACTAGCTATGGTGCCAAATTGGGTAGCTCATTGTTTCAATAAACGTTTATAAAATAAATCAAAAATGTATAATAGCTCATAATATTGTTTAGTAAATGTATAAGCAAGTACTATAGTTTGAACTCTTGTTTGGATTTTTTTTTTAGTATTAAGCCCAGGTAAAGAGGAAATGTAGACTGATAGAAAATATACAAATTCCAGTGTCATATGATCATAGTAATGACATTTAGGCTTTCTTTTCTGTAACATTCAAGGCTGAAGTTAATAGCCACTAATTTGTCTAGTTGAACCTTATAATCCTATTGTAATGATTATGGGATTTTCATTTTAAAATTTAGGGCCCCTTTCGTGTTGGTGATTTCTATAGATTTATTGTGTTTCTAGGCTTTTATTCTTTACCTCACAGTGACTATAAAAAGAACCTATATTTACTGGATATGTGTTTTGTTTCAAGTACTGTCCTAAGCATTTGCATGTGTTTTGTTTAATTTTTGTATCAACACAATGTAGAAATAATCTCATTTACTTTACAATAATGAATCACAACTTAGAATTGAGAACTAACTCCCCAAAGGGGTCCTATAAGGAGGAAGTGTCAGAGATGAGATCTCTATTTCTACTGAGTTTGTCCGAATGCTCTCATTCTTTTTCATTCTCCTTACTATCCTCCCTTCTTTTACAATGAGAACATATTGTCTTTAGCCTCAAATACACTATTAGAGTTGTTCAGGACTCAGTGTTGAGAGAAAAGTGGAATGAGTATCTGCTACACATGCCTGTTCGTTAGCCTGAATTACCTGATTTATATCTCTTTCATAGATTGGTTGCATTATCTTGATTCATACATTGCTGCTTCTTATTACCCTTACATATAAGAATCAAAAGTTTTAATAAATATGAGAAGACAAAGGTTTCTTGTCTTTAGAAACAAAGTCTCATAATGCAAATGATGTTTGAACCTGTGCTTATTAAGAAGAGGACTATGTAACAAGAACTACAATAAAAATCAAATATGAAACAGTAAAATGTTAATGGGATATATGTATACAGAATGTATGTCTCTAGAAGTTCAAGGGGGCATTCCAGAATTGTTATTCAAAACTTGATAGTCAGAAGTTTGCAATGAATTTGTTGCTAAATATTGTCCAGGGAGTTAGAGACAGAAGGGATTATTAAGGACTGCTGATAGCTAATTGTAGTCAGTTGACAAGGACTGAAGAAGGAGGTGACTGAAGGAGGACAAGGGGCCAGTCAGGGAGAGATCTAGTTAGAACTCACATTTTGATGCCTTGTGTTTTTAATAGTCCTTCCTTGAAGTTATATCCTTGTTTGATTGTAAGCTTCGTTCTTTTTCTGTGCTCTTTTTGTTTGTCTTGTGTCTGTATATTGCTTATGAGTAGCAAATACTCCGAGGTAGAGTTATACTCAAATTTAAAAAAAAACATTGTTGACCTAAAAGGAGTTAGAGCTACCTCTTCACCCTCTTAAAAATTAAAAATGAATTATACTTCAGAACTTTTTAAAGTTTGTTTTTTTTCTTAACTTTTTCTCTTAGTGGAGTCATAAAATGGGAGAAACACTTTTGGCCCAGATTTGTGTTCTGAGCAGCAAGGCTATGCTGCTTATGTGAGAAAGCAAGGTGGTAGTCAGAGGATTTTTTTTTTTTAATTTCCTCAGGGTTTTTCTGAGTTTACTCAGAGCAATTTGTAGATACAGCTCTGTACAAATTTCATACCCAGGAGAAGAAATCATTGATGGTAAACAGAACAAACACCCTCAGTTAAGTTGCTTGTTGTCACTTAGGTTGAAAACTGGGGAGTTTTTTTGGGTTTCTTAACAGGTTGCTGAAATGATTTAGAGCAAAGACAAATAATGGTTCTCCCTTGTAGATGGGTTCCAATTTCTACAATGAAGGCTAACATTATAGATGCTTTGTCAGACTTCTTTACAGATAAGTGGGCACATGACCTATCCAAGTTAATGAGATATAAAGAAGTATTTTTTTTTTTAACAAAAGATACTCTTTTTCTCCCCAATGAAGAAAATGTCTCTTTTCTTCTTATTAGGTTACTTTTATGTTTTTATTCTGTAACTTGAAGAGTAACTATCTTAACTGGTATGGGTGTGCATTTAATGCCTTGTGACTGAGTATAAAATAGTGGAAACAACCTGAACATCGAGTAGCTGGAGATCACTTAAGAGAACACTACCATATTTAGATAATGGCAAACCACCCAGTGATTACCAACAAAGTAGCATTACTTAGAGATATAATACAATGTTCTTGATATATACTACATAGGAAAAGATAGGACAGACAGCAGACTAAACTAAAAGATAGCTTGATACTGTTTTCATTTAAAACTGCTGACATATGCATTGAAAATACCATACATAGATCCACTGGTATTAACGTTTTCTTTGGCTGGTAGGATTAGTCTAGACTTTTAATTTCTTGCTATTCTTTATCTCTTCATTTCATATATAGTATTCCAAGTTGAAAAAAAAGACAAAATTCTATTTTCCTTTTTTCTTTCTCTGGCCTATCTAATTGGTTTGCTCTGCCTGGTTAAGTTAGGCCCAATTTTACAAGGTATTGTGAGCTCCCTAAGTTATCCTTAAAACCCTTCTCATATAACCATGTCTTTGTCTTAAAAAAAAAATCTAAGTTTCTTTCTCTTTTTGTTTTTCTTTTCTTTTCTTTTTTGACTTGCTGCCATAGCCCTTATCCAAGCATCACTCTGTTTTGGTTTCAGCTGCTGAATTTTTTCTAGCTATTTCATGCTGTTCATTCTTGTTGCTTTCATTTATTCTCTGTGTGCATAGTATTGTGAACTTTAAAAAAAATTAAATACTTTTGTGTTTCATCTTAAAATAGTCTTGTAAGGCTATATTTAGGTAAGACTTATTTTTCATTCAAAATTCTGGTTGGTTTTTAACTGGTATCAATACCATGAACCATGAGCATCTCTTGGTTATGTGTTACAAACTCCTGTTCCCAGTTTCTGACTTCACATTTTCTGTAAAGTGTCATTTAAGGAATAATATGCTTTTCATTTTGACTGAGTAACAAATGCTATCACTCCTTTCCCTTTTCTTTGAGCTTCCTGCGACCCATTTAAGGAGCCTTACTCTGATATTTAAAGTACTCGGTCAGACATAGGGACTGGAGAAGTGGGTAATGGTTAAGAGCACTTACTCGTTTTTCTTGAACAGAGCCTATGTTCGATTATCAGTGCCTACAGTCACTTTCTGTAACTCTAGTTCCATGGGATCCTCCACCCTCTTCTGGCCTCCTTTTGTTCACATATATACATGCAGCCTAATACACAAATAAAAAAAAATTTAAACTGCTCAGTCATAGATCTACTTCTATGACAAAAAGAGTAAGCAGATCAGAGAGAGAACCGTGGATGCCAGTGGCTTGTACTAGAGGTTGCAAATTGTTATTTTGGAGAAAATGGAAGTTTGATTCCTGTATTTCTCGATCTGTAGAAGTCAATTCTAGAGGCAATCTTTTAAAACTTCAAAAAATTCTCACATTATTTTGTCTAATTTCTTAAATAGGTCAATGACAGCTCAAACTATGAGAAAAAGATTACTAGTGGGGTTTTTTTAGTATCTATTTTATTTTTTATTACTTTAAAAATAACACCAATCAAAATTTCCACTTCCTCCCCTCCTTCAACCCTCCAACTCCTCCCCCACACCTTTCTCCCCAACCCCTTGTCCTAAGAGAGGGCAAGTCACCCTGCCCTGTGGGAAGTCCAAGGCCCTCCCCACAACATCCAGGCAGAGCAAGGTATGCATCCAAAGAGAATAGGATCCCCAAAAGCCAGTACATGCAGTAGAGACAAATCCCAGTGCCTTTGTCATTGGCCCCTCAGTCTGCCCCAACTATCAACCATATTCAGAGGGACCAGTTTGATCCCATGCTCATTCATTGCCAGTCCAGCTGGAGTTCGTGAGCTCCCATTAGCTCAGGCACACTGTCTCAGTGGGTGAGCCCCTTGTGGTCCTGACTTCCTTGCTCATATTCTCCCTCCTTCCACTCTTCAACTGGACCTTGGGGGCTCAATTCAGTGCTCCTATGTGAGTCTCTGTCTCTGTCTCCATCCATGGCCAGATGAAGGTTCTATGGTGATATTCAAGATAGTCATCAGTCTGACTACAGGACAAAGCCAGTTCAGGCACTCTCTCCTCTACTGCCCAGGGTCCAGCTGGGGTCATTCCCATGGACTCCTGGGAATCCTTCCAGAGCCAAGCCTCTTGCCAACCCCAAAATGGCTCCCTCAATTAAGATATCTCCTTCCCTGCTCCCATATCCATCCTTCCTCCATCTCAACTATCCCATTCCCCCAAGCTCTCCCCAACCCTCCCCTTCTCCCCTCTCCCTCCTCCTCTTCCCTTCCTTTTACCCCACTTCCCCACATGCTCCCAACTTTTGCCAGGCGATCTTGTCTGCTTCCATCTCCAGGTGGATCTATATATGCTTTTCTTTGGATAGCTTCTCTAGGATCATGAACTACAGGCTCAATGTTCTTTGTTTATGGCTAGAATCCACTAATGAGTCAGTACATACCATATGCATATTTTTGGGTCTGGGTTATCTCACTCAGGATAGTGAAGATTACTAATGTTTATTTCTCAGTTAAAGCAAACATGGCAATTTCTTCAGAAGACACCATAAGAGAAAACAAGATGGCAAGCCAGCATCTGGGGAAATCATTTGTAATATATAACCAGCATAGGAGTTATGATTCTGATCATACCAGTTGCAAAACTACTAACAACCAGCTGTGGTAGCACACACCTTAAATCTTGGGAGATAGGCTGGCTAAGCATTGTGAGTTCAGGGGCAGCCTAGTCTACATAGTAAGTTCTAAAGCATCCAGAGCTGTATACTAGAAAGACCCTGTCTCAAAAAAAAAAATCAAAACCAGACAAACAAAACACTGGAAACAGAGCTGGAGTGATGGCTCATCAAGTAAAGCCGCTTTCCAGCTAGCCCAGTGATCTGAGTTCAATCCTGGTGGCCTACATGGTAGAGAACTAACTCCTGTAAATGTCCTTCGACTCAAACATAAGCAGTTGACAGATGTATGCAAAAATACATATATAAGATATGTGAATTTAATCCAGTACCTGTTATCAGTCTTTCTGTTAGGATTTGATTAAAGATATAGAATAGAAAACATAATGTATTACCCATAGTATTTGTTTAACATAATTTAGCATAATTTTTAGCATAGGCTAAGCATATATATGCTTTTTGATATCCTGACATGAGAGCTATACCTGAGTACTTTAAAGATTTATCATATCTATATGTATAAAATATATATTCATGTGTTCACAACATACAAAAATAAATAACCCTCTTCCATTCTTTCGCCTCCAAGGCTAGCATGAAATGTTGTAGAGCTTTGTTCTATACACATGCCTTTCTTCTGTGGGGGTTCCCATCAGCAATGCCTAGCTTGAAAAAGTTTCTTCCTTTGTTCTTTTTATTCTTCCTTCTTCGATTGGTTTAATCTTTTTTTTCAACTAGAAAATATGTACTTGTCATTCATTTACTTACTTTTTTTGATTGATTTAATCTTTAGCTTCTGCCAAGGCGTTTATTGGTTATAAAACCTTTATATGGTATGCAGAACATACCTTTGTCCCTTGTGCCCCACAGCTGAGGGAATTTGAATAAGTAATGAATCAACCACCAGATGCTCATGAGGATGTACCAGGTGATGCTTTGTCACTTGTGCACATGCACATATGTACTTAAGTATTGACCATCTTGAAAGTGAGACAGTCATGGTATTTCACCATTAATACTTAAATGTGCCTAATGTTATTGACAGAGGATTCTGTTCTGCATAAATCTGCAGCCATTAAGTACCAAAGAAACACACAAAGGCCTATGTTAATTATAAACTGATTGACCTATTAGCTCAGGTTTCTTATTACTAACTCTTACATATTAAATTAATGCATATTTCTTGTCTGTGTCAGCCATGTGGCTTGGTACCTTTTTTCAGTGAGGCATTCTCGTCTTACTTTCTCTATGTCTGGGTGACAACTGCAGACTGAGCCTTTCCTCTTCCTAGAATTCTACTCTGGTAACCCCACCTATATATACTATCTGCCTGGCTACTGGAAATCAGCATTTTATTAATCCAATACAAGTGACAAATCTTTACAGGGTACAAAACCGTTGTCCCACAGTATTCTGTGGACAAGGATGTCTTCTGGTGTTAGAAGATGCTGTTAAAATATTCCTTTGTCCAGTATGAGAGTCATCCATCATATTTGTCCAGCTGTGGATGTATTTTAGCACTTTTGTTAACACTTTTTTCTTTCTATTGTTTCCAATTTGGTGTTCATTTATAACATTTTTTTCTGTATCCCTTCATTTTTCTTGACTCTGAAATAGTCCTCACATTGCTTTGTTGTATATTTTGTTTGCATTTTAAAGATTTTAGACTAGCCTTGTGGAAACATCGATATCCTGAATTTGTTTGGTTGTTTCTAATTTTTTTTCAAGATTAGAATCAGGTTTTATTATTTTTAAGTAGAAATACTACAAGTGATGTTATATATTTCTAGTTATCACATTATAGGGAGCCTACATAATCTATGGAGTAATTCTTGCCACTAAATAACCTGTTTTCTCACAACTTTATACCCCATAATTTCATTATGTGCTCTGAATTAATTCAGAATAAAGAAGTAATTTCCTTTTAAATTAATATCATTTGAAAAAGAGCTTCCCTCCTATGGTGGTCTTAATCATAGCAATATAAAAGTAATTGATGTACTATCCCTTCTTTTGTGTGTGTTATGAGAGGGGATAGGTACCCTTTTCCAATAACAAAAGAAGGTGTATTATAATACTCACAGCCACTTTGGGAGGTAGATGTTATAAGAAACAAGCTTGGAAACATCAAGTGGCTATTTATTGCTCATAGATGGTGAGGATTGTAGCTGACTGGCTCTGGTTCCACTTCTTTTTAATACTTCTTGAATGTTTGTTGTCCAGGACTTCATTTCTTAGGCTCTGCCCAACCCCATAGTTGGGAGATGAGGTTAACAGTGCTTTCTGTATTAAAACAGTATTTTTACAAGCCTGATAGCACTTACATTCCCTTTGTCCTAAGTGTTCCATTTCATAGCATGGTGCCTTTTTCTGGCTCCTTAAGGTATACTTGGCCTTTTTTTTTGTTTTTGGTATCATTTCTTCTAGATGAATGAGAACACGCTCTGTGACTAGCTGGTAGGTAGAAGGATGCTTGTGTGCTTCATAGCCAGTGGGCTCTAGCTTTGAGAGGCTGGGAGCCATTCTCTAGTTGTTGACACTTAGAATGTCTATGTTTCCACTTGTTTTCTCAGGCTACCAAGGAAGGACTTGTATTAAAAAACCTAACAAACAAAAGAACAGCAATTCGTTATAAGCCTTTATAGCTGTCTTATTGTCCTAATACTATTTATCTAGGTAAATTTCTTGCTTTTTTTTAAGACCCCCCCCCTTTTTTTAAGCTAGGGGGGTAAAGGGTGGAGAAAAAATTATGGCCACTAAGTGTGCTCATTGTTGTCAGGAGTCTGTTGTTTCTAATGAAGATGCATGGTGTTTGAGAACTTCGCTGTTGAGCATTTAGTAGACATGAAGGATAGAGTCATAAGCAAGGAAACCTGGCTGGGTTGAGGATGGGGAGAATTCCAATGGCAGCTGTTCTACCCTTGTCAACTCCGATTTGTTATTAGCTAGTCAGGCCCTGGTCATCAAGTTTTGGGAACCTTTCACTAAAAGGAAATTTTCCTTTTTATTGGTAGACATTTCAAAAGATATTCCCTGTAAAATCGATTTCTGCCTTTCTTTCCAACCTTGAGATTATAAATAAATATTTGTTAAGGAATGGCCAGTAAAGTGCAGTGAACAGAATTAAGGTTTGTTGGCCACCTTGCTGCTATGTATTTTCAGTAATGATTACTGTTTTTTTTTTTCAGAATTAAATTGGATGGAGTATTTACTTGCTTTGAATTTAAACTTTGCTGTGATTTAATGTTTATTCCCTTGAATGGCGCATTAGGAGGGAAGCAGAAGTAATTTATGTTTTATTGTTGAGATGCTTTACTCTTTTATAGCTACACACACACACACACCCTTCCTTAATCATAGTCTGCCCCATTAGCCCCTTTTATCCCCTTCCACCTCCCAAACAAATCTCCCCTTTTCATGTCCTTATTTATGTTTTAATTATATTTTAGTGTAATAAGACATACAAATAAAAGTATGGCCTGACAAAAATTATCAGTGGAAATAACTTTTCTAAGATATCTTTTGTCTCTTGGCTTTATGGTGAAAAATAGGTTGATTGTTAAATTGTTCCTACAGTTCATGCCCTCCTCTTTAGTTTTTATCTTGATGGGGGGGTTTCTTATCTATCTATTTATCTATATCTATCTATCTACTTATTTATTTATTTATTCATTCATTCATTCATTTATTTATTTATTTATTTATTTNCCTTTGGAAGAGCAGGCAATGCTCTTAACCTCTGAGCCACCTCTCCAGCCCATGGGGGGGGGGCGTTCTTCTAAAGTTGACATTTTTTTCTTCTTCCTTTAGCTTGCTGGTTTGTATTATCCAGGGTGATAATTTATCTTGATTTATTTTACAAACAAATCTATGTCAGTATTCTATATATGCATATAAAAACCATCCTCTGGTCTTTTAAAATAGAGGATTTCATCTATTCTATGAGAGGATAAAGTAGGAAACCTTTACAGGTTAGTAGTTTTCAGAATGTAGAAATGAGAAGTCATGGACTCACAGTGCTGCAAGTTAGTACTCAGGGAAGTCTACTCCTTGCCATGGATTCTGCTTTGTTGGGAAGGTAGCACAATACAGGTTTGTGTTTTTTTTAATTTAACTTCATGTCGTTTGATACTTAATCCATTAAAATAATTTTAAAATGAAAGTGTTGGGAGTTAAGTTTAACCATTGTTGGCTTAATGGATTTTATTTAAAGAAGGTGGTGTCTAATGCTAGCTCTAGTTCTAGGATAGTTCCCAAGGTAAGAACTTAGAAACAAATGTAGAAAATAGCCACTAAAGACAAAAAGGAGTCTGTTTTATTGCTATAAACATCAACTGTGAAAATCAACTGGAATATTGCAATATCTGAAATAGTTACTTTTTGGTGACATGCTAAATAGCATATATGTAGTTTTATGTTTTAAAAATACTTAGTAAAAATTGTATTGTAGAGAACACCATGATGAATATCTTTTTTTTATTATGTAGGCAATATATAAGAATATGTGGATTGTGACATGAGTTTATGGGAGCCTTTTTCATTTTTTTATCTCCTTTAAACCTGTTCAAACTATATGCTATTCAACATATGACCATCATTTGTTGTTACTATTCCTAAATTCTTTAAAGGCTTTTTTAATAAGTGAAAAATGAAAACCTCTTTAAATGTGAATAGGATACCATAGTTTCAATTCTGGAACAGAGAAGGTGTATTGGTGTGCGGTAAACAGTGACATCCTGAATATGGTTGGTAGTTTGGATAACAGTGATGTCCTAATTTTAATTTTCTTAGTTTCATAGATTTTGTTAAACATTACATATAATGTTAGCATTTGTGGAAATTAGGCAGAGTAAATGGGTATTCTATATATTAAGTAGAAACAAAAGCTTTAGACATACAGTTATATGACTGGGTATCTTGACTTCATTATTTTAAGGAAAGCTTTGTGGTAGCTCTCTTTTCTAAAAGTCCAACAATAAAAACAAGTCCATAATTTTCCTGTGAAGAGGCACTAAGCTATTAAGTTTCCTTACTATTGTATGAAAGTTGCTTATTTTTAAATTATTGCAAATGAAGAATATAATAGAAAAGGCTAACTTAAATTTCTTTTGACTGTATTTTATATTTTGAAATTTGGATCATTAGGAAAAAAATCAAAGATTAATCCACTTGTAAGATGGTACTGGCCTTAGTTAATATCTGCTTGAACATACTAAGAAGAAATATATAGTAATTTGAGATTTTAAATGAAATAGCTCTATTCATAGAGTTATGGCAAATGTTAGCATATGCAACTATATCCGTATACAAATTCCTTTTATTTTCTTGGGTTATTGAGTGTTATTATAATAATTTGTCCTCAAGTGTCATCAGAATTCAGAAGCAGCGCTATAGTACTTTTAATCAGAGTGATTGAATGTAATCAGGGGAGGCATCCCTTCACAAGGACGTTAGAATAGGATGAAGAGAATTTACATATACAGAGACAAATTATTGAGTGTATATGTGTATTGATGGTGGCTAGTAATAATAACATCCTCATTCAATTGACGAGTATTTCAGGTAAAGTTTCCTGGATGTTGTACAGTAGTGTGTTGTCAAAGTGATACTAGTTTTATGGAAGATCTTGAATGCTAAGAAATTTGAACTGTTTTTATCTAGGGAGGGTATTATTTTAAAAACCATGGAATAGCTTTCAAAGAGGCATTTTATTAGAGTAGTATCAGGTGTGTGTGTGTGTGTGTGTGCGTGTGGGGGGGCACGCCCTCCCTTTATTGGAGTAAATCTTCCTTGAAGGTACACATGAAAGAAAAATGGGAGATAAGGCTCCTGTTTGAGCCTATCTGAAGGAGAGTAGACCAAAATGGGTACCCAAGAAGCTTACTGTAGTTCTCATGTATAGCAGACAGACTGATACATATTTTCTACCTGGTTGAATGGAAAAATAAGTCAGTTAATGCCTTTTTTTCTTTTTAAACCTGTTATCTTCCAAGAGAGAAGAACGAAACACTGGAATCACTGAAGGTGTTCAATTAGGCTGAGATTTTCTTTTTACCATGTTATAATGACATGAATATTCTTCAGAGTATCAGATATGTGTGAATGCTTCTGTGTCTGGAGCTTTGGTGTCATACTGACTGCAGTAAAAAAGAGACACATACTGAGGAGCTTGTAGCTGCTTTCCAGTTGAGCTCAGAAGTATAAACAGCCGTAGACCCAAACTGTACTTACAAAATATTATTGAAATTTAGAGGAAAAAGAGAATTGGAACAGTTTGTCAATAAATTGAACTATATTTTAAAGTAAATTTGACATTGTATTTACTTCAATTCCTGTATTCATCATGTATCTAATTTTCTACATATTTAGAAAATATAATTTTGCATGTATACTTTTGGTCACAACTAAGTAGCAGTATATAAAGAATTGTGAATATGATTTTGGTCACTCAAATAAGGAACCACTTAATTTTTTATATGCTTTTAATTGAAATAGAATAATATCATCCCTTTCCCCCATCCTTCCACCCCCTCCCAACTACCTTCCCTTGAACCCCTCCCATGCCTTTCCTCTTTCAAGTTGGTGGCCTCTTATTATTATTGTTGTTAACACCTACATATGTATGTATGTGTATAAATGTTTGCATATGGGTGCACATATATGTGTGTCCATGTGTACATATGTGTGCACATGTATATAAAACTCAGCAAGTTCTTATTTCTATGTGCATGTATGTATATATTTGCACATGTGCACAAATTTACTGAGTCCATTTTTGTTGTTCATGTATGTATGCTTTCAAGGTTGATAACTCTGCATTGAACAACCAGTGAAGTTCATACTTGCAAGGGAGGAAACATCTCATTTAAAAACTGCATTTAGGAAAAGCTCTTACATACATGGAGTATGAGGTTAAGTTTTTGGAGCATCTGAGAGTGCTCCAACATTTCCTTTTCATGTGTGTACATACTCTCCTTAGTTGTTTCAACTTTACTTGCTTTATGTTAAATGCGTGAAGCCAAAAGGTAGATGCAGGTCAGCAGGAGAAAAGAGCTGATAATCACATACAGGAAGGCACACAGGAGAGGAAGAAGAAAGAGAAAGTAATTTAAAGAGGGAAAAAAAATCACCTTTTTTTCAAAATACTTTAAAAAGCCATTTCAAGTTTCTTTTTAGAAAGTAATTTCATTTTTGAAAACAATTTTGTCAAATCTTGCTATGAAAGAAAATTATAGGATTCTTTGGCTATTACAGATTTGACCTAAAAAGTGACTTATTTAAGGCAATAATTGATATTTAGTAACTACGTATGTTAGTCTCAGAATTGCCCAGCAATTGTTCAGATAGAATTTTGTGTAGCTGGGTTTGAGTTGAAGAGTGTCCTGTTGCAGGGTGTATTTAACTCAGCATCCTCCCTTGTCTCCTCCTCCTCTTCCCTATTCAGCAGAGGCAGCAAACCTGCCCACAGTAGCTCCTGTAGACAGGCTTGACTCAGTCTCTGCTGGGGTCAAGCACTCCCATCTCAACCTCTTAAGGGCTTTCTCTATGTGTTGCAGTGTGCTGGTAAAAATGACTTTAAACTCTTGTCAGCGTAGTTACTGGTGCATGCATCACGGTCCCACTCAAATAAACCTGTCACAACACAAAGTCAGCTGCTAGAGAAGAGTACAAGGGCAGGCCTCTAGCTTTTCATTCGAGCATCACTAAACGTGCACAGAGTGCCTAATTATTTCAGCATTATTGAGCAAGCCTACAGGAGAACCCAAGCCTTGCTACATTGGATTTTCTTTAGTAATTTGCTCAAGTGCCACTGAGGACACTTAAAGGGCTTAAAAAACTGTGGCTGCAACCAGCTTCCTTTTCTGGGTTGTTAATTCAGGTTTTCTCTTTCAAATTAACTCTCCCTGCATGCTGTGCAGTGGTTCTGGGACAACTGTTTAGCACTAATTTTCTCGATTTTCAGTTTTTCTTGTTCAACACAACTGCTTTAACAGTTAGTCACATACACATTTTGATTAGAAATACGTGATAGCTGGCCTTTTGCACTATAACAAAATAATACACAGTTTTTGTTAAATAACATTTATCTTTTGAAAGTTTATTGGCCCGTTTTGTCATTTTAAGAACTCAGGTTGTTTACTCTACATGTGTTAAGAAAAAAAACAGATTTTTGGAAGTAACACATCAATTATATATCTCCTCCTCTACCTCTCCTGTTGTTAAAAAGGATACATGAGGGTAACTCTTTCTTGAGTGCAGTATTGTTTTCATTATCTATTTGTACCTTCTGTTTTCCTTGTGGGGACAAATTCAATATCTGTGGCTAATTTTTCACAGCAGCAACAACTCCAAGCTCAGCATTTGTCACATGGACATGGTCTGCCTGTGCCTCTGACACCACACCCTTCAGGGCTTCAGCCCCCAGCCATTCCACCCATTGGTAGCAGTGCAGGACTTCTAGCCCTCTCCAGTGCACTAGGGGGTCAATCTCACCTCCCAATTAAGGATGAGAAAAAGCACCATGACAATGATCACCAAAGAGGTAAGTGATCATTTGGATATTATTGTGGTATTATCTATCTTCTAGGGATAGATTCCAGGTGCCATTTTTGATTCTGTCTCTGAATTTTATTTTGCCAGTGTCTAAATAAAAGGATTTCCATCAGAAGGCATATTAATTATTAGAAGTAGTCATTTTGCCACATGATACCTTAGTATTGCTCAGAAGGCAAAGAACTGTTTCCAGATTTTGCTGTCCCATTCCCCCATTCCTACTTCAGCTCTTCTGGGAATGGAACCGAGGAACCGTACATATGCTAGGCTAGCTCTAACACTGAGCTAAATTTCCAGCTCTCCAGATCATTGCCTTTGAGCCCTTGCTTCCTAAGTCTAAATTAGTAGTAAAATCCTGTTTTAAATGACTTAAGCATTGATAATCAGCTTTGACCAGATTGTGTTTGAGAAGAAAACTTAAATTATTAAAGGGTTATTTGATATTTGACCAATTTAATTGTTATTTGTAAATTAGATCAACCTTCAGAGCATACTAAGAAATATTCCAGTTATCTTACTGAGATGATACTATTCAAATTGACAAAATCTGTTGTTTTAAATACCTCTTGCGTTCAAAAACATGAGATTTAACTGAATGTTTTTCAGATAATAACAAATCAAGAGTTAAGTTGTATTCTCTTAAGTTCTGCCTTCTTTCTCCTCTAAGGAAGGTGATGGTAAAGGGGCATTTAAATAATATTCCTGTATGTTTATCCACTGCTTACTTGTTGCAGAATATTTGTGTATACTCTAAAGATGTATCTTTGCAAAGGCACCTTCTGATTGGTTTAATAAAGAGCTGAATGATCAATAGCTAGGCAGGAAGAGGTTACGCGGGACTTCCAGCGGCAGAGAGGTCTCTGGAAAGAAGAAAGGCAGAGTCACTAGCCAGGCAGAGAGGAAGCAGGATGGGGAATACAGAGCATAGGTAACTGAGCCACATAAAAGAACATAGTCTTAAAAATATGGGCCAATTTAAGTTATAAGAACTTGTTAGAAACAAGCCTAAGCTAAGACCAAGTTTTTATAATTAATATAAATCTCAGTGTCATGGTTTGTATGTGTGAGAGAGAGACAGAGACAGACAGAGAGCGACTGAGCTGGCAGCCAAAGAAAAGTTCATGTTTAATATTGTGGAATAATCTTTTGTACACTGAAGCTATGTCACTCTAATTGGTTTAATAAAAACCTGAATGGCCAATAGGCAGGATTTTGGGGGCAGAGAATATCCTGTGAAGAAGAAGGCACAGATACCAGGAGACACAGAGCAAGCAGAATGGGCATTATGGAGGTGAGGTAATAAAACCTCACGAGAAAGTAAATTAATAGAAATGGGTTAAGTTATAAGGGTTAGTTAGAAACAAGTCTAAGCTATTGGCTGAACTTTCGTGATTAATAAGTCTTTGTGTCATTATTGGGGAGCCAATGGTCCCAATGAAATAGTCCAATTATACTTAAACTGATAATTTTTAATAGCCACTAAGGTAAAAAAAAATTTCTTCCACCATTCCTTTAGGGTAATTTATTTAGCACAAGGATGGTTTATTTGTTTGAAAGGGTGTGGCTGATAATAAAAAAGAAGGTCCTATCTACTGCTGGTTCAGTGTTATTACCAGAGTTATAGTTAGGGGCAAATTGTCTGTATTCCATAAGCATAAATTTACCTTCTCTGATGCTAGAAATACTGTAATATTTGTTCTAGAGTTATCTTAATACCATGGTAGAGTTGACTCATGATTATAAACTCTTTCATAAGTGGAAAAGTCAATAAGGTACACAAATAAGAATGGCTAACTTTGGTTCATTTGAAATCTTGTCAAAGGTGAACCATTGCTTTGTGAATCTTGTTAGGATATTATTAATAATTTACAGCAAAGTTGACATCTGTTCAATTTACTATTTAGCAGGGTCAGGTTTGATAGCTTTATGATTTTATGTAAACTAACAAGCACTTTTCTTCTTTTCTTCCCACTCTTGCGTGCTTGTCTTGCTGCTGTTTTGCCTACAGACAGAGACTCCATCAAGGTAGGACTCAAAATTCATACACAAGAATAGTTTAAAAAGATTCTAAGTGATGGGAATCTATCTAATAATGAATTCTTTGAGATTTAGAGAGTAATATGGATGGCATTTACCAAATTGTGTTCATCTTACGTGTGTGGTCGATCTTTTTAAACAATGGTTATATTTTTCTGAGGATTAGATTTGTAGAACAAGGTTGAGTCATGCACTAGATAGCATTGTTTGTATTAATATTTCTTACTATGTTTTTTAAAAACTACTTTAAGATATGCAATAAAATAAATATATTAATTAATAAGAAATACATACTTACCTTAGAAAAAAAATTCTACCTACAAAGTTCTTCATTAAAGCATCAAACATCTGTTTGGCCTGGATGTGTAACTCAGTGGGAGAGCTTTTATTTGGTATGTGTGAGGCCCTAGGTTCATGAGCAACCTGAAGGAAGAAACAAACTGTCCACAAGAATATCTCTGTTCACCAGAGACATTGCCTTTTCTGTTTTAATACTTAGGTTTGTTGTGTGGCAAGTAATTCTCTGAAGACTATCTGCCTTCTCTTTATATGCAAGTTGTGGAGGACAAAAAAGTATTTAGGGCCTGATGGTTTGTGTATGCTTGTCTTACTTGATACCAGAAAGAGCATTTGAATTTCATAGTATGCAAGCAAAACCATAATCTGTCATGTAGGAAATGAATAAATATGAAAGTGCTTCCATTACCTTTGGTTCATGTACAGTAGAAATATGTCATGTGTATGCCCAATTGCATAGCGCGTGTCATTGTATTACTTACCCATTGCAAGGTAACCCAGTAATGAAACACTAGCCCAGAGTATGAATGCTATCATTTTGTCTTTCAGAGTTTTAAATAATTAAATATTGTGGGCCATAGGTTAGCTAGACCCTCTGCAGTTTTTTTGTCAAGTATATCCAAAACTGAAGTCTTTCCCAGACTTTGCTTTCATTATGAATAGTACTTTACTCTTTCTTAAATTAAAATTGTATTTAGAACCCTTAAATAATGGAAATTCAATATTGAGTATATCCACTTTACCCTTCAAGAATCTTTGAATTTGACAGGGAACCTGCAGCCACAAACAACTGTCAACAATTAGAAATGTACACATAAAATTTTAATTATGTATTTGCAGTTGTGGAGTCTGTGTATACCATTCACATCAGTTCCCACATTAGAAAACTTAGAGTGTATCCACATGTACTTTAGAAGTAATAAGTGAATAAGGTGGTCAGGATTGGCTGACAGGAATTCTCAGGAAGCCTGTCTAAGGCTATACTGTAAACATTCCCTAACTGCTCATGATGAATACATACCCTCAGGCAGGCAAGTAGACAAAAGACTCCTCTCCAGCACCACTCACAGAACATTGTGAAAATATTTATACATCACTGTACACTTTATGCCAGTTACATTTTATATTCCCTCATATAAGAAACAATAGGGTATATTTTTAAATCATCTATAATCTTTCAGAGTGAGCTTGGAAGTGTCAGAATAGTCAGAAGGCAGGGCAAGTACCAAGAAAATAAATTGATGGTTTTGCTCTGGTTTATTATGAATGACAGCTACAAATCCATACCTGAAGTGTGCTGTGTCTGGTCTAGAATTGTCCTATAGGTTTACAAGGTGAAATAGTTGGCTAATGCTTCCTGTGGTGGATGACACCTAAGCAGTTGCTCGTTCCGTTGAGCTTCCTTGTCCTCTTGTAAGGAATTCCTGGCTAAGAGGGGATTTTTGTGATTGTTGACCGATTATGTGACTGGGGATGGTTTGTAGCAGCCAGTGATCCAGTTGTCTGCTAGTTGGGGTAGTATGAAATAATTCATTCATGCACAATAATTCTCCTTAACATTTAACAGGTAATGAATGTGACATAAATTTCCTTCTGGATTTAGAAATTTCCCTTTCCTCTTCTAATGTGGAAGCAGGCAGCTCTTGTACTCTAAATAATAAGTAATTTTTGGCCATCTGTCAAAAAGGAATTTCAATAGAAATTTAAATTAATGGTGCCTGAAAAGTTTTATAGCTCCTCTAAAAGCCTGTAATGTGCAGAGAAATCGAAATCTGCTGGTAGTAATTAGTGTTGCATGTGATGAAGATATGGGCAATATGACACAGCCTCATCGTAACATTTTGATATGGTACTGAAATTTTGTTTTATACAAAGTTGTAGATGTGTTTAATTGTGAGAGACATTCTTTAAAAAAATGTTTTTTGATGCTACTGATTATTAAACAGGGTGGATTTCAGAACAGCTTATAAAACAGACATTTAGGTTCACTGCAAAGACCCAAGTAATTAACATGCTTTTCATTGAGAAGCCAAGTAAAGCAGTGAAATCTCTTACTAAATTGTTAGGTCTTTCCCTCTTCTTTTCTCTTCTCTGAAGTTCTGTCCCACTAAATCACATGCTGTTGGCTTTATTGATCTCGTTTTCTATAGCTCTGGTAGCCAAGTTCATTCTTAAGCCTGTTATTTGCAGACTTCCATCTGAAGTTTTTTGACACTGAGAGAGAATGTAAATATGGATCTAAAGGAGACAGCACTGTAGGGAGTCCTAGAATCAATTTACTTGGTGATGAGAAACTAAAACATTGTGTACAGTAGTACTGTTGAAATAAGGGGCCGTAACACCTGCCACCTTCCTTATTTGTCTTGGCTATCTACTGACTGTATGTGACCAGTAGTAAGCCCCACGTGTGAGGCCTGAAAATGGTAAGAAACTCAGACTACTAATGTGCTCTTACCCTTAGTAGGGTAGACAGTCCAAAAGACTCCCAAACTGAATTCCTACCTGGTATCTGAGTAGCTCACCATCTCCTATTCCATTTCTCCCCATTCTCTTCCATATTTTTCACCTGTAGAAAAAGAGTAGATAAAACCTATGAAATATTTTTATGTATTGAACCCTGAAGGATTTAGGGTAAAAGTAATTGGTTCTAGAATGTTCACCATAGGTGACATTGATTGACTTATTGCCAAGAACCTCCCAGTTGCTGAGGTATCCAAGTTGCTCCAAGCCATTCAGATCTTACATCACTCTCCAGTTTTCATCTTAAATGTGGTCAACAGCTTAGAACAACAACCACCAAACTTCCTAGACTTGGTAGGAACTTAAAGCTGAGAAATTACTCTTAGTACCATTCCCTACATCCAGCATCTACATAATTCTAATACACAAGCAAGAAAACAGGCACCAAAATTAAGATCAACTGAAACAGAGATAGACTCACAATTATGTAATGTTGGTCAGCTCCATGATTTCTTCCATATGCTATTATTGAGCATTTTTTCATTAACACTGTTGGAGGAAGTCGTTTGTTGGTTTCCGGCTGCCCAGCCCAATAATAATCACACAGAGACTATACTATTTAAAACACTGCTAGCTTCTTATTGGCTAACTCTTACATCTTAACCCATTTCTATTAATCTGTTTCACCACATGGCTGTGGCCTTATCTCTGGCGGAGGCTCCTTTCTTCCAGCATTCAGCTTAGTTTTCCCCACCAAGCTCTGTTCCCCTATAGCTCTGCTATAGGCCCAAAGCAGTTCCTTTATTTATCAATGGTAATTACAGCATACAGAGGGAAATTTCACATCATAACACCATTTTATTTATTACATAATCCCTTGAATATGGGACACCCTTCTCTATTAGAACTGAAGGATTTACCTTTGTTATCTGTAAAATACGGCAGAAGTGCAAGCATTTTCCTGCTCTAAATGGTGAATATTTTATTGTTGTTATTTTGTCAAAATATCTTCCACCAAATTCTGCGTGTCTTCATAGAATATGATCATTCTCAGTCATTTATACATTCTGATTATCTCCAGAACCTCTGTACTCTTTTAAAATGCTGAATGCAGTATTGGCCTGTATTCTTACAAAGCCCATCAACATTGAGATTATTTTTTGCCATTGTAGTAAGTATAGCTGTTGCACTTAATTTTAAATATTTACGTATTTTTCACACTAAATGCTTTTCTGTGTGTGTGTGAATATTATACTTTTTATCCTATGAGAATTCTTTGCTTTTGCTTAAAGACTTTTATGGTGATCTTTTTGTTGTGTGTAAGGCAATGCCTATTTATTCTGTTTCATCTGTATGTTAGTGCTTATTCTGCACAGATGACTAAAAACATCATATGTTTCTGTTTACTTTCCCAGTTAGTCACTGTTGGCAGTAAAGGTTTATCACTGGAAAATTAGAATAAGGTTGTTTTTCTGTTCATACTCAACTGTATGATTCAGACCAGGAGAGTACTGTTGCCTCATTAGCTGGGTGTTGCAGGTGAGAGTGGGTTTTGAGCAGAGTGATTACTTCTGTTTACCACTTCACTTTGCACATTTAGATTTAATGACCCAAATTCTGTTCTAGGATCTGTAGCCTGAGTACTCCTGCATTGCCCCCCATAAGTATACCTATAGTTTCTTCTGTCTCAAAGGACTATCTGTTTAAAAAGCATGTGTTTTGAACATGTTCAGCTCTTTGAAATGTCCTATGTGAGAAAGAAAGTACAGGTGAAAACACTGGAAGAAATGGCCAGGAAGGGGGTAACCATATTTCTCAAGACAGTTTTGTTCCTCATATTACTATAGGGACATTAGGCTTTTGTGGAAAACATGGTAGAGCCATTTGTATTACTATAGACTTTAGAAAGACAAAATATTTTTCTTAAAGGCATGAAAGAATAGAAAATAAAATTTGAAAGGAAGGAATTTAAGGCATCAATAAAATACTGTAAAGAATAGCTTAAGAACTATGTAGGGGGAAGAGCTACCTAAATTCTGCCCTATCAACAGGCCACTGCAATTTCTTTATTCTTTAATGGTAATCACAGCACACAGAGGGGACTCCCACAAGAGAACCAGATAAGCAAACCAATAGAAGGCTTGCACTAAGATCTGTTTTCCCTCAGTATTCAGTCAGTAATCGAGGAAAGCTATCTGAATAGGAAATGTGCTTTGACTCTGGTTCCCCTTCAGTCACTTTGTCCACAAAGCTGTTTCTCCAAACCTAGGAAAGAATTGGTGGGTGGGTGCCCAGTAGTCCCCAGTTAACCTCTTTGATTTCTTTGAAGACTCCTCTGTCTTACATATTTAACTCCTAGTTTAGATGTCACTTACAAAAGCAAGTGCCATGCTCAACCTGTTGCTTACCTGAGGAAAGGCTTAGTGTTATGAAGGCCCTTATCCAAGGTCGCATTGCCAGTGCCATACCCAAAGGACAGCTCTTTAGGTGATTAATCATATCCTTTTGTGCTAAAAATTAGAAACATACTACAAAGTACAATGAATCGCACAAAGAAACTCTATCCAAGAAACCTGTCTAGGTACAAGAGCTCTACTTTTGCCATGTTTTGTGTAATTCTTTCCTTCACTGAGGTATCTTGAAGTAAATTATAGATACCATGAACTCGCCTCTTAAGTCATTGGGGAAAGGGTACATTTCATCTAAATAACCACTTTTTTAAAAAGTTTTGTTTTTATGTGTATTTGTGTTGTGGATTGGATATGCAAATGACCCCTGTTAGCCAGAAGAGGGCATCAGAATCCCTGGATCTGTAGTTGTACATGGTTGTGAACCACCTGATGTGGCTCTGGGAATGGAACTCTGGTCAGTGCTCTTAACTGAACTATCTCTACTTCACTGAACATAAGCAAAAAGCTTTCATTGTTTAAAATATAGCTATTTAATATTTTTAATACATAGCCAATAATCCAATTTCTGTGAGTATTTACAGAATTTATTTTCTTGAAATGTGATCCAAATAAGATTCCTTATTACTCTCTTTTTGTGAAAACTTTTAGGCTTTTCTACATCTAAAATAATTTTTTATATTTTTTCTGATGACACTGTTTCTTTTCTTTTTAGATTGCTTGTTTTCACATGCATGCGTGATTGCATTTATGTCTGTGTACTACCTGGTGCCCATAACAGCCAGAAGATGGCATCAGATCCTCTGGTGATGGATTTGCAGGCAGTTGTGAACCACCTGATGTGGGTGCTGGGAAACAAACCCAGGCCCTATGAGAGTAGCAAGCACTCTTTCTTAGCCGATAAGCAGTTTCTGCATCCCCACAGGTATAGCCAGGGTGACTGAACTTATCCTTCTGCCCCTACTCTTTAGCATGTCCTACCAGTGTTCATTACCACAACTAGCAATGATTGTTTATGTAATGTTGTGCATGTACATTATGTGTTCCATGATATTTGTACAGAGACCAGAAGTTAATTTTCAGGTGTCTGTTTTCTCCTATGTGGTTCCCAGGAATTAAACTCTGTTGATCATCAGGCTCAGTGACAACGTGCCTTTACCTGCTGATCAATCCTGCTGTACCTAACTTACTTATAATGCCCATGTTAAACCAAGCTTTGACTTTTCTTTTTCTCCCTTTGCCTCACAGGTTAGATTCTTACTCTCAATACTGTAAGAATTTAGTGGGGGAAACATATATATTAAAAATATACTTTAAGAACCCATGCTAACCAGTACTTCATTTGGACAGTAAAAGACACAAATAGAACTCTATTGATAATTAGTATTGCATTTCCCCCAAATTTTAGTATATGTGCTGCTGAAGCAAACACAAATTTTGACTCATTTTGTTTAAAATTCACTTCTTTGTTCATCATCAACATGTACAGGCAAATAATACAAGCTATTCTTGTGCCCTTTTCTTATCATAAGTAATAAAGGTCTTCCTGTTATATTTAAAACCACAGGCAAGCACTTAGAAAAGTCTAGAATATGAACTAGTTGACAGGAATGTGAAGCCAGGTTCCTGAATAGACAGACTCTTCTTTAGTGATAGGTAAGCTGTGTTGTCTCAATCAGTAGACAATCACTTAGCCTCCTGGATCTCAGTTCTGTAACTCTAGGTATCTTAGCCATTTGGAATGTTATTCTTTTGGGGGTGGCTTAGTATAAGGATGATTTAATGTAGTGCTTTCTATCTTCTAAAAAATAAAATGGTAATTTGAAGTATTTTAGTGTTACCGTTGCTTTTTAACTCTTTTTAAAGCATTTTATCATGAATTTCACTTTTAATAATTACCTTATCAAAGAATCATCAGGAACTTTTGTTCTATTGGTTTATGATGCACTAATTTGTGCAGTATTAATTTTCTGCCTCCAGGCATATAAGCTGTGTGAAATGTAACAGGTGCCCTAATTCCAGAAAATGTGTTGTAATTGTTTGTTTGTGGAACAGATGAATGAATGTCTTTGGGGCACAGCTGGTCCTCAGGTGGTGAGCATGAGTGGATTAATGATGTGACGGGGGAGTCACGCTTGTTTTGCTGCACTTGCCTCCACCGATTGCTGAAGCAGAACAAATATTAATTAACAGGGTAGGCTGATTGTCAGATCTGCCTTCCCTAGCTGATTTTGCAAAGGTAGTTTAAAGTCTCTTCCTCCTTAAACCAACGGTTACTAGACATTTTCATCTTGATGCTTATTATATCTAATTTTCTTAATTATAATGCATTTTGTCTCTTGAAAAAATATTATACAGTAAATTTATATTTAACATTTACAAACATTTCAGAGGAGCCCACGATTGAAGTGTTACATTTCAGAGGCATCTGTTTCTCAAAGTATACATAATTTTTCCAAAAGAATTATTCCCAAGAATTGTTCACCACCTTTTATGTTCTTAAAATACTCATCCATTTGGGATGGAGGGAACACAGAAATCATCTAGAAGGATCTTAGTGCTTGACTCTCTCTTGAGTTTCTGCAATATTTACCTCTATTCATCTTGCATATTTTTGTTTGTGGTGTGGTGTGAAATAATTCAGCTACCTTCTGGCTTACACAACTTTCTGCATATGGAGCCAACACTAACAAGCATCATCTTATAACGCATGCGATGGCTTTTGATAAAGCAGAATTAGTAGCCTTATGAAGAAGTGATAGGAAATTTGCTGAGGGCTAAGTGGTACTTCTCAACAAGTTTTTGGTTCCTTTAATTCAACTTGCTGTTTATAGAAATAAAGTCATTTCAGGATTTGTATTGTTTAGTCAGATACTGCAAGTCAAATTAATTGTTACAAGTGTTTAATATTCCACATATTAAAGACTTTCCAGCACATTCATTTAAGTTTGCCAGGTGATTCATGCATCAGAACCCATGTGTTTCCTATTTCTGCATTTAATAAGGTATCATACTAAAAATCCAGTTTAGTTACCAGTACTTCTGACTTAAGTTATACCTGTTTGAATGTTAGTTTTCAGTGGTCAGTACCATTCTGAGGTTGGTGATGTGCCTAGGTTTATGTTACTAGAGACCAGAGCAACCTGTTGCACTCCTTTCCTTCTCCATAGTGTTTACTATTACATCCCCTGTGCAGCCAACAAATGCCTGAAAAGCTTACATGTTCCTTACCTCTCTCTTTACTGAACCTTAGGCAATAAGATGGACATAGAAATTCTTAAGTATTCTTCTTGTCAATGAGACTTTGGGTATGTGGATAGGGTACATGTGAAGAATTCTTACACATGGAAGTAAATTCATTATATAATTGCATCATATCCTGGAGAATTCTTGAATTTTCTTTAAATTGGTACTTCTTTGAGCTTCTGATGGTTCAGACTTGAGAGGAAGAAGACCTGGTTGGGGGAGGGGTCGACTAGTGATGCTACCCTTAGAAAAGTGCCCTTGGCAATCTAATAACACCTCACCTTGTATTTGGCCCTCCTTACGGTAATTTTAATTATTCTGGATATTTGTGAAAATTCTGTTTAGCTTTTTACAAAATAATTCTGTTTTCTTGAATGACATTTGGCCCTTTGAAAAAAACAAAATAAAATTGGAAATGCTAATGTTTTGAGCCAACTAAACAAGGAAAATAAAAATGTCACCATGGCAACAAAGCTGCTTTCTAGATGACTTCCTAAGATATGCCTGAACTAGAAGCAGATGTCTGATTTGAGAATCTTTTCTCCTTCAATGTAAACAAATAACTTCTGGGCAGGTGTTGGAAATAATATGGAAATCCTATTAAGGGGCCCTGGGTTCCTGTCAGTCAGGAAGCCTGTGCCACAAAAGGGCTGGTTGTCACATAAAGGAGCAGAGTAAATTCTCATTAGGCTTGAGCTTTTCCCAGGAAATGATTGTCTCCTTGTGTTTTTTCTCCTGTGAATCTGAATGTAAGCTGTTCCTTCTATTGATCCTTTCACTGGCTTTATTTTTCTCCTCTTTATTACAGATCTTACCTGGTCCTGCCAGCCCATATTCTCCCCTTCACCCGCCACTTCCCTTTAGACTAACTCTTGGTCTGTGCTCCTGCCCTGAGAGTTGTGATATTTGTGATTTTAACCTCCCACCCTGGTGAGGGTAGGAGGAAAATTGAGACCTGAAAGAAGTACAGCTTGCTCCCTGGGCCTGTTTTATAAAGAGCCAGGCTAACTGACTGGATGGATGCAGTGCTTGGGGCTATTTGGAACCAGCACTGTGAGCAGTAGCCAAGAACATTAAAACTGTCCTTATGTACATATACTTGAAGTAATATTTTCATAAATTAAGGAGAAATTTGAATTAAAAAGACAGGTTTTAGGTAAGCCTCTGAAGCTACACTGTTCAATGTTGTAGCCATATGACACTTTAACTTAAATTAGTTAAAATAAAATAAAGATATAAAACCCAGTTTCTTAGTTGGCCCTAGTCACATCTGAAGTACACAGTGGCCATAATAGGGAGACACCAAGTATGAATCACTGCAGTAAGCTCCGTTAATGGCACTGAAGAGACTAGCCTGATTAGGCTTATTGGTTCTGCTGTTCTGTCTGGCTGAGGCAGATTGCTGATATTTAAAGGCAGGGTCTTTCTGGGTGTGTAGAAATACAAGGGCTATGCTGGGCCTGGTAGTAGAGGCCTCTAATTCTAGTTACTGCAGAAACTTGGGAGGTTCAACCATTTAAGACCAGCCTAAGTAACTTAGTGAGACTATCACAGAATAAAAAGTAAAAGGACTGGACTGGAGCTTTGTGGTAGAGAATACTTGCCTACCAGGCTTGAGGCCTTGTTGGGGGAGGGAGGAGGGAGCCAGGCAGGCAGGTAGGTGAAAAGGCAGACCAAGAACACGGGTAAGGGATATGTATGTGCAGGCTTTGGTGGTCACTGTTGGTGTGGTATGTTGCACTAATATGGTGGCCTCCAAATTGGTGTAGGATTTTATTCATTTACTTTTTGGTCATGAGATCTTCAGTTTGAAGGAGGTCTTCCTAAAATGGAACTGTAGGAGATGCATTTTCATGTTTCTGTGTAAAACTTTTTGGTGGAAGGAGGGCCAGTGTTGGAGGTTGTAGGGAAGTTATACTCCTTGTAAGGTTAACCATGGATAAACACAAAACAAGGTTTTAGAGAAGCCTCACTATTATTATGCAGCATTTCTTGGACTATAGTCCCGGAGATGCACTTCATAAAGCCAATAAAGCTCGCACTGGTGGTCTCCTGTTGCCCTAGCAACGGACCATGGGGCACAGTGTATGTGAAATGCATGAACATCTGCGAATTAATCTTTCTTGGTTTGTTCTTTTCTTGGCACTGATTGGGCCACTTGGGCTTGGGTCTGTGACACTAAGTGTGAAGGGTAATCTGGAGCTATCTCCAGGGCCTTGCCCTGAGTGGGTGGTGGAATGAAAAGTGAAGGGAGATTTATCCCAGTAGTGCATGCAGGAATAAAGGGATTTAGCCTGACAGCATTCTAAGGAGGATGTTATTAACTTACTTTCTTGTGTCATGGAGAAATGAATAAAAATTTTTCTAGTATATCTGGACATCGTTGAGTTTATTGGGCTGCTCTGAAAAAATCTGCAGAGAAAATTGAAATAATTACTTGTTTTTATACCATAGTTACCATGACTTGCAAGCTTGGAGGTACCCATGTCTTCAGATTAGCCCTTGCCCCATATTGCACTACCATTGGCCTGAATGATCTTTCTGAATTGCTTGAGTAGATTGGAATTTGATTTGATTATAAAATTTGGTAGTCACCTAGTATGACCTTATTTTTGAGAATTTCAAAATAGGCTAGTAACATTTTTGCTCTTGGGGAAACAAGCTATGACTACATACATAATAAGGAAGAGAGATGATTCTTTTGATTAGATTCTCCATCAACCATCAGGATTGACTCCTTCAATCTCTCTTTTTACAAACTGCCACCCACCTTGCTGCCATTGGTCTGGATCCTCAGACTGTATAGTTCTTCCTGTTATTCCCAGATGTTCACTGGTAAATTGTTCTTGTCACTGTCAGTTCCTTTCATTCGTCCTTCTTTGCTACCTCTGCCCTTCTCCTTTCTTGCCATAGCCTTTCCTATTTCTGGGGAGAAATGAAAGAATGATATGGCTGAAATACTGTCATGATGAAGATAGTCTTTTTTTTTCTTACTGAAAGTAAAACATTTATTAAATACATGAAGACAACAATCTTCACAGTTTGTTTGATTTGTTTAGCATTTTATATTGAGGGGCTTTTGAGTAGAGAGAATTTTCTCAATTCAAATATTTCCCTTTTTATGTCAAAAAAGTTTGTGAGATAGTGAGTGAGGTAGGTTCTTTATTTTTGATAGACAACTGACCAAAAGTTATTTTATCCACTGTCTGACCTTTGAAACCTGTTGATATTGATAGATAAACTTTGAAAGCTATATAAAAAACTAGATTCTGATGATGAGAGAAGTAGGTCTGACAAGAAAAATCCACAGCACCAGCAGCACCATGTGCAAATGCTGTCAGTGACGTTACTGGCCCTGACTTGATGTGTGCTTTCCACTCACATTCTGAAAGCTCTTTGAAGAAGTTAGCAAAACAAAGGGAATATGGAGACTTAAAATTCTTATTGCCTGATTTACCAATATGTAATGATTCACACTTACTTTCAGGTGATTTCTGTGGTTGGGGATAGTCATTGTAGCTTCTGCTTCTGCTTCATCTGTAGTTCAGATAGCATCTTCTCTCACTCTCTAAAGTGAGTAACTTTAGTTAGGAACTTGAAACCAGCCTGAAAAGCAGAAGAATTCGGGAACCATGAGATACCATTAGAAGGAAGTAGAAATCTCAAAAATTTGGTTTTCATTTTCTGGACTGTTGTTTTTTAATCACAATTCTTGATGCCAAGAACTCTAGAAGATTTGTAATCCATCGTGGTAAGTAGTAAAACACACAGTATTTAGTGGACCTGGAGCCTGTTGGTGAGTTGACAAGCTATCAGTATAGTGACAAGAAATGAATTTGAATCTCTACTGCTTTCTTGATTTAGGTTTGACAAAGCATCTTAGAAGTAGAAAGTGCTCTGTTATGTTTAAGGACTAGAAAAAGAACACCATTGTAGAAGAGAATTTGGTTAGCATTTAGTTGTTCTGTTCTTTGTGCTAGCCTGACACCAACATTATTTTTTGATTTTTATTTTTAACTGATTGATTAATTGATATTGAAGTTCTGGGCATTGAATGTACAGCCATGCATATATTAGGCAAGTGCTCTACCACTGAGCTGCATACAGTATAGCAGTGGGTGCAAGGTTTTGTGGGACCTAGCTCAGTGTTTTATGATGGGGCTTCTGAATACTCCTGACATTAGCATGTTGTGTCTGCCCATTTTCATGGGTCAGATAAAAATCTCAATGAAAGATTTAATACAAGATGTCTAATTATTTTAAAATTATGCATCTTATTATCAAGTATACTATTGTAATAATGTAAAACCAAGGTGTTAATTATTAGCCCTTTGGAATTGTCCCTATTGGAACCACTTGGGCTCAGTTCCTCACAGCTTTGTTACACCCTAGATACTGCCTTTAGGTCTAGGTGCTCTCAAACCAGCTGTTTGGGGGGCCTCAAGAAGGGGACTGGGTCAGTCCTGAAAATGATACCCAAACTCATAGTATGGAGGACTCAGTCTTTGTATACAGAGTCTGTGGGAGTTGTTTCTTGGTCCTAGCAAAAGGGGCTCAGTTGGTAGAGGGCCCCATGACTCAAGTCAGCAGCCCCTTTGCCGCATTCTTTGGTTCCTATTATATTTCACAAACCATATGCTTCAGGGAAAAAAGAGAGGGAGCTTGGAACTCTTACATCTTGAAATATTGTTTGTTGAATAAACATCATTTTTAACAAAACTAGGCCAGGGGATTCTAAGATTCCTTTAGAAAACAGCACTTTTAAACTACATTTATAGCTTATTTCAGAGTCTAAGTATACTTTAAAAATACTCTTTTCAAAACCAGTAGAAGTGCTTGCAATGGGGAGGCAGTTGAGTGAAGCTCCCTGGGGTTCTGCAGTGACACACACACACACCCTACCTCTTAGTATAAATTTAAAGTCAGGCAGTGATGAGAATGCCTGGCAAAGGTTAGACCTAAAAGGATTAGTCATGAAGCCTTGGGCTTCTAAGAAAAGAGATTATCACTTAGAACTTACTGGAGTCAGGATTTTTGTTTCATCATCTTTTCTTTCCTTTATGCTCTGCTTCGGTTGGCTAGCTAGAAGTGCCACAGGAATATTTGAAGAGTCTTGTTTAGTAGTTTACATGGCAAGTTGTTGAATTATTCACATAGCAAATGATTAGACAAGCACTTGTCCATCTGACTGAATTATTCCACATGTTTGCTGAAGCAGCAAAGAAGGTGAAAAGCATTTCCTCCTCCAGAGGGTATACAGTGGCGGTATTGACCCATCTAGTTATTGGGTTTCAGTCTTTTGTTGACATTGTTGTAAATGAAAAGCAGCCCCTGTTGATCTCTGAGCAGCTGGGCTGGATAATTGTGAAGGATTCCTGCTTGTTGCTGTTACCCTGGTGTTTGCAGTGGGTTGTTTGCTTTGACTTTTGTTGAACTGTTGACAAAAGCATTAGATACAAATGGGAACAAATAAAGTGGTGAGATGCCAGGAGGGCTTGGCAGGAGCTGTGGTTTTCATCCTGACTTAAATGAGAATGGTAGAACCTATCTAGATGGGAAACAAGGAGGTGGNGGGGTGGGGGGGACTTCGGTGTTTATGTACATTGGCTCTTTTTAAAGACCAGAAAACCAAAGAGGCCAACAGTGCCATAACCCTAAAAAAAAGTCATATAGTTCACCATGGTTATCAGGTGTGATGCTGACCAGGAATGATAGATAATTTAATAATTAAGGTATTTTGAATTGGCTAATGACAAGTATGACATCATGATGGGTAATTAGGAAGGACCATATATGCTAAGATAATATAGCTAGGAAAAAGGAAGTCATTTTCTGGAATACTTTTAATTTGATTGTAACAAAATACTCTTTTGTATATTCTAATGTGGAGTAGCTCAGCTGTTGCAAAGCCAGAAAATTAATAGTATTTTTAGTGAAATAGCAGAAGAATGTCAACAGCATAACTGCAGATGATAATGCTGGCATTTTATTCATGAAGAATTATCAATGCACATTACAGGACAGCATTGTGACTGAAAATGATTGAGTGTTGGAGAAGTCACCGTCCTTCTGTTCTACGATTTCACTTTGAATAAATCTTAACCCAGCTTCTTTTGTAGTTTTTTCCCTATCAGAAGCCTAAATGTAGTCCTTTTGGCCCTGGGTTGTATATACATTTCTTTAAGTGGCCCTCCCAGTAATGACTTGCTTTCAGGGCGCAGATGGCCAGTGGAGGTAGGTCATTTCCAGAGAATGGACCTGCTGACAGGTTCCTCTCAAAGCATTGGCCAGCATAACTTAACCACAGTGTAGTGACTGGAAACTGTCACAGAATCTTCTTTCCTCATTTGGAATAACTAATGAAACCAAAAGCATGTTTATGAAAAACTAACACAAATAAATGGCAACTATATTTGGGGAATTAAAATGTCGTTTGGAGCAGTACATTTTGGTGACGTGATGCTCGTCTGATTGACTAAATTTTATTTTAGTGGAAAAAAGCTATAATTTCTGTTTGCTATGTCCAGGGTGCCCTAGTCCTATCAAGGGGCCTTTTGTCGGTACTGCTTTACTCAGTTCTAGAGCAGGGAGGAGACTGGGACTCTTTATCCTGTCTTTCTTTTCTAGACTCGGGTTTTGGATTCCATACCCTCAACCAGTAGAGAAAAATGTGCCTTGTTTCTTTTTTTCGTTTGTGGTTAGGCTTTGACTAGCTAACTTTGTGGAATCAAATCTTAAGAAATTACATAGTTAATGAATTGTTAATATTAGCTAACTGTACCTTTCAAGGTGGGCATTGTAAGTTATTTTCATATTTGCATTTTCTGCAGTCCTGGGGGCAAGTAGTCAGCTGAGGGTCAGGAACTTGATTGCAAATTTTCATGTATATTATATGCCAGATTACTTAAAAAAGAAAAAATGCTGTAAAATATAACTCCTAGGGTTTTGGTTCTCAGATGATAAATTACTTCTTCCAGTAATGATAAACAAAAGATCCTAGATCTTGAAGTTCTATACTGAGTAGGAATACTGTCTGTGAGATTAGGGAGTTGACATTCATACCAAAGTTTAGTTTTCAAGGAACAAGGTGGGAAAATGAAGAGAACTTTAACAACAACAACAAAAAAATAACAAGACAAAATGTTTTATCATCTTTAACAAACGTTAAAAAATAAAAAGGTAGGAGGATATGAAACATCACATACTTGTCTCAGCCACACTCCAAAATAATGAGAGACTTTAAGCTAAAACATAATAAAAGACAGATAAGTGAAAGAATCGTATAAGGGAAAATTGCTTAGGCCGAGACAAATAGATTGGGACACTGTGCCCTAAGGCAATGACCAGGACTGCAAAGATAAGCTATTTTCAGAGACTTTAGAGCCTCTGTAGTCATGCACATTCTCCTCTTGATACTTCCCCTCCTTTCACACTACTTAAGCGAGTATTCATTCTTGCTATGCTCTTAAAACTAAAATAACATCCTTGTGAAGGATGACTCAAGGAAGCTCTTTGTGAACCTGGTTTCTGAAGGTTGGGAAGCTGGCTAACATGTTGGGGCCTGTCCACTTCTGTGCATGTGACGCAGTGTGATCTGAAGCCAGCCTTTGTGAGGAAGGCAATGTAAGGATGTTTGCTGTAACAAACAAGTGTCAAAGTATCTGCACTTATTACATGCTTACTGTTTACTCCTTTAAAAAAAAAGTTTAGTATACTATATCAATAGTTGAAAATGAATTGATTTGGTTTTTTTTAGAATATTTAAATTATTATTCCACAGGCAGACTAATAGCAGAAAAAAAGCGAACTAGAAATATGCCAGGCTGTGGGAGAAATTATTCTGGAATTAAGTTTTTGCTATAACAAATCTATGAAATGGATCTTGTAAGTGCAGATGATATAAAATTAAGTGTAGCCAGCTGAGTACATATGTAATTCGTAAGGGGATTTTGTGATTCAGGATCATTCAACCTCTCATGACATCATGACTTTGTTGTGTTTTAGAGCAAGACCACTTGCCACTCAGAATACATGAAACCAGAGACCAAACTGAGAGAATATTGTAGCTTCTTGTTATTTTAAATATTGTAAATGTTGGTTTAAATGGCTTTGACGGTGTGCTTATGCTTGGAGAGACCAGCAACTACATGTTCAAATGCAGAGTGAACAACTGAGGACTATGGTTTGCCTTGTGTTTTGCAGAGTGCCTCTTTTATTTTCATGTCCTATTATCTGTAAAATGGACTTGTCCCTCTAGTGTTGTAAAGCTTCACAGTGCTGCCTTGCCCTAATTGTGTGGGGAGGGAGCATACCCAGCAGAGCTTGTTGAGCAGAATAGACTCTTACCTCTTCTCATTATTTTACTACTCATACACCTAATCAATCCCTGTCAACAAGGTTGGCTGTTAGGGGAAAGAATACACATCCCTGCACTATAATACCGATTGATTTGCACGTCCTTTTCCTTGTGCTGAGTTGATGCAGAAAACTCCTGAGGTATTAAGAATCAGCTGTGGCAGGGTGCATTGCAGAGAGAGGGGCTTTTGCAGCATTTAGGGTGCTGGGAGCAGCAAACCTGGGTCCAGTAAGAGCTAAAGTCTGTGCCCTACTCTTATCTAAATTCTGAATCCTTCCTTCACAGAGTATTATCCCAAGTAACCTCAGTAGCAACTAGCTTTACTTTTCTCTGTTGCAAGTCTGTGTGAAAAGAAGCATGTGGGTTTGGGGGTGTTGATATTTTGTTGATTCATTTTGGCATGTGTTCCCTTTAGTTATCAGTATTGTGCTATATAATTGTTGTCTACTGCTAGAGAACGAGGAAGACTTTCTTCTATTATACAGGATAACCAGAATGTAATCATATTGCTCAAACCAACAGAGTCTAGCTGATTCCGTGTTTATCTATAGAAGTGCCAAAGGTGCCAGAACTCTTGAAAACAAAATATACATTGGGTATAGGGAGTGATGGCCTTTGTGGCACATAGGAAAACTAGGACAGCAGGTTGGCATAACTACATTTTTCACTGGGGTCAAGACTTTCAGAGGCTTCTGAATTGTGATGGTTTTAGCTTCCCACATGGGCCAGACAAAAGGTCTGGCAAAGATCTGTTTTCTAGAGAATTGCCTTATCTGGAAGTGGAAAACCATTTTCCTGGATGATCTCTGTAAGACAGGCTCTGGGAATCATCAGATCATATTTGGGGCAGCCTTTCTTACCAACCATTTGATCCTTGTTTTTAGAAAAGTGGGTCCAGGAAATACTCCCCACCCAAAAAGACATCTTTCTGCTTGGTAATTGTTCTGCTTTCTACCTACCTGGCTGGCATGCTAGTTTCCATGCTTAGCTAAAGTTTCAAGTTCTGTTACAGAGGATTTATATTTCCCCAGTCATCAAAAGTAAGCACCCACTATATTTCTTTGATTCTAGTTTTATGTAAAAAGATACCTTTGCTAGCTCATGAAACACTAAGAAGAAGGACTAGATTGAGTGGAAGTCTTAGAGTTTTTAAAAAGAAATAAGAGTGCAAGGGAGAGTGGGTAGAGTGAAGAAAACACTCAGCCCAGGGACTGAGTTAAAAAAATGTGGTAGAAGGGCTCAGCGGGTTAAGTCAAATGCTGCCAAACTTTACAGCCTGAGTTCAAACCCAGGACCTACATGATGGAAGGAAAGAACTGGCTCCTGCAAGTTCCCTGTAACCTCACATGCATGCATATCCACAAACAAAATAAATAAATAATGTAATAAAATACTTTAATATTTTTAAAATGTAATTCCAATCAATTTAGATAGTCTTAGAACATTGCAATATGTGAAAGCATGCTTTAAATGTCAGCAGCCAGTGAAAAGGGCACAGCTGATAGAAAACTTTGGCCTTCAAGAACCTGGAGGATATATCCCTGAGCAAGTCAAGATAAATACCAAAGAGAATTGTCTGGTATATTGATCCCATAATGAATGAAATTTTTTTAAAAAAGTATAACTTGGTCTTAAAATTTTTCAATAGTTGTGTTTATTTTGGGAGATAGGCAAATAAAATAGGATAACAAATGCTATTGTAACAAAAATATTTTTATGAACAATTTCTAGACCACATCTCATAGTCCATTTAAAACGATATTGAGTACAACTCTACTTTATTAGGCAAAATAGCATGAGTTAATGTTGGAGATTTCCTTTTGTAATGCACATGCAGCAGGTGAGGAGATTTGGGTGCAATGATGAAGTACTGGCTCACTATTGCCCAGGAGAGTTGTCACTGTTTAACTCCAGAGTCTGTCCTCATTGCTTCTGCTCAGTTTAAACTCTCCTGTCTAATGAAACTTACATAGCCTTGACTGGATGTATGTTGGTGATATTAGGAAGTCTGCCTTTTAGAAAGGTGCTTACTATTATGTGAGCTGCTTCCATTTCATGCATGTCAAATCAACAAAAATCCAAGCTAAATGGATGCTGCTTTTCTTGTGTTTGATTGTGCTCTTGTGATATGTTCCTTCTGGGTAACTGATCTGTAAACCCATCCTGTGGGTGGTTCACAGTTTGAGAACCTCTCAAACTGATAAATGAAGACCATTTTTACCTCACTGCTTTTAGAATGTCATCACATAGCCTTTGGTGTTTTGCATTATATTTCTTATTTCCAGCAGATGCATATTCCTCTTGCAGCTTAGAATATATTATCTGATCAATTAAAATTTTGCTGATGACAAAAAGCTGAGAGGATTTAGCTTGTAGCTTTATCAGTTTGTTGGAGGTTAAAAGTGATGTTTGTATAATAACAGAATTCTGTGATTTGGGTTTTATAATTTAGTATCATTTTTATTTTACGGACAAGCAAGGATGGCTATTTTGTTTTTTAAGTATAGTCACAAGGTAGTTTAGTAATGATACTTTATAACTTAAGTGTCTATACTGATTCATTTTAAAATCTGTTCATCTTTTTGACTATTCCTTAACTAGAGTACATACCTATGCTTCCAGCATTTTGGCTCCCATTTCCTGCTAGCTGACTTGTGGAGATTTAGGTCACAGATGAAGTAGCAACCACTTGTGATAAATACTGTTGCTAGTTTTCCTTTAGAGCCCTTCCTTTCTGTCCTGCTGCTACCTCACCCTGTCTCAAAAAAAAAATCATCTTAATATGCGGAGAATAGAACAGATGGGTAGCTGAGTGGCAGTCACGGAGAAATGCTTGGTCCAGTGCTCTATCAATTTATGGAAGATGACTTGAGGAATTAAGTTAAAGGCTGCATGTTATGGTGAGTTACAGTTTAAAAATACCAAATTGAGACATGTGGCTTGAGAAAAGCACTTTTGAGTGAGTTTCTGCACCCATTCCCAAAGAATTAAGACAGAAATTAAGTCTTATGCCAAATGCAGGCCTTGTGATACAGGCCTATAATCCTAGCTACTTGAAAGACTAAAGAAAGACACTTGCAAGTTCAAGCTCTACGTGGATTCCAGAGTGAGTTCAAGAGCACTGGGGCAACTTAGCAATATAAAATGTCAAAATGAAATGAAGAATTGCAGGGGCCACAGCTCAGTAGTAGAATGCCTGCCTAGCATATGTGAGGCCTTCGTTTATTTTCATTTAATTAACCAACTTTATTTCAGGCAAAAAAAAAAAAAGGACAGGAAAACATGCTTTTTTTTTTTTACAAAAAATAAATTTCTTAAAGTTTTTCTTTTTGTCTTTCTAATTTTACTTTTGTATATGAGGGTTTTGCCTGCATGCAGGTTCAAGTACCACATATATTACTGGTATCCTTGGAGGTCAGAGGAGGGCATCAGATTATCTGCAACTGAAGTTAGAGATGGTTGTGACCCACCATGTGAGTCCTGGGAATTGAATCAGGGTCTTCTGGAAGAGCAGCCAATGTTCTTAACCACTAAGCCATTTCTCCAACCCCTTTAAAGTTGTTCTTAATAATATATATTTTATGTACATACATACATGTGTGTGTGCGCACATACATGTGCCTGTGCTTGTGCATGTGAGAGCAGATGATACTGGAAGTCAGAGACATCAGATCCCTTGGATTTGGAGTTACAAAGGGTAGTGAGTTGCCCCCTGTAGACGTTGGGAACCAAATTCTGGTTCTGGTTCTCTACAAGAACGGTGTATACTAAGCCATCTCTCCTGGCCCCTGAATATAGTCATTTACATTAACAATCCTTTGTAACTGCTCATTTTAGATACAACTTTAACTAGTGGGGTTCTTCATTCTTTTTGCTACCCAATAGCTTTCTGATACAGGCCAAAATAAAGCAAATAAAATTGCCACCTTTGTTACCACTGAAACTATTTTGGTTCCATACTCTAATTGAGTGTGTTTATTATTTTTTAATGAAATATATGATGAGAGAAACCAACCAGAGGTGGAGTGGGAAGAACACTAGACTGAGATGTAGAGTGCCTGCCACCATTGTTTAAGCTTGTGTATGTTCACCATTCTCTGGGAGCAGTGTTCTTATCTTTAGACAAGGAGTTGATTCTTATAAAACTAGACTCTGGAATGTACTAGGTGATGAAGCCTATTGTGCATTTGTTTGTTTAGTATGTAGGCAGAAGTTTCTGTCCCACCTGGTCCTGCAGCCAGTCAGTCTCAAAGAAGCACACAGAGGCTTATCTTAATTATAAACTGTTTGGCCTATTAGTTCAGGCTTCTTATTAACTAGCTCTTACAGCGTATATTAACCCATAATTCTTTTTTATGTTTAGCCATGTGCCTTGGTACCTTTTATCAGTGAGGCATTCTCATCTTGCTTCTTCTGCTTCTGACTGGTAACTGCCTCTCTGCCTTTCCTCCTTTCAGAATTCTTTTAGTCTGGTTGCCTCATCTATACTTCCTACCTGGCTACTGGCCAATCAGCATTTTAAAACCAATATGAGTGATAAATCTTTGCACTGTACAAAAGCATTATCCCACAACATTCAATATTCAATAGTGAAACATTATGAAAAGCCATGTTGTTCTAGCTTAAGGTAAATATTATTCTTGTCCATGTGACCATTTGGAATAAGAGCTGGTTTAGACATATAAATCCTACTTCAGCTTACCTCCTGTGTTTGAAGAAGTATCTTGCCTTCCTCCAAATCCACGTGAGAATGATATATTATAGCCATGAATTGTCCACATCCAGTAGACAGCACTACACAGAGTAGAAAGGGGCTATACAAGGTCTTTTATAAACTAGACATGGGTACATAGCAAATTACTAAAAGTCTCATAATTCTATTATTTTAATGATAATAATAACAACAGTAGTATATCAATTTTTTTGAATTCTGTCAAGATTGAGACAGTGTATATATAAACTGCCTTGCAGAGAACCAACATCATAGTGACTTTTCAGTAAACAGCATCACGTATTCTAATTAGTATTCTGGCTAATTCTGAGTTCAACATGAACATGAAGTTATGACATCTTCATGATTTTCTATTCTTTTGTACATGTATCAGTAGTAGAAGAAATATTAATAGTGTGAATCCCCAGGCCTTGTGCTTTGTATCTCTTTCATTCTAGTGCCTCTTTCCCTTTGTCTTCAGTTTGGCAATTTTATACCAGTAATTATATAATTATTTCATTAAGCTTTTCAGGTGTCATTTCTGTATTTTAATACAATCAAAGGTAACTATTCTGAAAACAAACTTGAGACTGTACTAAGACTTTTAAGATGTGACATCCTTACAGCTGTCCTTCAGGATTTTGTAGGTTTGCCCATCATTACCTCTATGATACACATGTCATCAAACCACATGCTTTGCTTGTGAATCAGAAGTGAGTTGTGCAGGCAATGACCCACATCAGAGCACTGGACTGAGCTCCCAAGATCCGGTTGCAGAGTAGAAGGAGTTGAGAGTATGAGCAAGGAATCCAAGACCATGAGGGGTTCATCCACTGAGACAGTTTTCTTGAGCTAATGGGAGCTCATCAACTCCAACTGGACTGGGAGTCATCTCTGAAGGGGGTTGACAGTTGGGACAGACTGAGGGGCCACTGATAGTGACACTGGGATTTGTCTCTACTTCATGTACTGGCTTCTTGGGATCCTGTTCTCTTTGGATGTAAACCTTGTTCAACCAGATGTAGTAGGGAGGGCCTTGGACTTTTCACAGGGCAGGGTGCATGGCCCTCTGTTAGGATTGGAGGGGGGTGGAGTAGGAGGGTCTGTGGAGGGAGTGGGCGGGGAGGGAGTGGGAATTTGGATCGGTATTTTTTTAAGTAATAATAATAATAATAAAAAAGAAGTGGGTTGTGCAAGTATCACAGTCATCAAACTCTTGACACCTCACCAAGTGCCCTTGCTACATTTTTTCTTTTTCTTTTCAATATCTTATGAATATCACATAAGTACATGACCAGTAGAATGAGCAGTGAATGATGGAATTGATAAACAGATGCATGGAACTGTTTATATTGTCTTTATACAGTCTCTGCGTTGGTTACAAAAGTTAAGTCTATGAACTACATTATGAAATGCATGAAGCAAGGCAGAAAAGATGTGTATAGAGACATAAAAACACCAGGGGTGCCAAGGTCCACAGATGTTGTTCTTCAAGTTATGTGCATAAACTATCTCCTTGATATTTAGTGTGTTTATCTCCTGACTTTCACTTTGTGATGAACCTAATGCATTAGAATCAGAAGTATTGCACAGGAATCTCTGATATGCACCAAACGTCTGTGCTTATCAGAGAAATGCCATTGCAATAGTAAGATAATTAGAGCCTTACTTTACTACCTCTTGCTGGGTTGGGGGCCTTGGATAAGACCCAGCTCCCGTTTTTACCTAGTGTTCAGCACCAGAGTAGTAGTCTGAGTGCTTTCTAAGCTTGTATAAAACAACTGAAGACTAAAATTTAACTTGGAGGGAATTAAGTATTCAGGAACTAGAAAAATTTCTTATACTTATCCACTGTCGTGAAAGGAAATCGTCATCAGCCAAGTCAGTGGACAATGGGCTTTTTTTTTTTTTAGAGCAAAGAGCTCTGCACAATGTAGCAGTGGTGAAAGTCAACCAGACACAGCCTTCCCCCTAGAATGATAGCACTTGTGTACTGAGATATTAAGACATACTAACCTTCTTTACATAGCTTTATGTGTTCTCTTGAAGATTTAGAGATCTGATATCCACATTAAAGTGGCCATTGAAAGTGAATATTAATTTTCAAAGCTATATAGACACAGGTATTTAGTGATTTAAAAAAAACTCACTTGTCAGCAAATTGAGCCTGGCCTGAATTAACTTAAAATATTAACTTTGAATTATAGATTGTTATTCCAGACCCTGCTACAATAAATGTATTATACTGGTTCCCTCAAGTGCCCCACATACTAATTCTCAAATGCATCTGACTCTGAAGGCATTCTTGGTGTGCATTCTCCAAGTCTGGTGTCAGGATTTGCCCATTTGTTCTCTTATCCTGCCACTGAAGAAAAAAAAAAAGAAAGATCTTGTCCATTTCTACTTTCCACAGCCCTGTATTTCCATAACAGTGATCTGCTACAATGCTTGTTTCACTTTTACTGAGTAGGGAGAAGGAGGAACGTGTAGACAGCTACTCCAAACCAGTTAGCCAAGAATTTCCTGTCCAGCATCCTCTCTTTAATTAAGCCATGAGCAATTGGCTGTCGGATAAATGAAGTTATTGAATAGCAGTTTCTGACCTTCCTCTGGTATTTAAATTTCTTAAGTATTCATTATGTCAAGGTAGAGTTGGGAGACACCATACCGACCATAGCTAGTCTTACCTGTCTAGGTCCTGCTGAGTATGTCCTGAGAACTTGGTAGTGCTGTTGGACAATTGGCCAAAGCAAGTAGTAAGGCTAAAGCTGGCATCAGTGTCAAGTCACTTCCAGCTGTGGACTGTAGGGAAATGTAAGAAGTCATGGATGGATGTCATGGCAGCCCATCTTCCACAGTGGTCTTGGAGAAATAATCTGCCTGTGTAGGAACCAGCTTGGAGCCCAATGTGTGTGAGTCATGGTGGCATATCTGTGTGAATGCCTTATATTATTGCAGTGCCCATGTACTCCCATTTCTTATTATTGTACTGGAACATTAACAATGTCACCACCCTTTGATTGCTTCACAGAAGTAGCTTGAGCACAAATATGCACCTCTCATGTTTGAGATAACACAAAGAATATTGTTTCCAAGACAACTTTGATGAAATGTCAGCTTTCTCTGGGTTTTTAAACTCATATGAGAAGCACTGTTCTGCTTATTCATGCTGAGTAATTTGTATACCACAGTAGTTTATTTGGAAAACATGCCTGTTGTTCTTTAAAATATGCTTAATGCTAGATTACAGAATAGGATTTGGAGAGGGGTCCCCTGTTCATATAAGCTCATTTCTAAGGCATTTAAAATAAAGAGGTTGGGCTTGTATGATGATTAAAAACCATTCACATGATGTTTTTAAAACAGATCAATTTCAGCATTAAAATGTTGGGAATTCAGCCAAGGAGCATTCAGCATGGGTTGTATAGCTGTGATGATAATGTATTATAACTATCTTCTTTGAAAGTGATTGTAGCAGCACAGTTGAACCTGGTGAATTACATAATTTAAGAGTGTTTGCCAGAATACTGTTGGGGAGGAATTTTTAAGCCTTTCCTAAACCAAAGCAAAATGAGAGATGGATTTTATTATGCAGTACTTAAATCATAAGAATAGTCATCACAGAATATCTAAAGATAACACATTTAAATTGAACAGAAGGTCATATGTCTGAATGTTAGTTATTCATTCTTGCCAGAATATTGGGATGTAAGAGAGCATTTTTTTAGCTACCTTATTTGAGTTTAAAAATTTATTTGCTTACGACCTAAAAATTCTGTCCAATCAAAAGTAATTTTATGATTGAGACCTTATTGAGTTCAGAAATTGACTGTAATTAAGAACTTAAATACCAATCATACCTTTTAGGTATAGCATTAATCCATCTTAAAACTTTTTTTTCTTTTAAGAAAATATTCACATAGGCATGCTTCATCTTCAACCTAATAAGCTTTTCTCTCAAGGAACTGTGCCCTTGTTAGGTTGTTTGCTTGTTTGTTTGTTTAAATTGTTTAATTTTGTTATGGTGGGTCTTTATATCCTGCCTGCTGCTGTCTTTCTTTACCCAAGAATTAGAATATTTTGGATAGTTCCACTTATAACTTTGCAGTATAAATTTTTTTTTGAAGAACTAATATAAGTTGAATTCTGTCACTTCCTCCAAAGCAGAAAGACATGCAGCAGGATTGCAGAAAGGAATGAGACATAAGGACAGGACTTCTACATAAACCTTGACCTAGCCTCTCCCATAACACTGAAGCTCATGTGTGTGTGTGCGTGTGTGTGTGTGTATGTATGTGTGTGTGTGTGTTGGAAACAATCTAGAATATAGTTGCCGAGATGTATCACCTGTATGATATCACCTGTATGAGAGGAACATATGTCACATATTTTGGTTGTATCTCTTTGTTGTCAAGAACACATGACAACATGTGCTTAATGACTGATTACTAAAGCCTTGAGCTTATTGCATAAATAATGTTGGCTTCTGCTGTGGCTTAAATTGCATCTGTCTAAAAGATGGCATTCAATTCTGATCCCTATGTCTATGAATGTGACTTTACTTGGACGTAAGATTTTGGTGGATGTGATTAAGTTACCATGAAGGTCACACTGGACGAGTGAGATTAATCTGTTTTGTTTCATTAATGTGGTAATTGCTATATGATGCTAACTTACAATGTGAACTTACACTAATAAACCACAAATGATACATGTTGAAAGCTTTTAAAGTTTTCTCACTTGGTGCGGGCTGTGTGTGCGTGTGCTTGTGTGCGCACATGTGATAGGAGTAGTAAAAAGGTAAAGAAGCCCTCATGCAGCTCCCATTTCACGAGAGGCATGTATCTAGTGAACACTTCAACATCACCTTAGTTTACTTTGTGTAGACTGCTGCAGTGAACTTGCCTGTGCTCCTTGTGCGTCCATGAGTTGGGTAACTCTTGCCCGGGAGAGTTTTCAATGGTACTTAATTGAGTTGGGCAGTCTACATCCTGTGCAACCATCTGTGAAATGTTTCTCCTTTCTTTCCCTCCTCTCACTTAAGAAAAGAATCTTCAAGAGGAAATTCTCAGAACTTTACTTCCAGTTTTGTCTCCCTTTCTCTGCTTCTCTCTCTCTTAGCATTTTCGTGTCCTTTGCATCTTTCATACTTACACAAAGTACAAGCTTTCATTTTGTGTTAAGCATTCTTGGCTGCCAGGTATCGTGGCACATGGCTTTACTCCTAGCACTCATGTGAGACAGAGGCAGGTGGATGGATCTACATAAATTGAAGGCCAGCATGGTCTAGAGAGTGAGATCCAAAACAACCAGGACTACACAGAGTAACTCTGTCTTGTCAAACAAAAACAAACAAAACAAGAAAGAGCTCTTGGCTTAAGTAGTCCTATAAACAAACCTTAACCCATGCTCCTGTAAATCACCATGATGAAACTGATTGGGTCACAAAACAAAACCTGGAAAAGGATATGAATGTTGGTGGGGGGATCGCAGTTGAGTAGAAGAAAGGGATTAGCAGAAGACAGGACAGAACAGGGGCTAAGAGTATGTGAATATGATCAACATTTGTGTACCCATATAAAAATGTCACAGTAAAACTAATCTATGTGTAATTAGTATATGCTAATTAAAACATTCCTTTAAATATTTTGGCTAAAGTCATATTTGAATCTCTTATCTGTCAGCAAGCCACCTGTGCAGTCCCCACCCCCACACACCCCATCTCACCTTTGTCCTCTTTTCTTGATATGCTGCCGCTGAGAACTTGTTGAATTTCTAACATAGTAGTTAGTATCTTTTCTTTTGACTTTTATAATGTAACCAAACACTTTTAATTAAAGAATTGTCTTCTGTTGTCAGCCATTTGCAGTCATACATAACTTTTGTTATTTCAGAAACTCAGGTTCCCATCTATCTAAAATAAGGTTCACAAATGCTCTCACATTTTCAATTAATAATAATAATAATCACCAAACATTTTGGTTACAGAAGATGCCAGTTTAGTCAGTTTGATAGGAAAAAGCTGGAAGTCTATACTACCCCCACCTCCTCTCCCTCTTTTTCCCTTGCAAATGCTAGGCAAGTGCACTACCACTGAGCTGCGTCATCCCTTTTTATTGTGTGTGGGGGGTGTAAGGGGGTGTGTCTCAGTAAGTTGTGCAAGCTGACCTTAAACTTGCTGTCTTCTTTCTGCTTCAGCCTCCCAAGTGGTTCCGATACAGGCCTGGACAACACTTTCAGAATAACAAGAAACTAGATGGTTTCTCTGTGCCTTCCCAGATAAAGGTGGCATTTACCCTACCCCATTTAGTGGAGCACATTGTAACTATGAGTTTCTGGAGTTGCTCTTTTGTTTTGGGGCTGAAACTAAACTCACTACTTAAAGTAATATGTAATTTATTTATTTTTTAAGATATATTTTTATTTTATGTGCATTGGTGTCTCCCTGCCTATGTGAGGGTGTCAGATCCCTTGGAGCTAGAGTTATAGACAGTTGTGAGCTGGCATGTGGATGCTGGGAATTGAACTTGGGTCCTCTGTAAGAGCAGCCAGTGCTCTTAACCACCAAGCCATTTCTGTAGCCAAGTAATATATAATTAGACTCTTACCTTTCAGCGCATCCTTCAGTGGCTTTTTGCTTTTTGTTTCCCATGTTCTTTTATCCCATAGCAGTGGTCACTTAACAGCCATCCATGTTACTACAGTGAGATGCCTCAGTCCTTTTGTTCAATGTGACATTTTGGGCCACTTAATTCCATTACATTAAATGATATGTTTTGTTGCCGAACAGTTGAACTACAGTGTGGATAGCATCTTGGATTTTTTGAAAAATATCCCTATACTACAGTTTGAGTTTGTAAGGAGAAGTAGTTAGCTCCTCTAAGGTGGTAATGCCTTTTGCAGAATTGTTTATTACTGTTTAGTTGGATTGATGTCGACAGTGAACACCAAGGCTTTGATGTTTTATATGGCATTCTTCCTCACTAATTAACTTCATTAGTGTAGTGGGGAAGAATACCATATAAAACATCAAAGTCTTGATGTTTAATCACAACTTTAAAGTCTTAGACTCTTCGATTGCCAAACACATTTCAATTAGTTGAAAGAAGGTCAAAGATTCTGTTTCCTTTCTCTGGCCTTCAAAGCTTTTCCAGATTCTTTTCTGGTTGACTTTTGGTACTTGATCCTAAATGTTAATAAAGACAAGCTAAAGTGGCCGTGGAGGACACAAATAATCTTCCTACAAGCTGTAATCTAGTCTCATTGAGAGCCTCAGTTTCAACAGAAGGCAGTCATAAATTCTCCTTTTGAGTATTAATGGGAAGTATGCCTGATATAGTAATAAGTCTTATTACCTTGTTTTCTGTTGTCACAAAATATCTGAAGCTGGTTATTTTAAAAAGATAAAGATTCCTTGGCTCATAGTTTTTGAGAGTGAGACATAATAATGGTTCGTGTTACTTTGTTTTCTGTTGTCTCAATGTATCTGAGGCTATGTATAGTAAAAAGAAAAAGATTTTATTGGCTCACAGTTTAGAGGCTGAACATCTTAATTGGAGTGGGTCCATTTGTTGGCCTCTGGTGAGAGTCTTGTAAGACATGATAATGGCATGAACATACTTGTGGGATGAGAAGGTAGAGGGATTCAGGGCCTGCACAAACCATAATAATCCCTTTTGAGGGTAGCCCTCTCTGTGTCGCCTAATTAATTACACTAAGCATCAAGAGACATTATTCAACTCATCTCTGTCTGGATCACCATGGGCTAATGTTCTCCTGAACTCTCCAGTGTTGTCAAGTTAGAGCCACTTCATTTTCATGTTTCTGTGTTACCGTGTGTAGTTCAGCCTTTCAGTTAAGTAGTCTTGTATTTACATGTATTTAATGTGAATTTTTAAATGACCAACAACAGGAACTCTTCCTCTTAGGTCTTTCCACTCTAGTATTTGTTCTTTGTTTCTTTCTTTTTTTTTATAAGGCTTTACAATAGCAATAATGTAATTCAGATAAGCAATTATTGTAATTGACCTTGATGCTAAGCGTCCTTGGCTTTGTCCTTGGCTTTTACCGTAGTTTGCTTATATCCTGAGGATGGCCAATTATCTCATAATACCCACTTCATTGAGATTATTGTTTTAATTATCACATTCAAAATATATCTCTTTGTCATCATTGTAGAGTCACACATGGGATTGTTACAGGCATTCAGAAGTGGGTTAAGAGTGCTGCACTTTATCTCAGGACAGGGTTGAGGTTGAAGTTTTTCTCCCTTACGTTCTGAACTGATTTTGGAATTTGCAGTTTCTTATTGTTGTTCATTATTGCATGATTGGCTGTGGGCTATCAAGTCTGGGATCTCCCTTAGCTAATTGTGTTCTTGCAGAGGTCCCGAAAGTAATGTGGTGCCAATGGGTATGCAGTTCTAGTTGATTAGGCATTCTGATTGATAGCAATCAGCAGTGGCTTGCCATTAGCTGACTCTGCCTTAGGTCAGAGGTTGTCAACTGTGGAATCACCCAGGAGCTTTTTTTGCTCTGGGATAGGGCCAGGGTGTTCCTCTCCCTCTTCCTTTTTCTCCCTTGTGTCCTCCCTTCCCCTCCCTTTTTCTCTCTCACCTTATTTGCTGCAATAGTTGAGAGCCACTAGATTTTATCAGTGTAATTGTAAGTCACTTGGCTGTTTTTTGTTTTGTTTTGTATTTCTCTGATAAAGATAAGGATGCTGTTTGTCACATGACTTACATGGTCATATAAGCCCTGTGAGGTTAGGAGTATTCTCATGGGGTACCTAAAAACTACTTTCCTTTCTGAATTAAGAAACTATATCTGATTTAAGATGCATGAAATTGGCTTTACTGACCAACCTGATTTCAGTTTTATGTACACATGCATACTTCTCTGAAGGAAGTCATTTAGCTAAAACTCTGACATCTTCCTCTGATCTATCCTCTTCTCCTCATAATTGTTCTGTGATCCAGCTCTGGATAACTGTAGTAGTTGCTAATTGGTTCTTCCTTCAAGCCACTAAGACCATTTTTCATAATCTCATTCAGAATTTTGCTATTTTAATTTAACATGAATTAACATGCATACAGAATTTATATTTTACATTTATAATTGTTCTTATTTTTAATTGCAAAGGATGGATCTAAAAAGATATTTTCTGTCCATGAGGCTTTCAGAATTCTTACTCTAGTTTAACTGAGGAGTCTGATGGGAAGGCTTGAGAATTTTGACCTTTTCCAAGACCTTGGATTCATTTTTAAACCATGAGTACCTTTACTGCCTTTCGGTGACATGTAGAATAAATCCTGGGCCTTACTGTGGCCTAGTGGGTCTGCATAATTATCACTACCCTACTTTCCATTTTGTCCTCTTAGACACAACACTCTGCCCTCCATGTTTTCTAGTTCTACCCTCTGATTTATCTCCTTTTGTAGCACAGAGTGTTTGCACTTGTTTTTAATTTATTTTATTGATAACTTAGGTTATGTTCCCTATTTAAGGTCCTTTGCCTGTTCTTTTTTCTGTATCCTTAGTGTCTTGGGCCTAGCAAAGTACCTGGCTACCTACCAAGGTGCCTCTCACCTATCATTATACTTGAATTCTTGTTGGAGTCATTTGTCAAGTTGTGTGAACTTGGAGATGCAGGTGTATGGCACATTTCTGTCACCATGAGTCAGGATTGTTCTAGAGGCACATTTCACTTGAATTCTACAGATTTTGGGAGAAGGAAGTACTAAGATAAGTGTGTAGCTAGAGTCAGAGTGGAGAGTGTGCTTCTTCTTTCCATACTTCACAGCAGGTTGGTCTCTCAGCTTCCAGCTGCCCAGCATGGGTTCTTGGTCAGGGCTTAACCTGTGCCTTTTAGGATATGTTCCAGAAGTAAGCAGAGAAGGGCAGCGTACCTTCCCCTTCATATAGTTATTACAAGCAATTTTCATTGGCCTCCTTAGTTCGTGCCATAAACTGGATAGTTTACACAATAGAGCTATACCTCTTAAAAGTTTGGAAGGCTCAGGAGTCTTGGTCAAGATATCCCCTATCAAGAGTCTTGACATTTCTGAGTCATAAGCAGCACCTGGCCATGTTTGTCCTATTAGTGGGAAGAGCAGATACTTCCTCTAGTTTTCTAACAAACTTACTCATTGAACCCATAAGGCTCCACACTTGACCTAATCCCCTTTCACAGGTCCCACTTTCAAATACAAACACATTGGGCTTTAGGTGTTAACTTAGAGTTGTATTGGAACATAGGCATTTAGACTGTAGCCAGAAATCTTTATAGAGCATAAACCCTTATCTCTGTTGGGCAGCTTTGAAAGTAGACGCTTAGAAGGGTTGCCTGACCCAGAATCACATAGCTTATAAATGTTAGACCAAAACCTGAAACCACAGTTCACACACTAGAGCACATGCTTATCGCATGATGTACGTCTTCCTTGAGATTCTATGCCATGGAAAGCTTGTGTCTTGTTACCTTTCACTTCCCAAATATCTAGCATATTGGCAACGTTCATCTCAAGACGTAGCTGACATCTTAGCACAAGCCTGTTTAATCAAGTTGTTTCTCATTACTAGCTAGGACTAAAGTTCTGCACTTTCTAGCGACCAATGTCCTCTCGATCCCACTGTCTATTCCCAGTGGACAGAAGTCAGAGAGTACCTATTTTGGAAAACTTTCATCAGTGCCCCAAATGTCTGTTCTGTGTCATTTGAATAATCTTTTGTTCCTGGAGACATTCTTGAAAGTCCTAAACTGGAATCTTCTGAGACAGATCACTGCTCCTAAGATACTACAGGCTGAATACCAGATCAGAGGACATTGGCCTTATTAATGGAGGACTGCCTATGATGGGATGTTTATACACATGTGTGCATATATGAAAAGAGAGACTAGAGCACAGAAGCCATGCCTGAGTTGCAAATTACTTATATTCATTCATTTGGTTAGCAAATACAGCATTGTCCTTGCACTACAAAATTGAGCCATTTTAGTTTTTAATAGCAAAAGTGTACTCCTAGACTAGTGTTCTTTCTTTTTAGTAAAATGGTGATTAATCAAATAGTATTCATTTTATTTCTTCATACCGCAAGAGTATTTTCTTCTAGTCCATCTTCAGCATGCTGCAATTTTGCACCAATTAGCTTGATGCTGAATTACAGTTAGTTCCATTCAGTTCTGTTTACTGAGTAGCACTGTAGTGATTAAATGTCATAAAGTACACCAAATATACAAAAGTAATTAACCCAGAAAGGACATGTTAGAATAAAGGTCAATAGCCTCTTTAGCCCACAATGCCAACAGCAGGCTAAGTGTTGACAGAGGTGTTGCTGGTAGGTCTGGAGAAGATGTGTGTGTGTGTGTGTGAGAGAGAGAGAGAGAGAGAGAGAGAGAGAGAG
>LOEQ01000391.1:256284-270879 GCA_001685075.1 Bramus lutescens
GAGAGAGAGAGAGAGAGAGAGAGAGAGGTCAAATGGAGGAAAGGGAGAGTATTCACACTTGTCTGCTATGGTAAGTAGAATGGAATATGGAATGCTAAGATTTTTCTCATCAGATTGTAGCAGTGCTGTACTTACTGTTTGGAAAGCGGGTGAGACAATAGACTGCAATTTTGACTTGCCTGTCAACATTTCAGCACTGGATAGTGCCAAGATAGTTCTTGGTTTAACCAGAGTAATCTTATTTAAAAAATTAAGATATATAATCACATCACTTTCTCTATTCCCTGTCCTCCCTCCTCTCCCAAGTTCTTCCAACTTTTTCCATGTACTCACAGCCCAACTCTCAAATTTATAGCCTCCTCTTCCCTGTTTTATTATTGTTGCATATATGTACATGTATGTATGTATATACATCAAAATATAAATACAACCGTTTAGTCCGTTGTTTGTGGGCATATGGTAACCAGAGTAATCTTGATGCAGACTTGGTGGCTCAGCCTTTCTTCTAGAGTTTTATACCCAGTCAAACCTGCATCTACAGATCTGTCATTGAAAAGCTGTTGCTTAGTCATTTCTCTTGAAATCTTTGCTCATGTATCTAAGCATTTTTATCTCTTATGTTTTCATCCCTCTATATTTGAGTCACCGTCAATCACAGTTAATATTAATGCATTATTAATACATAATTAAAACTGCATAAAACAGCAGGTAGTTGGTGTTGTAAAAAAAATCAATAGAAAGCTTTTTCTCAAGGATTGCATCTTTCTGTGTTAGCGATTTTTTCCCCCATTTGTATGTGATGGTTTAGCTGCACAAGTGGGGAAAAAGGAGATTTTTTTTCCTTTTTAGGTATAATAAGCCTTAGGAGGAAATCCCTAGGGATTATTATTTTTAAATGATCATCACAGAAAAATTACTAGAACATGAGTCCTTGAGAATCTCACCTTTTCAGTGGTCAATCTTCAGAGAAAAAGAGCTTCTCCCTAGCTACAGACAGCTACTGACCACATGATAAGCAACAGGGATGAAGTTAACTGAAAATGGCCCCTCTTCTGCCAGAAATGTATCCCTTTTAGAATAATGAAGGAAATTGGTGGCCTTGATATGTTTCTTCAACAGCATTCACCATATATGCAGTCAGAGGCAAGGCTGGCACAGACCCTGAAAGAAGACCTGCACCCTAGATTGGTGGAGTTGCAGCAAAGAAAGGTATCACTTTGGATTCACCTCTACCCAACACTGCTTACCTCTGTTTCAGTTTTATGTTTCCCATTGTTTCCTCTTAATACGTTTTCAGCCTAGTTCACTTTCAAAATCACCACTTTGAAAGCCTTCTTCCTATGGTGTGCCTACCTACACAAACTCCCACCCACCCCCTTCACAGACACATAACTATTAAGACCACAGAAGTGATTATATTGAATGTCAAGAATTCAAAAGACTACTATCAAACAGTATGCGCTTGATACATGTGTATACTTTCCAGTATCTAGGTAATGAAAAATCACATGTGACTGAGAGCATATTCCATGTTCCTTTGTTCAGCAGCTGTAATTGAGGCAGTGGTGCAGGAGCCAGGAAAGGAGATGAGAAGCTGAAATGGAACTCAGATGTGGTCCAGTCCTGGCATCACAGGTCAAGAACTTTCACAATATGACAGTTAACAGATACAGAAAAACTGAAAAATTCTTAGCTTCACAGGCCAGAAAAGAAAATTCTTGCCAGAACTTGCATAAAACTCTCAAGTGAAAAGACTTGGGTGTCTACTATAACAAAGAAACTTCCTGGTGAATTGGGAAAAGTAGATAGGAACTGTTCTACCTGTCCTATCATAGGGCTGAGGACTTGCAATATTAATGGGTGTTTATTTCTCTTATGACTTTGAAAACTTTTGGATTTGTGTTGCCTAATATGGTAACCACAAGCCACATGCACCTGTCAAGCCAACAGCAACATGGCCTTTCCAAGATAAACTATAAGTATAAACTGCAAACCAGCCTTTGAAAGTGCAGTACTAAAGAGGAGAGATTGTAAAATATCTCAAATGATTATATTGCTTATGTATTGATATAGTATATTATATGTCTGGAGTTATATATGTAATTGAAATTAATTTTATGGTTTCTCTTACATTTAATACTGTGGCTACTAGAAAAACAAATACATGTGTGGCTATATTACATTTATACTGACAAATTCTATTCTGAGATACAACTCACTTTTTGTTGAAAATCTAATCAGCTTTAATTAGAAACTAGCTATTCTGTCCTAACATGAAGACCAGAGGTTCAGATTGACAACCTTAAACTACTAGGCAGTTTGTATTTAAATTGGTTGATTTTTTTTATTTCCTTCTGTGTTCCTGCAGAAATGCTATCATACATTGTATAGAACATTTGCAAGAATAACACAGAAGAATACATATAAGGTTCTTTGTAGTTAACATTCTAAAATAGTTTACGTTTAACTTTATATAGATTGAAATATTTTACTAGAAAAATAACAACATGAAAAGACCAAGGTAAGGATCTTGACATTAAGGTATGGCTTGCCAAAGCTTAGTGCTAAGTCATTACCCTGCTTTAATTCTTCTAAAGAGCTGTTGGAATTATATTGGTATTTATATACACACACAAACAAAATATAGCACAAGATAGTTCCTAAGCAATTTACCCTACCAGAAAATTCTTTAAGCTCTCCAGTTTGGTTTTTAGGACAGTCAAATTTATATACCCCATTGAAGGAGAGTTAGTAACATTGATAATATGGCAGTAGGTAAAAGAGTAGTTTAGGCTATATCTTACATATTTTTATTCTTCCAGAAGTAAAGGATCAATGCATATAACTCTAATTAGTGTAGGGTCCACATACAAATATTTTAAGTATCTTGTTAATGAGGGCAGAGAATTCTTGGTGAGAACAAAAACACATGACTGTGTTAAACTTTGCAAACATGAAGGCCATTGAATTGAAAGACACAGAATGGACTGGACAATTAAACATTTGTGTGCAATAAACGTTGTATTGCTTGGCAAATGTTTATTACAGTTTCTGTTAAAATTGTGATAATAAAGGCGAAATATTTTACACACACACACACACACACACGCACACACACACCCCAAACCCTGCACCTTTGCCTCTTCATGTGGCCCATAGCTTGGAGCACTTACAGGGTGACAAGTGAGGAAAGCTAAGTCACCTGTATAAGAGTCAAGCTCACTCACATCTTTGGCATCAAAATGTCATGTTCTTGCCCCCAAACTACCAGAAAAAAGTAAATGTGTTTAATGAAATTTCTGGTGCAGAGCCAACAGTCTTATTCCAGGAAGAGGAAGTAACATTCAAGAAACCTCAAGAGGACATTAAGATAATGTTCTAATTTAAAATCAATTGTATTGATACCTTATAAATTATTTTGGGCATTTTATCCTGACCAAGTAATGTATAATGCCGAGACCACAAAAACAAAGCATTAATGACTAAATATCAAAGTGCTGTCTTACTATTTCATGAAGTAAATGCATATGTCTTTCGTAGTCTAAGTACTTTGACTTATGATGGAAAGGCAAGCTGTGAAATTCATTTATCTCTTTTTTTCTTCATGTATATTCAGTAAATCCTTGTTGAATGAAGATTGTGCAGTAGTTCCCACCATTGCCAAAGAGGATTGGCTCTCTATATATAAACCTATTATAATAGGTTTATTATAATAGATGCTAAGTACTCTGCTCACAATATGAGCTCTTCAGGCTTTACTGAGACCTTGGAGCAATGCCCCCGCTCTAGCCCCGCCTGCTGGGAAATGAAAACTTCAAGAATTTTAGTAAGTTCTAGCTAATAGAAACTGATGCAGGCCAGTCTTGAACCAAGGGCTATCTGACTTTATGTCCACAGTGTGAAAACTGGAAGTGCTGTTTCAGAATCACCTATCAGACTGTTAGTCACTCAGGTTTGATGTTTTTTTGATTATATGCAGCAGTTTGTCTTGACCCAAGTTTCTTACTAGAAGAGAAACAGTAAAACAACAACAATAACAACAAAAATCTAAGAGTATGTCCTTCATGAATTGCTACAAATATAAAACATAGTAAATGTAGACTTCATTATATAGAAATTATATTAAATATTCTTTTAACAAGGGCAGATCTTCACAAAGTTCCAGTTATTTTTGAAGGTGAGTTTTGATTTATGTTAATTTTAAAAAAATTCTGTGAGATTGTCTGCAGAGTATGCTTTTTATGACAGCCGTAATTAAGCAGGTCATTTAAATAAAAGTCTTGGTGTAATGAGCAGTAAACCAACACCGATGACTGACTCAGAGTTTTGCCACAGTCATTAGTAATGTGCTGAATTTTACTTAATTTACATAAATCTGCATGTGATATGAATTGTCATGTGAGAGTTATGCATTTTGACCAAATGATTTTCATTTTTAAGGTATTACATTTTTCACAGCTGAGGTTCATTCATTTGCTCTCTGGAAATATGAATATTTTGGTTATTAATAGTCAATAAAAATATCAATCACATTCTCCTGGGATATGGTACTATGTTAGTTTGTTGTACATAAATTTATTGGGCTGTCAATGTTTTTTAGAAACCTCCTGAAGCATTTGTAAAATGTGCAGTGCTTCATCACTGAGACACAGCAGAACCAAGACTTTCTGAAGTCAGGGGCTGGAGGAGGCGACTCAGTAGCTAAGAGCACTTACTGCTCTTGAAGGACCTGAGTGTAGTTCTCAGCACCCGTGTGGCAGCTTACAGTCATTCTTACCTTCAGTTCCAGGGCATTCATGACACCAAGCATGCCCTCCCTCAGTGTACATACATACTCTCAGGCAAAAGACTAATGCTTGTAAAAGGAAAATAAATCTTTTTTGAAGAAAGTAAGTCATTAGTCATTGTTGTTTGCTTTTTTGGTATAGGTATGCATTTTCAGCTTGTCTAAGAGGTTGCAGAGGATATGTTGATTCTGGACTTTGGTTGTAGCATCAGTAAAGTACCTGTGGGTATCTTGGTCCTCCTCTGACTTCTCTAAGTTTACCATGACCCATTCATACTAAGGTTTGAGAGTTCTGGAACTACATTTCAGTTAGAGTAACATTGTAATTTGACATCTAAATGATTATTGTTGACAATAAAAGAAGCCTGGAAAATAAAGCAAACTCAAATCAGATTTTCATGGTACCCCTTGGCTCTTCATTGTCCCCGTTTTCCTGTCTAAAACCTGACTAACTCTTAAGTGCCTAGTAGATAATGAAGGCAACACCCATGGCCAGTGAGTGAGTTTTAGGATTTTTTTTTCCATATTTGTCTGTCTGTTTGGGCAGGGCACACACCTGCCACAGAGTATGCATGGAGGTCAGAAGAGTTCTATCTTACCTTCCACTATGTGGGTTCCAGATAATAAACTCAGGTTGTCAGGCTTAGTGGCAAGTACCTTTACCTGCTGAGCTAGCTGTCTTGCCAGCCCAAACTTTTAAGGTTCTTTATCTTAGATGTCCATTCAAATTTTAGCATATTCTTTCTGCTTATGACCTATAAGTGGGCAGGGATGTCTAAGCATAATACCTTTGTGAATGGAAAGCAGAATTAATTTGGGGGATATTTTAAATCAAATTTTAAGATCCATGTGAATATGGTATTTATAGTTCTTTCTCTGTCATAGAATCAGAACTTTACTGTGATTGTTGAAAAGTCTGCTTTGGTTTATTGAAATCCTATCCTCATGGGCCTTTGGAATGTATGTGTTGAGGGGAAGTACTACAAAGTGCCTGGAGTAGTCCTCACATGGACCTTCTTTTTCACAATCTGTAGTAAATAGAAACCACAGTATAGTGAGGTATCAGCATTACTGCTATTGAGAGTCTAGGATCTGTGCTTAAGACTATTTTTTGAATAGTCTTTTTTATTTTAATACGTCATGTTATTCCTTTTCCTAATAAAAATGGATTTTTTAAAATAAGACTATTTCTTGAACTTTATATAAACTGTTTTTCTTCATCCTCAAAGAAGCCCAGTGGGTGAAGATAGTATCTTACTATCTCAAACTACAAAAAGACTGAGTGAAGGTAAACATTATTCCTGGGGCTACAGGGCTGTTAAATAGAAGACTCCATACTGTCTGACTCCAGAGGTACTCTTGACTGCTATTACAGTTAGTGTTCCCTGTTATTAAAATTAGCTAATTATATCAATATGACCTTTATAGAACTCTTTCCCATACACGCCATCTTTGATCTGGAGGTGGACAGGTGTTGGAGTTGTTGGAGATATTAGTTCTATAGCAGATTTGGCCAACAGCCTAAGTAAATTTACTAAGGTGGATTTCAGAATGTCTAGGAATTTTTCCTTTTTGAAAAAGCCTGTTTTATAGTAGTAGGAATAGCTGTAAGGTACATTTGTGCTACCAATATAATTGGGGTTTTCATAGGAAACAAAAGCTTGTATTATTTTTCCCTTAGAGTTTCTTTGTGCCCCCACCCTAACCCCCCACTTTTTTATTTTAAATACGTCATTTAATTCCTTTTCCTAATAAAAATGGATTTTTTTTAAATGCAGAGCTTTATAAAACATTAATATCCAGAGTATTTTTAACTTTTAAATTGATCTGTTTCTGTGATTATCCATGTATAACATATTGCTTGTTTTATGATAAATTGTAATGAAAATAATTTTTCTGAATGAGCCTAAATGTTTAGATGTGAATAGTGCCCTGATGGGGTTCCAGTAAGTGTCTTAGATAATAAGCTATCGAAATAAGCAACTTAACTAAGCTTTTATGATAATCAAAGGGATATGAAAACAAACTTTTCCAGCAGAATCATGATTGTCTTTATCATCATTTAAATCTCCCCATTCCCATACTCAGGAAAGACCCAAGTGCCCATCCAGTAGCAGTAGAAGTGGTAGACTTCTAAGCTGTGTGGTGAGAATCCATGCCAAGCCCTTTGACTCTTAGAGCAGTTATGTTATTAGGGTGTTGCTGATCACCTCAATATTCATTGAGCAGCTTAACCCTTTAAGTGCTAGTGATAATTACTTTATTATTTTACTAGCAAAATGTAGTGTGTAACTGTTCTACAGTGAAGTTATGGCAGGGGCCTGAAGAGATGGATGACTCAGTGGAATTTAGATCTCCAAAACCCACATATAAGCAAGGTGGACATGGTGACCCCTCTGTAATCCCATCATTCAAGAGGAAAACACCTCTTGTAGAGCAAGTTGCCTGGCTAGACTAGCACAAGTGGTTGACTCTTAGTTCATCAAGAGACCCTTCCTAAATAAGTAGAAAGAGATCATGGAAGACACCCAGCATTAAATACCACATGCATGCACACATGCATGTAAACTTAAATACAAATGTGCATACATACATTCATACAGCAGAAAGAAAGCTGGCCGTACAACAAACAGCAACTTTAAGAAAAAGGAATCTGTTTGATTTTACATGGATGATAGTAAATGATCACTAAGACGAAATACGTACTGGGCAGTGTTGGTGTAAGGGCAGTTGTGGCGCACGCCTTTAATCCCAGCACTTGGGAAGCAGAGGCAGGCACAGCTCTATGAGTTTGAGGCCAGCCTGGTCTACAGAGCGAGTTCCAGGACAGCCAAGGCTACACAGAGAAACCCTGTCTCACAAAAGAAAACAAAAAGACAAAAACAGCATTACTTTTTAGCATTAATTTTTGAGAATGTTATTCATTATTGTTTAGCATTTGTTTTTTTTTTTTCCTCCTTTGAAGAAAGTTGAAATGACTGGAAGTAGAGTGTCAGAAGGCTTAGATAGCGTCAAACACACACACACACACACACACACACACACACACATTCTTCATTTGTAAAATACCAAATTGGTAGGAGAAGGCATCTCATTGGTTAAAAAATAATAAGATGGAGAAAGGGTGAAACCTTTTTTTTGCAGTTCCAAGCACATTTTACTCAAAGGATAACCTGTGAAATTCATTCAGTGATCTTCTTCAGTATATCTAATGTTTTTTTTAATGTATTTGTTCTTTGAGAATTTCATTCACTGTGTTTTGATCATGTTCATTCTTTACCCCAACTCCTCAGATCCACCTCTACCTCTCTAGTCATCTACATATACTTTGTGTGTGTATGCTGTTGTAACTGCTGTGAGTTTCTGTGGGTAGCTGCCCTGTTATATCCAGAAAACAGTTTCCTTTATGTCTTTCAGCCTCCTTGTCCAATAGATCCTTAACCTTGAAAAGATGGAGTGTGATATATATGTTCCATTTAGGTTTGATCACTCCAAACTCTCTTACTTTTTGCATATTGATCAGTTAGTTGTAAGTCTATTAATTGCCACCCCCTGTAAGAAGGAGCTTCTGTGTTGAGGATTGAGAGATTTTGCTGACCTATGAGTATAGCAATAAGATGATTAAGAATCATCTTAATGCTATGTGCATTTTAGAAGAATATTAATATATTCTTCCCCAGGGCCTATGACCTATCTAGCCACAAGTTTTTAGCCTCATTGTTAGTGCTAGATGGGAGTTCCATCTTGTAGAACAGACCCTAACTCCAGTCAGAAAGTTGTTGATTACTCCCTTAACAGTCATGCCACTGTCTCAACAGTGACCATATCTGGCCAGGCTAACTTATGAAGTTTACAGGTGAGTACAACTGATGATAAACATTTCTCCTCCAGTAGCATACATTGTACCCTCCAGCACTAGGAAAGCTAGCCAGTAGAGATGAAGCTTCCAGTTTAGTATCAACTTGATTTCATCATATTCTGTGACTCAAGTGTGTGGTGGCTTTAGCAATAGGGTCTTGCTGTCATTTTCTGGATGGTAACCAAAAGCAATAGCAATAACCTTAAATTCATAGGAGTCTGTGGGATTCCTTTGGCCAGCAACTTGAAGCGATAATTCATTCCTGGCATTGGGGTTTTTTTATTTGATAGTGGTTTCTGGTTGGGTTACTTTCCCCTTTCATTTTAAGGTAATTCCATTTAAACCCTTTGTTATGTGTGTATATATTTTAGGAAGCTTCTATATGATATTTTCAAAAGACTTTTTAGGTGTTAGGTATCTCTTCCCAAATTCCCTCCTCTACCCTACCCTCCTATCTCCCTCCAATTTAATTATCTGAGGAGTTCAACACATGTTGAAGGCCATTTGCAATTCTTTGTGTTTAAAAACATTCATGGCAAGTTCTTTGCAGCCCACCTTGCTGGGTGCCCCACTTCAGGGGAGCTACAGTCAGAATGAAGTAGGAAGGTGTTTTGTAAATAAGCAGCAGTCTAGTTATTGCACATGCTCTATTCACTGAATAAACAGCATATTATAGGAACAACAGGAAGGGAGTAACTAATTCTGCCAGGAAGCATCTGAGGAAGCTTTGAAAACTGACCTTAAGAGTTAGATTTTATGTTGAAAGGGTTTTTAAAAGATATTGAGCAAAAGGACACCTCTGTTATCCCATGGAGAAAGACAAAGATGCTGTGAAAATACATAGAGCTCTGAGGAACATGCTCAATGCACTGATAGCAGTGGGGCAGGGCCGGGACTATGGAATGGCACTCATAGTGGGTGCTTTGGAATACAATCAAAATCAGGAGTTCAAATGTCTTTCCTAAAGCTGTAGGAAACCAATTGCCTTTTTAAAAGAAGAATAAGGATAGATGACTGAATCTATTTTGGGGAAATAGAAGATTCTAAAAGTATGGAGAACGTATTAAGGGTGATAACTAGATAGGAAGTTCTGGCTGGAAACCAGTGTCTTTGTGTGTTACTTCAGTAACTATAAAACGACACCAAATTGGGATTGATAAGCGTATGAAGCAAAAATGTCAAGTCTTATGTCTTAGAAATAAACTGAAACTAGAATTCTTTAGAGACTTTTAAGTTAATTAGTCTCCTAAATTTCTTTGGGAGCTGGTGATATAGCTAAAGGGTAGAGAACATTTGCTATGGGGGAAGTTCTGGATTAGAACCCCATCACCATAACACAAAAATCAGCAATAACTTGCCATCTGAGTGTTTTAGTCTTTGTCCTTAGTGAATAATGACCAGAGCCTTTTCTGTCATTTAGCCCAAGGGGGGGGGCTAGAGTGTGTGTGTGGAGATTAGTGAACAACTTGAGGTATTATTGGTCCTTGCCTTTCAATTTTTTGGAAAAAAAAAAGTCTCTTGTGTGCTGTTGTGTACAGGAAACCAGCTGGCTTCTAACCTTCTGGGATTCTCTTGTCTCTACCTTCTGTCTCCCTGTAGAAGGGCTTGAGTTACAGGCACATGCTGTTTCTTCCAGATTTAAATGGAGTTTTGATAGAGGAGCACTAAGGCCAATGGACCTCCCTAGCTCATGGCCTGACAGATTTTTGAGGGTAGTTTTTGTTTTCACTTTTCCATCCATAGTTTTAAGTTATCATACATATGCTCAATAATCAGCTGACTTTCATGGCAGAGAATCACATTTCTCAGGCTTCAAATCTTGTCACCAATGTAGGGACACCTCAGGTTAAGTGCCTGTCAAAAGAACAGACATCAAGCCTGTGGCCTGAGCCTACAGCCCATAACCCCTTACTGTGGTTTCCTGAGGCATGAACCCACTTCCTCTGCTCTGGCCACAGTGAGTTTAGAGTTTCCAGAAACAAAATGAGTAGGCTTATGAAGAACATAAAGAAATAATACAGTTGATGTTTGCAGGCATTTTTTTTTCTTGCTTCTGCATGTTCCAGGCCATAGATGTAGGCTGAGTAAAATATTCTGTAATTATGGTCTATATATCACATGGCCACCACATTTGGTTATTCAAGCCTTTAATGATTATTTTCCTCCTTTTTAATTTTTTTTAATTGAAAAACTACTGGTTACCCTTTAAGCTCAACTGTATTCAGTTTCTCTGTGGAAGTTTCAAATACCTACTTTGTGTCAGCCAGTAAACTTTACAAAACAAAACAAACAAAGCCAAGCCTATCTTTCCCTGGGTTCCCTTGTGTTTCCTCCCTTTCCCAACTTTGTGTAAGTCTTGAGCAAGATGCTTGAGGTACTCAAGACCAGATCTGCTCTTTGGGGTTCATACTCAGCCTGCTGTCCTTTTTATTCTCTTTTTTACTCATCTTTCTATTTTGTCTTTCTCTGTTTCTTTTCCACTGTACCTCTGTCTTTCTCCTTTCATCTCCTCCTCTGTGTCCTGTCTTCCTTTAACAGCTCCCCAGGCATGCACTACAGCACTAAATAAATAGTTTAATTGCTCTTCTAAGTGAATTTTATTTTCAATCCAGTGTCTGTTTCTAATTCCAGAGCTCTTCAGTATCCCCATCAGCTAGTTTCCGAGGTTCTGAGAAACACAGGAACTCTACAGACTATTCTTCAGAGAGCAAAAAACAGAAAACAGAAGAAAAGGAAATTGCAGCTCGCTATGTAAGTTCGTCCACCTTTGCTTTGGTGGATGCCAGTTTATCTTGTTCTTTATATCAGCTGCTAATTTTAGCCATTACCAGCCAATTGTAGAACATAGGATAGCAATATCCTTTAAGAGATTTTTTTTTAGTATTTATAGCTGTGTCTCAAGCTATCTCCATCAACTAGCTGAAGCTATGTGTGTATGTTTATGTGCACAAACATACACGTATATGTGTACATGACCGCAGTGCTTTCCTATGACATCTAAATTAAGACCTGGGAATACTAGGACATTATTTGTTAGGGTAGTTTATTTCCAAAACTTTATGTGGTTACCTTAGACATCCATAATACTCTTCATGTGAACTGAAAATCGTTTTCCTCTAGTGGAAGGTCCTATGAGAGAAGGGAACATGCTGGGCAGGAAGTGTGGAGGCAGGTATTTGTTTCTCTGCTTCTCATAAGCTGGTTCCCTGTAGGACTGTGAACTTCACAAGATGCTCAGACTTTGGATTTTTCCTCACAGTTTAACTATGCAATGAGTTACTCAGATTTTTTTAGATGCTGCCAGACCAAACCATGCCCCACCACACTTGTAGTCTGTGTGTAGATGGGTCTGAAAGTTTGTGTTCTGAGTTTTAGAGTAGTAAGCAAGCTATTGTACTCCATTTTTCAAGAATGGAAATGGAATCATTTCCTAGCTCATACCATCAACATGAAGAATAAGGAAGAGTGTATTGTAAAATGTGATAACTGTGTTTGATACAGTTTTCATCACACCACATAAGGACCTGGCATGGGCACATAAATGTAGCTGTAACTGTGATGTTGCTTGTTTTTACTGGGGCTGGAGATAATGCTTCTCAATTCTCTGTACAGGACAGTGATGGTGAGAAGAGTGACGACAACTTAGTAGTTGATGTGTCCAATGAGGTATGTTTGTGGCTAGCTTCTCTTCCTGCTGCTCTGCAGCTGTAACAAAGGCTAGTGGCCTACTTTTGAAAAACTATTACTGACTGTCCATTGCTGGGCCTCTCAAGTGCTGCTCCTTCCTTTCAACTGCCACTATCCTTTTCCACCCCAAGAAATTCACAGGTGTCAGTGGTCGCCCTACTGACTATAGTGATGTTCCTTGCAGATTAGTGGACTTTTGTTGTTGTTTAGAATCTGACCTCAATACCAGATGTTTCCTTTAGCAATTTCAGTTAATTTTGTTATCTTTTTCAGAACATTTTGTATTTTTAAGCAGGTTATTAAGTGCTTTCAATTAGAAGAGTTCCCCAGTCAAGGACCTCGGTTTTGTGAGTCAGTTGTGAGTCTTAAATTTTTTCTTTGTAGGATCCATCATCCCCTCGAGGAAGCCCAGCACACTCCCCTAGAGAAAATGGCCTGGACAAGACACGCCTCCTGAAGAAAGATGCCCCCATCAGCCCCGCCTCTGTTGCATCTTCCAGCAGTACTCCTTCCTCCAAATCCAAAGAGCTTAGCCTTGTAAGCTACCCCATCCTTACTAGAATTGTCACTTCCAAAATAGTTTTTGATTTTTCATTTTTTATATATTTCACATTTTTCTGTAGGGCTTGAATTTCCGATTGATGTATGTGTGTTTCAAATATAAGTTTAATTTAAAAAGATGCTTTGGAGCAGAAAGGTTTACTAAATTGATGATATTTGCTTCCTGAGTCTTTCTGTAAGTTTACAAGAGAGATAACCGATGAAAAACAGCACACTGGACTTAGGGAGAGGTGGTCTTATTGCCTGTGGTTTGTAGTGACCTTGGTTTGGGGTGTTAGTCATTTTAGTACGAGCTGCATTTCTATTGCCAAGCTATGCGCAGCTGCCATAATTTTAGCTACTGCCTCAGAAATGTTCTGTCACTTATAAAAAGTCTGCTTTGACTTAACACAAATGCCAAACTGAACTGCCTACTCATCAAGATACTATCCCTATACCTTTGCCTGTGACTGTGGAGGTAATTGCATTTGTGTGTAGCAAATCCTGTTTTTGTTTTTGTTTTTTCTTTTTTAACCTCAACACGTCTTTCATTTTTAAAAAAGGCATATGAAGTTTTCAGTGACCTTTTCAGTTTACAACTAAAGGATAGGGTGATTCTTCCGTTTGTGTGCAGATACAGAATGTATGTGTAGATGGATATGATGGATGGATATGATGATCACGGTCTGGATTCAACACCTCCTTTTCTTCTGGAACTCTGCTTGTCTCTTTTTGGCCTCTCCTTTCTATTCTGTGTTACATGATGCTTCATGTGGGAGTTTTCTAAGAGGAGCTAGTCGTCTAGGGTACTTTTTAGAACTCAACAGTAGTTAGGAGCCTGACATATCCATGGCCACCAGCATGTGGACCACATTCAGGATGCATGGTTGGTGAATTTCTTTGGCCTCTGACTGAAATCAGGTTCCTAGAAATGACCTCAGGTCAGCTTCAGTGCAGGTCTTCTGTAATGTGCCTCTCTGAGTCTTTGCCAGCTACTTTTTAATCAATACAAGATATAAGAGAAGCTGAAGAAATTCTTAAATTTCTTTTTTGTTTTGTTTTGCTTACTGTTTTAGTATTAAATTAACTCTTAAAATTATATTCTCCTGGCTGATATATTCCATCTCTTAATTAGAATGAAAAATCTACCACTCCCGTTTCAAAGTCCAATACTCCTACTCCGCGAACTGATGCACCTACCCCTGGCAGTAACTCTACTCCCGGATTGAGGCCTGTACCTGGAAAGCCACCAGGTGTGGACCCCTTAGGTTAGTAAGGGGGGGAAATACTGTATACTTACTTCTGTTTTCAAAAAGATTTTAAGTGACTTAAGTAATGCAATCTGTTAAAAGTAGTGATAACCAGCACTGACCATTAGACAAAGTATTCCAAATTAAGCATGTGACCCCAACCATGTCTAGCACGTGTTAAGTATTCATAAAAATGGGATGGATGATTGAAATACCCCAAACGATTGAATGATTTTAAGAATAGTAAAATGAGTTCATTTGAATTATGGGTTATGTTATTAACCAAGCAAACAATGTACTACTACAGTTTTCTGTGTTTTTGGTTTTCTCTTCAGCATCAAGCCTAAGGACGCCCATGGCTGTACCTTGTCCATATCCAACCCCCTTTGGGATTGTGCCCCATGCTGGGATGAATGGGGAGCTGACCAGCCCTGGAGCTGCTTATGCTGGGCTACACAACATCTCCCCCCAGA
>LOEQ01000391.1:270929-291352 GCA_001685075.1 Bramus lutescens
TGGAAGATCACCTGTGGTATGTTTACCTGCTTTTATAATGGAGTTTGGGAACACACAGCATTGTCTTGCATTCTTTTTAATGTAGTTTATTAATACAAGGTATTTATGGAAGCGTCAGAGTCTTTCTATATAAATTAAGATATGTGGATTATGTCTTGATTATTTTCTTTGGGAAGATGAGAAAGTTTGTGACTTCTTAAAATATAGTAGTCATTTTGACATTTTAAACTACAAAATTGGGCCCAAAGGAAATAAAAAAAACTTTTGTTTCTATAATAAACTTCAATAATCAGTAGTTTGATTTTTTTGTATTCTCCTGTCCTAAATAAATAACCCTTTAAATCTTAAACATTCTTTCATTTTATCAATAAATACTTCTGTAAATGTCTCGAAAATCTTATTTTCAAATGATGTATATTAGGCTTTAAGTGCCATATTGTGCACGGTATAGCAAATGAATATCTCATTTTTTGTTTTGTTTTGCATGGGACAATTTTAGGTGGGATTTGATCCACACCATCATATGCGTGGTGTGCCAGCAATACCTCCAAACTTGACAGGCATTCCAGGAGGAAAACCGTGAGTACCTTTTGTCCCTTTGGATTCATGCTGCCAAGCTCTAGTCCTTGCCTTACTTTTGGAATTTGGGCATTGCTGAATAGGAATAGGGCTTCATTTTCTCTTAGCAAAAGACAAAGCATAAGGTGGAGTTGGTGTTTTTAGTTTAAAATCAAGCCTTCATATAAAAATGTAAGTTGTGAAAGTGCTCTGGCAGTCAGGGCTTCTCCATGTCTGTTACTGATTTCAAGGCAGTAGTGTTCAGAAAGTGTGATGTTTATATGCAAACTTAGGTAATTAGAATTTGAACATATAGAGAACAGAAATGCTGAACTTTCAAAAAAAAAAAAAGGAAAGAAAGAAAGAAAAAACAGGACAGTCTTCTGCTCAGTTCTATTTCCAGAAAAGGTAGCTTGGCTTCTTTACTGTTAAGTGAGCATTTGGAATGTCTGTTCACACTGCCTTGAAGTGATAACAGGCCGAGTACAACACACCTCTTCTAGCCTCTTTTTCTATTTGTAATCTCACCGCATCCCATTCCACAGTTTTGGTTTCCGTACACTTGCACCCTTTTTTTCTCACTACCTAAACATAGTTCTAATTACATTGGTCTTCAAAGAAAACTTTTAAAGTATTTGGCTTTGAGAAAAAAGAAAGAAAAGAGGAAAAAAGTGTTTTTTTCTTCCCTTTTAGGAAACACACAAAATACATCAGTATTGATTACATCTTTGCTGAGATTGTACCTGCCATGCATATGCTGCATCCCTATTCTTGACTGTCCACATGTGCCTGTCTCTCTGGCATTTATTCTCGCTGATGACCCTCTGTCAACATTTTCTGTGACTCACTGTCTCACTTCAGGTCTCTGTTAGATGCCCTCTTTTTTTTTTTTTCTTTAAAGATTTGTTTTTTTATTTTTTATGTATACAACATTCTGCCTCTATGTATGATGGCACACACCAGAAGAGGGTGCCAGATCTCACTACAGACGGCTGTGAGCCACCATGTGGTTGCTAGGAATTGAACTCAGGACCTCTGGAAGAGCAGCAAGTGCTCTTAACCNGTGAGCCACCATGTGGTTGCTAGGAATTGAACTCAGGACCTCTGGAAGAGCAGCAAGTGCTCTTAACCACTGAGCCGTCTCTCCAGCCCCCTGTTAGATGCCCTCTTAACAGAGCATTCTGCCATACTCGCTCTGTTCAAATAACATCCCTCTCTGCCTTCCTCCCTACTATCGTCTTCCTCTTTTTTGAGATAGAGTTTCACTGAATTTGTTGCCTTGTAAGTGTTGGGCTGATAGTAGAGAGATACTATCGGGCCCAGCTTTTGAATGCTTACTTGTAGCTATTGTGTGCCTCTCCCCACTTAGATATAAGTTCTGTAAAAGCTGATCAGAATAGGTTTTTTAATTTTGTTTTCTTTTAATATAATGTTCAGAAATGTATTGATTCATAATTGTGGGGTTGAGAAGTCCCAACTGGTATAAGTTACGCATATCTGGTGCTGGCCTTTTTGGTTTTGATTTTTTTTTTGATCCAAGATATTATGATCATATTCTTGCCCCACCTCAACTCCTCCCAGAGCCTCCCTACCACCCATCTTCATGGGCTTTCTTTCTCAACAAAACAAACAAACAAAAAAAAGCATACACACACACAAATGAATAAATATGGATTCAATATTGTATTGGCTAATTTACTCCTGAGCATGAGGCCTGCCCTACAGAATGGTTGATACATTCAGTATTGCTCCATTGAAGATTTTCCCTCTCAGGTATCACTTGTAAATACCTTCTTGCTTAATTTTGGTATTCTGTGCCTACTTCCACTTTCCCATGCTTTTTTATCTAGCTTGAACTTTTGCTGTCTTATGTATGATGTCACAGTTGCTGAGTTCATATGTGCATCAGGTCTGTTGTGTCAAAAATGTTATTTCCTTGGAATCATCTATAGCTGTGGCTCTTAGAATCTTTCCACCTCCTCTTCCATGTAGATCCATGAGCCTATGAGGGGAGAGGTGTGATACGAACATCATGTTTGGAACTGAGCACCCTATGTCTTTCACTCTGTACATTGTTCAGTTGTGGGTCTCTATGTTAATTACCATCTGCAAGAAGCAACTTCTCTGATAAGGACTGAGCAGTGCACTAATGAGTATCTGTGGGTATAACAGTATGTCATTAAGAGTTGTTTTATTGCTATGTTCATTTAGCAAAATAAATGGTGGGGTTTCCCCTAAGGCCCATGACCTATCTCGTCTCCAATTCTTGGCCTCATGAACAGTGTCAGTATGAGTTCCATCTCATAGAGTGCAAACCTTAACTTCAATTAAAAAAAAAAGTAGTTAGTTACTCCCATAAGATTTGTGTCTCACTTGTATCAGTATGTTTTGCCGGGGTACATTTTCCAGGCAGGTCGCTATTATATCTCAAAGGGTTCATAGCTGAATGAGATTGTAACATGCATAGTCTAGTGCCTTCCAGCACTGTGAACACTGATCAATAGGGCATGAAGCTTGTAGTTGAGCAGCAGCTCAATTTTTGCATATTCAATGACATAAGTATGTGATGTCATCAGCAGTAAGTTCTAACCATCAGGTTGTGGAATGAACTAATAACATTGACAATAGCCTATCATGTTGGTCAAGGGGTAGGGCTAGCTATGCAATGCCCTTAGTCAAAAAGTTGTAACACATTCCTGGTACTGGGTTTTTTTTTGGTAACATATGGTGTCTAGTTGGATTATTATCTCTACTACTATGTGGTTAACTCCATTGAAATTCCTTTTATATATGTATATATCTTAGGAAGCTTCTACAATAATAAGTTACCTCATTCAGGATGACTGATTCTAGTTCCATCTATTTACCTGCAGGTTTCATTTTTTTTCAATAGCTGAATAAATATTCTATTGTGTAAATACCACATTTTAATTATCCATTCATTTGTTGATGGACATCTAGGCTGCTTCCATGTTCTGGTGGTTATGAATAGTGCAGGAATGAAAATGGGTCAGCAATATCTCTGTAGTAAGCTGTAGAATCCCTTGGGTATAAACCAAGGGTGGTACAGATCAGTTTTTTTGAGGAACCCCCACACTGATTTTCACAGTGACTATACCAGATAGCATTCCTATCAATAATGAATATTCAGTTAAAGAAGTAACTTCCAAAGTAGTGGTGGTTGCACATTTCTTTAATCCTAGTACTCTGGAGGCAGAAGCAGTTGGATCACTTAGTTCAAGGCCAGTCTGTCTACAGAGTTAGTTCCAGGACAGCCAGAACTACACAGAGAAACCCTGTCTCCAAAAAGAAAGAAAAGACGGAGGGAGAGAGGGAGGGNGAAGGAAGGAAGGAAGGAAGGAAGGAAGGAAGGAAGGAAGGAAGAAAAAAGAACTTCCAGTCCCTTAACTACTGCTTAGGCACAGTTGATGCTCACAATGTTGGTTTGTTCAAAGAGTAAATAAATGTACATTGATTTCTTTCTTCTCTAACTTCCCTTTGCTTGTTACTTCAGTATTACATAGACACGTGTTTGTTGCCTCAGTGTCTCCTTGTGTTCTTTTTTCCCCATTTCACCTGCCCGTCAGTGTTAAGCACACCTGGCTGGCCTTAGCTCTGTTCTTGTCTTCTATCTGCTGAATAAAGCTCAAGGTTCTTCCTTCTATAACTTACAGACTACAACCCAAATGTCCCAGTTGCATCAAACAGTGCTGGCTCCATAGCCAAGTTGTTCAGTAAATATTTGGCTGATTAATAAGGGAAACAAGACAAATTAGACTTTGAGTTCCTTGAGAGTTGAAGACGTAAATGTCAATTACCATAAAATTCTGTGTACCTGTGTATGCTCTGCAAATAGTGGTTGACTGAATAACAAGTTTTGTTGACCAAGAACTCTGAAGGTGAAAGATTTGTCTGTTTCAAGCAGTGACTATATAACAAGGTCATGGGATTAATCAAATAACAACTCAGATGCTCTGGTTCCATGTGAACTGAGATGAGATGAAAGGGCTCCTTTAAGAAGAGGTACAGTCTTTTTTCAGGTTCTGCTAACAGTGTCCAAGTAGTAGCCAGCAGAGGTAGTAGAGTAGATAAGGTGAGGGTTCATACTGCATGCAGGTCAGCCGTGAAGCCACAGGAGTGTAATCGTGCTTAGAATGTCAATTAAGACACTGTTGTCTATAAATCCTGAATGAAATCTTAGTTGTTCAAATTTTTTAAAATGATCTTTCTTTAAAATTATTCTTTTTACACTTTTAAGGTTGAAATTTATCTTAAAATATTACATATATATATATATATATGTATGTATAACATTTATGAGGTTCCTGATGTACGTTAAGAGATTTCTGCAACATCTTAATGACTTGTAATTAATAATTATGGATGAACATTACTGGTGCTTTTGTGTTAGGATGAGAAAAATGATAAAATAGTCAAATATTATCAAGAAAATAAAGAACTTTTAAATTTTATGTAAAATAAAAAGAATGTTTAAAGAAGCAGTAGCCACCTTGGTCTAAGGGTCATGGCAGTTAGACTACTGTAGAATTACAAGCTGTTTGGCTCACCATGCTTCTGAACCTTGTGCTCAGTTCTTTTCCTTCAATCTTGACCAGAAGTTTCTACTACCACCATGAATGGAAACTGCCATTGTTCCCCAGAAGCCTGAACTCAAGCCTAGCTTTCCTAGTAATAAAAATGCTAGAGGGTATTTTTTTCCAGTCCTTCATGTAGTTGGGCTCCAGAGGTCACATAGTAGGTACTCAGAGTATTATATTGATGGAAATTTTGCTAAAACCTTGAAGGAAAGTGTTTAACTATTTAAATTCTCAAAGTTCTTTAAAACTTATTTAGTGAAGGGATCCTTGGAAGGGGTTTTTGTTTTTTAAGAAATTGTCATTAAAAACATAACAGCTAAGTGGTAAAAATCTGTCTTACTCAGTTTTAACTGCCTGTATTAAAAGCTTGCATCATTACCCTAAGTGTTGCTTCCAGAATCCAAGCATCCTTTCCAGTATAAAGAATAAGCTTTATCTTGCTTATTTATAAGTCAGGTCCTATGCATTCCCACCATCTGTGTTCACAGTCCTCATAAGCTCACTCTTCTGAGGTCACAATTGCCGTGATTCCAAGTCCTCTTTATCCTCTTTATTTGACTTAGAAAATACTATCTGCCTGTTGACTTCTCAGCTTTTCAACCCTTCCCTTAAGCGGCTGTGGCATACCCTCAATGATGGGCTAACTTTTTGTAGACACGACCAGCCTAGACTTTTGCAGTAAAGAGCTATAAACTATTGGTTTTAGTTACTTCTTTGTTGGTATAATAAAGCACCATAACTAAAAGCAACTTGTGGAAGAAAGTGTTCTTTTGGCTCATGATTCCAAAGGGTTGAGAGTCCATTATAATTATAGCAAGGAAGCAGCAAGAGCCTGCTATGGTGGCTGGAACTGGTAGCTAAGAACATACATCTTCAAATACAAACAGGAAACAGAACAAACTGCAGTGACAAGAGGCTTTTAATCTCAAAGCCTTCCTTACTTCCTCCAGCAAGGGTGCATCACCTAAAGCTCCCTAAATAATGACACCAACTAGGTCACAAAAATATTCAAATTTGGTTGGAATGAATCCATCTATAGGTAAAATCTGGTGCAGGCCATGGAACCACTGAAAAATACAAAGCAATGAAGGTTTAGAGTGGACAAAATAGGTACTATGTATATTTGATGTTAGCTATCCCACTTAATTCTCTGTAAGCTCATCCTCTCCCTTTTGAAATTAGTATTGAATTCAGAGGGGCTAGGTAACTACTGATGGTCACACAGCAGCTGTTAAACAGCTAGTTGTTATTCGGTTATGGACCAAGCCCCATGACTTTGAAGCTTATTGTGCTGTACCAGATAAATTTGATTTTTGTTTTAACAGATCTCAAGTAGCACTGAAAGGATTTTCTTTCTCTTTTGTTATATTGAATGCTTTAATGACATTTTCAAGGAATGTAACTTAGTTGGTAGAATGTATTTCTAGTATGTATGAAACCTGGGTTTTTATATCTATTCCTGCTTAAATCGGACATGTTACTGCATACCTCTTATCATAGCACATGGGAAGTAGAGACAGATGGGTCACTCCCCACTCTCTATATAGTAAGTTTGAGGCCAACCAGGGATACATAAGACCCTGTCTCAAAAGAAAATAAAAGCTAATGCCTCCTACATTATCCTCCTCCTGTTTTTCCTTCCTGTGCCCTAGAGCATACTCCTTTCACGTTAGTGCTGATGGCCAGATGCAGCCTGTCCCCTTTCCCCCTGATGCCCTCATTGGACCTGGGATCCCGCGACATGCTCGACAGATCAACACCCTCAACCATGGGGAGGTGGTGTGTGCGGTGACCATCAGCAATCCCACAAGGCATGTGTACACAGGTGGCAAGGGCTGTGTAAAGGTCTGGGACATCAGCCATCCTGGCAACAAGAGCCCAGTCTCCCAACTGGACTGCCTGGTAAGTGAGCAGGGATGACAAAGAAAGACCCTGATGGTGAGAGAACCATAGCAGTCCCAAGAAGATAGGTGAGGGGTTTCTCTCAGAGTTCTTCCTGTATAGTATGTGCATCTGTACAATGTGCATTCACCCTGTTCCCAGGGTCAAAGGTAAACCACTTGGTTCAAGAATGCTAAGAGTTCACCCATTGCTTCTACCAGAACATACCTGAGAACTTTAAGTCAATTGTTCATGTGGCTTCCCAGGCCCTTAGCTAGTCTATAATCATTTGTCCTTGTGTTGTACAGGAAATTGCAGCTTAGTTTTCTTCCCTTATACCAGAACAGCCCTTTAATGTAGCATTCCATCTAACATAATTGAATGTATGTAAGATTTCCATAAATTCATGTATGGGGAAACATTTTCTGTCTGTTAGTCATACATAGCAAAGCTAGGCCAAAAGTGCCTACTGCCAAGTGACTTTAACTGTGATGTGGTTTCAATACCAGGACCGTTCATCCTCAGCAAAATATGCCAGGGCTTCAGAGCTTGGAGAATTGTAATGGTTTGTTTGCAGACCCATTGTTATCTGTGTATGCAGATTATGTCCACGGCTGCTTAATTTGGTAGTGGGAGTGGGACTAGATCTTTGCATTTGGGTGCTAATTAAGATTAAATATCTTGGTACTAAATTTGGTAGATCAAGTTTAAGTACTTCCGTAATTTCATGTAATTTTGTAGCATTAATCTACTTTATCATTGTCATAAGTATAAATGGCTCATTAAACCAGAAGGGAGCGCAATACTTTTATGGATTCCTGCTCTCGTGTTAATGCTGTTTTCTTTCCTCATGGGTAATTTTGTGATGGCTTTTGTCTCCATAGAACAGGGATAACTACATCCGTTCCTGCAGATTGCTCCCTGATGGTCGCACCTTAATTGTTGGAGGGGAAGCTAGTACACTGTCCATCTGGGACCTGGCAGCTCCAACCCCACGCATCAAGGCAGAGCTGACGTCCTCAGCCCCTGCCTGTTATGCTCTGGCCATCAGCCCTGACTCCAAGGTCTGCTTCTCATGCTGTAGTGATGGCAACATCGCAGTGTGGGATCTGCACAACCAGACTCTGGTGAGGTAGGTCTGCTGGATCCACTTTTTGTTTATAAGGAGAGCTAATTTACCACATGGTGCTCAAAACTGACTGTGTGTATGTTTGTCTGGGTGGAATACAGCATTCTTAAACTGTAGAGATAATGAAAAATTTTAAATGTAATATCTTGCTTCCCCACTATATTTTATTAAATGAATGTTTTGTTTTACATACGTGTGCGCACACACACACATGCACTAAGCATTACTGATTTAGATTTTTAGAAGTGAAGGTCATTTTTACATATAGAATGTTGTCAGTACCCCATGGGTTCACTAGGTGTCTTTAGTTTGTTATCTGTGCCTGCTGACACCCATCATTGCCCCTACTCGTCAGTGAGATGTAGTATATGGTTCTAGTTTAGGTGCTGCATGTGTCACAACTTCACCAGCAATTGTATGGCTCTTGCCAAGGGCCCAGTGCTCATGGATTGCTGTGAATGCTCACATGGCCTAAATTGTCTGTTCCCATAGTTAAGAACAGGTAGACGGCAGCATTATAGATTGAGAAATGAGAATGAGGATTATAATCAAGGAAAGGATATGAGAAGATTGGGAACTTTCTCTATGAGGGAAAGGGCATGTGTGGGAAGAAAAGAGCCCTTTGTGGTCTTATCTTGAAGGACTACTAAGTTCAATCCAAAAACAAAATAATTGTTGTTCTTGTACCTTTCGGGTAAGGTTCAGATGTTCAATGCCATCTTTGACTGTGTGGTGGGGACCCACTTTGAACTCTTTCCTCCATACCCCATGTACATTTTCCAGAAGTGAACCCTGGGCAGAGGATCACACTGCATGTACTTACATTGGGTGTTTCTTGTGAGCATGTCCTTTCTCTTACACAGCCAGACACAGATACCTGATATGTTTTACTATTATTTTGAATAATTAGAAAGCATAAACCAAATGAGATCTGTAGATAAAGCCTGCACTGAATTTGATCAGCAGAGAGTTCACAATTAATTTAATTCAATTAATTAATTGAATTAAAATAAAAATTAACGTTTCAAGGGCTTTCCCTCCATTTTATATTTTCAGGCAATTCCAGGGCCACACAGATGGAGCCAGTTGTATTGACATTTCTAATGATGGCACCAAGCTCTGGACAGGCGGTTTAGACAACACTGTGAGATCCTGGGACCTGCGTGAAGGGCGGCAGCTGCAACAGCATGACTTCACCTCTCAGGTGTGGACTGTGGGTAATGTAGCCTATTAAAAGAAATTGTGTGCTTTGTAGCACACTTTCTAATTGGTCTTAATAATAAAAACTTGGAGTCAGATATAGGGGTTAATGCTGAAAGATCAGAGAAGCAGAGCACCAACCACTAGAGAGTTCTTACTTCTACCAATCAATGCTCAGACAGAAGGGGTGGTCCTGTCTCTATGAATCCTAAGACTGAATCCCTTTCTGCCAAACCTCAGACTGCAGATGAGTACCTGTCTCCTCCCCTCTTTATGTTCCTCTTTCCTCCCTGCCATATCACTCCTGTCTCCGCCTCCCTAGTGCTGGGATTAAAGGCATATGATCCCAAGTGCTGGGATCACCTTTATGTGAGCTGTTTCTCTTTAGACAAATTCTATCTCCCTAGCCCAGGGCGGCCTTGAACTCTCAGAGATCCATCTGCCTCTGACTCCCAAGTGCTAGGATTAAAGATGTGTGCCACCACTGCCTGGCTAACTAGTGGCTTAGCTCTACACTCTAATCTTAAGGCAAGCTTTATTTGTTAGATTACAAACAAAATATCATTACAATACTAGAGATCATTTCCTTAGACTTGGTTCTTCCTGTCTGTTGCAGATTTTGTTGATGTCCTCTATATTTAAGAGCATACCTCCTGGTTAAGAAGGCTTTGTCCTGTATAGCCACCATCATTTGTTTTAATTTCAGATCTTTTCTTTGGGCTATTGCCCAACTGGAGAGTGGCTTGCAGTGGGGATGGAGAATAGCAATGTGGAAGTGTTGCATGTCACCAAGCCTGACAAATACCAGCTGCATCTTCATGAGAGCTGTGTGCTGTCACTGAAGTTTGCCCACTGTGGTAAGCAAGTCCCTTTTGTTCATTTTCTATCAACCAAATTGATTGCTTGGTTCTTCTGTTGATTTCTTCCAAGTTGAGTCTTTATTTTGTTAATGAGTCTTTCTTTACAGCTGTATGGCTTCCTTAACCATGTATGCTTCCCTAGTAAGCTATGTAAATTGCTAGCCTTAATCCCCTTTATTCTTTATCCTAACGATCAGTGGCTCATGAAATCCAGAAGGAGGGTGGGCTTTACTTTTGGGAGGTAAAGACATTCTTATTTGTTATAAATGGAATGTGTCTATTCAGCATTCTGTGAAGCAAATTACAAAGTAACACTAAACTCTCTTCCTGTAGGCAAATGGTTTGTGAGCACTGGAAAGGACAACCTTCTGAATGCTTGGAGGACACCTTATGGGGCCAGCATATTCCAGGTAATACCTAGCTTGCCGAGTACTGGTGTTGTGTGCTACCTGTCCTGGTTTAGCTGTGCCATCTTCATGCATCCTGAAAATATGTTGGGCACCTGATACCATTTCTAACAGGCAAAGCAAGAACCTGCTAGAAGCAGGGAGGAGGATTTAGTTGCTCAGCCACAAGCTATAGCACTAGTCTTGCTGCAATTTCTGAGCCTTAATGTCACAGCAAATCCTGGATTACCCATGACTCAATCCTCTTTTATATTTCTTGTGGGAGTTTTAGGTCATTTAGGGTCATTTTTGTGTTTATGTATACTAAACATTTTTATTTTAAATTTTGAGTATTTTTTTAAATTTAAATGCCTTAAGTACTGTTGGTTTTCTTCTAATTCTTTCTTTTATAATTAATTAATCTTATATAATTAAATATAACTAATTCTTTTTCCCAGGAATAGTCCAGAAAAGTTCTGGATTGATTTTATAAATTTGCTGTTCTTAGTAGAAGAGTTGAACCTTGTGGGGAAATTATTTGTAAAAACTTCAAATTTAGACATGGCACAAACACAGACATGCACACAAAAATCTCTCCTTTTTACAGATGTGTGGATTTCATAGGCAAGTTACTGACTTCCTATTCTTAATTGTAGTTAGAGTGTTATCTTTTGTTCCATGTTTGGGACTAATACGACAGACTTCCAGGTCCATTAACAAGGTGACATTAAGTCATCGTAAAACAGATTAGTTATCGGAATCCTGAATAGAATGCCATGCAAGGCTATCCTCATGACAAAACAGCTACTGTGACGCCGCTTATACCTTTCCTCTTTCTCTATATGAGACAAGGGTTCACTGTGTATCCCTGGCTGTCCTGAGACTCCCAGATATCTTCCTGCCTCTGCGTATGCGTCCCAAGTGCTGGGGTTAAAAGCATGCACCACCATCCCTGGCTGAAGCTTATACTTTAATACTGGAGGTTTTGTGATCTTTTGGGTGAACAAATGAAAGAAAAAAATATTAGACTCTGTCTTTTATATAAAATACAAATATTATATCTTATGTATATGCTGACTTCAGAATTATAATTAACAGTTACAGTTAGAAAAGTTTGAGAGACATTCAGTTTATTAGGTAGCCATCTTATATTTATAGTTTCTAATGTTCAAAGTATTTTTCAGGGTTCTGGTTTAAAACCTGTGTGGGGTCTGCCCTCATTCCTTCATTTCCTCCATGCACATACCCTTCAATGGAATGTGTTTCTGTTCCAACTATTGAACTTGTACATGTTTTTATGTTTTATTCTAGTAGTATTAGGCATTTTTACTAGCATCTTCCATCACTTGTTAGGACCTGGGCTGTGCCTGCTGCTCTGTTGCACAGCCCAGATCCAGGCCACCTGGCAGTAGCAGTTCAGAGTTTCTCATCTTAAACTCTATGCTTTATAGAGACTTTATTTTTATTTATTTATTTATTTTTTGCTTTTTGTTTGGTTTTAATTTTCTTTCACTTTGTGTTTTGTCTGCCTGCATGTCTGTGCACCATATTGCGTGCCTGGGGCCCAAAGAAAACAGAGGAGGGTGTCAGATTCCCTGGAACTGGAGTTACTGAAAGTTGTAAGCTGCCATGTGGGGAGTGAGAATTTAACCTGGGTCCTCTGGAAGAGCATCCAGTGCTCTTAACCACTGAGCTCTCTCTAGCCCCAGGAATAGAATTTAAAACAGGACCTCGCTTCATTGACAGAGCACTCTGCCCTTTGAGTTAATTGTCTCTATGATGCCTCATGGGCAAGAACCGTTAGTCTAAGTTATGGATAAGCGTTCAAGAGGATTGGATGTAGTACTGCCATATTTAGAAATGTTGGGACTGCCGTATACCAGCTTCTGGGTGCTCCATGGAACATGTTGCCTGTGTATTTGCTCCATAACCACTCCTGCTTCTTAGTACCTGTATGTGATATTCTTAATATGTTTCTTCCCTAGTCCAAAGAATCCTCATCGGTGCTTAGCTGTGATATCTCTGTGGATGACAAGTATATTGTCACTGGCTCTGGGGACAAGAAGGCTACAGTTTATGAAGTTATTTATTAAGGACAAATCTTCGTGCAAACTAGACTCCTCCTTGTAGCACTTTGCGCTGTTGTACTTTTTTTTTCCACCCCCTCTCCCACATCTAAAACCAAGGATTTCCAATACTCATTGCAATTGTGGAGTTTAATCCCTTTCCATAGCCCCACTTCCTCATTGCTATTGAATTGTGAATACTCATTTAAGAACCTGTGATACCAAATCTTCAGCTATCGACTTGGAAGAACATGGAATACCTAACAGTGAATGGAATCTTTAATTATGTATTATATCTGTAATATATTTATTTTGTTTAAAGAAGGCTTTCTAACAATGACTGACTAATAAATAAAGCTGTCCGCTCCTGCATTGATAATGAAGGTGCATTGTATTTGATGCTCCACCCCCTCGCTTTTGGTAAGGGAGGGGAAAGGAAGGTTTAAAATAACTGATTAAAAATGTCACTAAATGTAGACTATTGACTGTATAGAGACATAAAATGTATAATTACACATGGAAGCAATATGTTGCTGTATTGTTATGAGGTTGTTTTGTTTTCTACTTATATTAAAAACACTTGGAAATTTGGCTGAATAAGTAGAATATGACAGGCCAAGTACTATTCCTTTGAGTCTTTTTGGGCATCTTTAACCAATATGTCTATAACTTTAGATTTTATTAAAAAATAATTGGATGATTTTCTTTCTTTTTTTTAACTTGTTGACAAGTATCTTTGTAATATGTTTTTAATTCCCTTTTTTATTGTATTATAGACGGATAAACAAATTACATTGGGCCTCAAAGAGAGAACTTAATTTCTTCTGAATATTTTTGCCAAATTTACTGGCAAAGAGAGCTGTGTGTCTCTGGGCAGTTGTGTCGCTGTGAGCCATGACGGGCTGTTTTGTGGCATGCTCTTTAGGAGCTGCAGGTGCAGGAGTGCTGTCTGCCTACCGCTGTGCAAGGCAAGTCTTTCACAAAAAGAGGCCCACAGAGGAGGCTTTACAGAGCCCTCCTCTGAAGGCCACAAAGAAGAGACTCTCCTGGGATGACGACTTGCTTTCTTTACCTCTGATTCTTTCCATGTCTTAGTTGGATGTCCCTAAAATGGACACAGGCTGTGCCATTGTGCCAGAAACATTGTGTTATCTTTTATGTTGTTGTTGTTGCTGTTAAGCTATAACATGTGACTCCTTTTTTATTATTATTTTTTGTTTGAATGCTTTAAAAAGATCTTTTAAGTCTGTGGATCTGCTGATGTACAGTGCCTTTGCTGCTATGGATCAAAATCAAAAGAACTGTGTAGATAAACTATTGTATAAGTAGAAAATCATTTAATTTCATACTAGCAATGGATGGATGCTGCAAGTTGAAATGGACTGTCATTGACGTTCTTCGTGTGGTAGCAAAACATGGTGTCTTAAGTGCTTAGTGTTTGATGTCATTAACAGTTTCATAAAACTCTACAGTGTAGAAAGATTTTGATACTAAACTGTGCATTGTACATAGTTCTAACGCATTGTATTGGCCACCAGTACTTCTATGATGGTAGATTGTTTGTGCATTCAGACTTTTAAGCATTAAACATACATAACTTCTAGAATGCTTATTTTTTCTAATTTTTTTTTAATTTTCTTTGTGCCACTCCCCATATTAAAAATCATTACATTGAAGTCAGATTGTTAAGTATTATGGGTTTTTAATTGTTTCTGGTTTTTTTTTTCCCCTTTTCCTTTGAAATAATCCAGAAGGCATGAAAGAAGTTATGGAAGGCACCAAATATTTACTAAACTCCGCCTCTTTTTGTTAAATGCTTTTATCTAGAAGGTGTCCATCATTTTCAAAATATGAACCATTTAGATTTGTACTGTCATTCTAGTACACTAGCTACTTGCAGCTATTTAAACTTAACTCTTAGAACTAATTGATATTAGAAATCTTTGTCAATAACATTAACTATATTTCAAGTGCTTTGTAGCCCCATGGAGGCTAACAGAAATCAGCAAGGTCCAGTACAGTAGCTGAATGCTGTGTCCTGCGCTTTTGTGAATGCTCTGAAGTTAACACAGCATTCAGAATTTGACAGGTTAGACCATTGCCAACTGTTGCAGTTTGAGAAGTCTCCAAGACACAGAAACTTATGAAAGTATCTTGGGTCGAATGTTTTGTGATGACTCGAGGGAAGGACTTTTAAAGAGTCCCAGTTTAAAGGATAGGATTTGGCTACACCAAGGTAGTCTACAGTGATCAGCCATGGGATACCCAACTAGGTACTGAGTGCGTGGATTCCAGCCTTGCTCACCCATGTACACCAAAGCACCAAGTCCAGTGAAGTGCCATGAGCTGGCTGCATTGCAAGATGGTATGCAAATCCTTTGAGGCTGCTGAGAAATGACAACCTGAAAAACGCCAAGTGACTGTCTCTAAAGATACTACTCTAAGCAGGGTGGCACTGTTGTTGTTTGGTATGGAAGGAAGAATGTTGGCTATGTGCCAGGCCTTGAGCTGCTCTTCCACTGTGTTAATTACTTGTCAGTATGGTTCTAAGAATATAGAGTCAAAAGGGGAAAACAAGGCTGTGCATCAGAAAGCAGCTCAAAGTCAGGTGGCAGCACCCAGAGCCCCACAGAGAGGAGCTAGCTGATAAATGGACGGTGGCAATGGCATCTCCAGGGAAGTGTGAGTGAAATTTCCCTTTTCTTTTCCTCACATGTGACACACTACCCTACCCCTATCTGGTACTAGGCTTACAGGAATATAGTTACTTTTCTTGTCTCTGTGACAAAATGCCTGGTGGAATCAATTGAAGGGAGGATAGTGTTTTGGTTTTTGTTTGTTTGGGGTTTTTGCCGAGAGGCAGAGGGGAGTCACAGATTCAGAGATGTTTCGGCCCAGCGGGAAAGACAGTGGCTCCATTTTTGACAGCAGGCACAGGAGGCAGAGAATTACATGGAGCACAGATCACAGACTAGAACCAGGGTCAGTATAACTTCTGAAGACCCTCCTCTAGTGACTTCTGACTATTAGACCTTACTCCTCAAAGTTCCACAGCCTCCCCCAGAGAATTCTACCAGCCGGGGAATGATTTCTTAAAGCAAGAGCCTGTGGGTGACATTCCAGAGTAAAGTCATAAGTTCTTTACTGAATTGGGGACAGAGGGCGGCAATATCTATATAACTTCGAGGCCTGCCTGGCTTAATGTGCACTGAAGTTTTGCCTTAATTGTCAAACTATAAGGGTAACTTTTAGGGACTGGTGATGTGGCTCTTTAGTAGAGCAAGTACTGGCCATTGGGTCTTTATCACCAAGAGTTGATTTTACCGTAGAATTTGCTCTATGGTTCTTGCAGATTCTGAAGAACAATAAAGATGCATCTCCCCACAGCAAACTTAATTCCAGTGGGAGGATGGGGAAGGAAGTGTAGAAGACTGACTGAAGCATAGCCCTGAGAGCAGTAAAAAAGCCAAACCAAAGGAGCCATAAAGACCTTCCTAAGATTGGAGGATCCAGTGAGAGTGACAGCTTCAAGATGTTAAAGCTTCACACCTCACTTTGGGTTGATATTGAGCAAAATGGCTTCATGGGGTGATAACCCTGGAATGTTGTATGTGCCTGCAACACTTGAAAGTGTTGGAAATTAAACTCTTTAAACTCTATCACATAATCAAAGAAAGAAAAAATAAATATTCCTCAGCCAGAAGATGGCATTTTGGACAGATGTGATATGCGTGCCAACCTGATTGCAGCCTGACCATCAGCCAGGGCGTCAGCTGCTTTTGGGGTGCCTCAGTGGACTTTCATGCAGTGACACTGTCCTGAAAACTTTGGCTATACTATTTGTTGATTGATTTCTGGCAGTAGTAAGAAATTGATCCTGAGGTTTACTGTCCAACATTGAGTAAGCAATTATAAAATTACAAAAATCAGTGCAGAAAAGGCATTAATTATTCAGCTTGATGCTAGTATATCTGAAGCTACTTCATTCCGGAGCAATTTAAGAGTTTCCATTGGGACCTGGATCCTGCTGCCTTTCAGGTTCTTCTGAACCCATTCACCATAGCGCAACAGTCAGCAGCTGTGTGTTCTTTTGAGCTAATTGCATTTATTCACTAAAGGGTTCTAGCTGTAAATTGGCAGTGGGGATGGCTTCTTTTCAATGACCTGAGAACAGCAGAAAGCACTTAGTGAGAATGTTTAAACAGTATGGAACCAAAGGCTGAACTCCTCTCTGATGAGCTGCCATTTCTCTTCAGTTTTTATTGGCTGTTCAACAATAGGTGCAATGGGTGTAATGTACATCCCAGTTAATTTGCAGGACAGCTGGGTTTGCTCTTCTACGCTACTAAATTCTCAGCTGGGGCCTTCATAGTTTGCCTGTAGAGAATAATAATTCCCATGGGACTGACCTTAGTTTAGAGGACTATGAGCACGGCAGGCCCAGAAAAGGAGAGGAGGGATGCCACAGTCCTGTTTACACAGAAGAAAGCAAAGGGTCCGAAGAGAGGAAAAATTTACCAAAACTCCGGGGGAGTTTGGAGAACCAGCTGACTTGGAAGCCCCTATTTCCTGGTTTGCAATCCAGTCCAGAATCATCCTGTGCACAGCATAACTGGAGAAGAAATGGGAAGGGACATTCGTGATGCTTCCACCTAATTGACATTGCTGTATTTCTCCCAAGTTATGCAACTTGAAAACTTGAATCAGTAGCAAAAGGCCTTTACAGTTCCTGTGCTGTGACCCTTCCACAGTTTAAATATTCTGGTATCTCCTAGGGAACAGTTGGCTACGAGTCGAGCTACAACTATTTTTTTTTCCTCCTGGAAGGCCTTAGAGATTTAGGACTGAGTTAGTGGTGGGAATTCATCATGAGATACCAGTGATGCATGTGACCTGTCCCTGGAAACAAGAAATGGAGGAAGATGCCAGAACTTGTGTCCTGCAAGCACAAGGTTGTCCCTTAGGTTATGACTGCCCATTATCTGAGAACTTTGGTAGAATAGTTTATCTTAATACCGAGAAGCCAGATGCAGCTGTAGCTAAAGCACATTCCTAAGAAACCTGGGGGCCCTTCCCCGGTAAAGCAAAGTTTTGGGGGATTCACTGAAGAAATCAGCTCTTCAAGCTTATTGGTAAGTGTCCATCATGTCTTCATAGTTTTTCATTCATCCTCTTTAACAGTCATGTTAATGAAATCTGATTTCCGTTTTTATGTCTGAGTCAGGAAAATTAGTTATTGTTTCCACAGTGATAGTCAATCTCTGTCCTCCATGCCAATTTTTGGCACCATGGTTTGTGTGAACAAGAACACTTCTCAGACTACAGAAAGGTTGGGATGCTTGCTGGAACAGGGCCTTGGTCCACTGGCTCTATTCTGTGCAGTGCTCTCCCGATACCATGTGCATAGTTCCCCAGTGAGTGTCAGTGTGGGAGCTTGGGTGATCAGGAGTGAAAGGACTTTGCTGCAGCCCCCAAAGGGGGAATTACCATGTTGGGCCACCATTCCTTGCACATGGGGAGGCTCTCTGAGGTGACCTGAGCTTAGCAGGCACCTGATCTTTGTGCAGCCTCAGCTTCAAGTGGGAAATATTAACCCCACTGCACCTAGGCTTCTTCGGATTCAGCATTTCCATCTGAAAACACTTTGTGTTCTTGTGTTCGTTTGAATTTTATCACCACCACCGCTCACCCCACCACCCACCTCCACCGCTACAAAAGTCTAAAAACACAAGGTCAAAGTGAAAGGACTGGAGTTGGCACAGGTCACACCAAGACCTCAGCACTAAAGAGATTTATTTGCCTCAAAGAGAAAAAGGAGAGTGGAGAAGGAAGGGAGAGAAGGAAGGGATATTTGCCTCAGAAGGACAAAGTACTACCTCTGGATAGAGAGGAGACAGACATGGTGCATAGGAAAATGACAGTTCATAAAAGGAAGGGGAAATCCCATATCAGGATGAGCTGATTAATTTTGATTGGATGGGTTTAGTCGGTATAGTGTTTTTATGACTGGACCTTGGTCAACCTTAGGAGGAAAAAGTGATCAAATAAGGGAATAGAATTTGTTGACGGGCTTTAGGATTGTAAACTAACACGTTAGCAAGGAAGAAGGATTGGGAGAGGGCAAGACCTGCCAGAGCCATGTTTGCTGTGCTCAGGCCTACCAGAGCCTTTTATTCCCACATTTTTGTTTTATTATTGGGTCATTAGGCGTTGGATACACAGGTGTCATTCTTCTGGTTACTTCCTACTGACATTAGGGCATCATTGTTGGAGACCCAAGAAGTTGGGTTGCTGGTCAAGGCTAGGAAGAGCAAGCTATTTACTTGTTGTCTAGGGTCTGTAGGACCATCTGAGGCTAGGAAAGTGCAATATGTAAGGCTGGACTAATAAGTAGATTCCAAGAAAACAGCCAGGAATGATGAGTTACTGGAGCAGTCTGCAGTTGGTTTGAAATCTTTTGGGACACATAGAATAAAGACAAAAGTAAAGTTAAGGAATTTAGGGGAAGTTTTTATGTTGGGTGTACATTTGAAACTTTTAGTTCCATGGTCCTGGTACTTGGGGAAGGGGAGTCAAAACCAGAAAAGGGGAAAGAGATTCCTTCCTCAGAAGAGATGAGTGGGCAGGTAGGGAAACCAGCTGTTGGTTGACAGGGGAAATTTCCTGGAGTCCATTTGACCTGTGACAGGTGGATTCAAGTTGATTTTGATTTTCTGAAACTTTATAAGAATTTTTGAATTTATAAAAATAAAAGTTTTATATATGTTTGTAGATGAAAGTTTCTGTCCTGCCTGATCCCGCAGCCATTCAGCCCTAACAAAACACACAAAGGCTTATATTAATTATAAACTGGTTGACCTATTAGCTCAGGCTTATTTTTAACTAGCTCTTATAACTTAAACTAACCCACAGTTCTAATCTATGTTTGGCCATGTGGCTTGGAAACTTACTCAGTGAAGCATTCTCATCTTGTTTCCTCTGCATCTGGCTGGTGACTGCAGACTGAGCCTTCTCTCTTCCCAGAATTCTAGTCTGGTCGCCCTGCCTATACTTCCTGCCTGGCTAATGGTCAATCAGCATTTTATTAAATCAGTACAAGTGACAAATCTTTACAGGGTACAAGAGCATTATCCCACAGCATATGTTAGCCTTACCATTGTTTGTAATCTAAAATAAAATTTATATTGTAGAAAGGGAAGGAGATTTATTATTTTAAGTCATAATAAAAGTTTGGGAATCCAAACAATAGCGTAGAGAGAAGGAAAGAGATCTAAAACTTTCCTCTTACATACCTTAAATCACTTTTTTATACCTTTATAAATTGCATTTACACATGTTTATTGCCATATTCAACAGATATCTGAAAAGTTTTGAGGACCATTATCTGTTAAGTATGTCTAAATTGAACAAACTTGCCTTGTTTTCAGCTTAATTTTGAAAACATATATAGGAGGCTAAATAAAGCTTATGACTAATTAATTGCATTAGTACTTAGCACGACTATAGTATAATTCTGAACACATTAAGGAATTTGATCATTTATAAGGTAACTGATTAACTTGTGTGTTTTAATTTTTAACAGTTTACAATAAGTTAATAGTTTTTATAAGATTAGGACTTTATATTTTTATACAGGTTAAGTTTAGCCTTAAAAAAAAATAACAGTTTTGGGGCTGGAGAGATGGCTCACTGGTTAAGAGCATTGCCTGCTCTTTCAAAGGTCCTGAGTTCAATTTCCAGCAACC
>LOEQ01000391.1:307268-331134 GCA_001685075.1 Bramus lutescens
CTCCTGAGTGCTGGGGTTAAAGGCATGCACCACCATGCCTGGATATATTTTAATTTAAATTTTAACTGAAAAACTGATACTCAATTCACTCATTGGAAAACTCCAGGGGTGTGGTGGACAAGACATTTGTGTGTGTGTGTGTGTGTGTGTGTGTGTGTGTGTGTTATAGCTGGGGTAAATGAATCTATTTTTTTTTAATGGTACCTTTCCTTTAATTTGAACATCAAATTAAATTTTCTGGTGAAAACAGCATTTACACTGTGCTTCACTGTAAGTGTAAAACAAGACACATTTGGAATACAGCAAAGAACAGTAAAATGCCTTAATAATTTTATATTGTTAAAATGTTTAAGACTTTGATTATTCAGGTCTGGATGGCCAGGAAACAAATGAGCATTCTCAGTTTATATCAAGATATCCCTGAAACTGACAGGATTCAGTTTGTTTAACTGAAATGTCAAAACTTAGACACAAATCATGCAACTCAAGATTGGACAAACTGGACCATCAAGATAGGATGCTCCTTAATCTGTAGGTATGCCTATAGGTGTGCAGTATGTTTCAGATGTCCAATATTCACAAGCTATATCACATGCTCATTTTGAGTTTGAGGATTGCAACTACCATTGTGTCCCCTGTGCTCTGATAAGCAACTCTCCTCATATTCCTGCAACTCCCAATAAAGCTCATTGATTTAGCAAAAAAAAAAAGTTTAAGACTTTCGATGTATTGGGTTGTTTTCAAATATTAAAATGTTTTTATTGTGGCTGGAGAGATGGCCTAGAGGTTAAGAGCACTCATTACTCTTGTTGAGAACCAGTGTTTGGTTCTCAACACCCACATCTGGCGGCTCACATCTCCCTGTAACTCCAGCTCCAGGGAATCCATTCCCCTCTCCTGGCGTGTACTAGTGAACACACACATGCGTGCACACGCGCACGCACACACACTACTGTGAGACAGAGTTGGAAGTTGGTCAGTACCCTTCCATTGTAGCAGCACAATGTCCTTTTGAGTGAGTAGGAGTGGGCATGGGGTGGAGTGGCAATATTCTGAGTCACTGGGAAACCTCCAATAGCACTTACATTTACCAGGAACTACTCTTGTGACTCAGTACTTATTAATCATAAAATCCTTACCACAACCCTATAAATGGGCACTATTATTATCCCATCTTACACAGGAGAAACTGAGATACAGAGGCACATGCACAAATATTTATTAGCAGTTACGTCAAAGTAAAAGAATTTCTGCAGCAAGATATTCTTGAATTTTAAATTTAATATCTTGGAATTGCTTTTAAACAGCTTCAATTTAGAGACTTGTTTTCTTTTCTTTTTTTTTCTTTCTTTCTTCCTTTTTTCTTTGTTTGGTTTTTGAGACAGAGTTTCTGTGTTCTGGAAGGCCCTTAGTAGACCAGCTGGCCTCGAACATATAGACATCAGCCTGCCTTTGCCTCCTGAGTGCTGGAATTAGCACCACCCAGTTTAGAGATTCAGTTGCGAGCATTGTGACTTCTGAGAATGCTGTCTTCTTAGGATGCTGGCCCCGGTTTCTGGTACAGCAGTGCGGTTTGAATCATGTTTCCCTTCCCAGAACTTAAGTGCTTTTCTGAGCAAAGAAACTAGATAACGGACCTACAAAGTACAGTTGTGGCGGAGCAAAGGGCTTGTTAGAGGGGCCAGTCTTGGGAACTCATCAGCTTCATTCAAAAGAGCAGGGCCACCTCTCCTAAATGCCACCCCTCCCAGTGGACAAGCACAGAGCAATGTAACTTTTCACAGCAGAGATTTGAATGGTAGTCTGGAAGTCACCAGGAATGGCTCACTGTCTTGTTTTTGTTTGTTTGTTTTTTGTTTATTTGTTTGTTTTCCAGAAAGCCACAGAAGGCAAGGTGACCTGTGCTCAATGAGAGGCTGCAAATATCCTGTGTGTGAGCTCTGTTTATTTTGAGTAAAGCACAAATTGGCTTGTATTCTAGAAACTACAACAGAGAAACACAAGTTAGTCCTCAGAAGTTACCCGATCCTCTCTGGAAGGAAGGCAGTCTCTGACTGACTTCTCTGTGCCAGAGACCAACACTCTCTTTTTACGAGAATGTTTTAAAAGCTGAGGTCAGTACTCGCTCTTGCCAGTCATAATCCACACCTGTTCCAGAAGGCCTACACTGGTCATAACCCTCAGCATATTCCATGCTGCAAACACTGGCAGATCCTTCAGGGAACAGGCAACTCTATAAAGCCAGGCTTAACTATTAGAGTAGAAGGTGAAAAGGTGGAAAAACCTGTACAAGCATCACCAAGGATGACGAATGTTACTCCGCCTTCTCCCCAAAGCCAGAGGTGTCACTTATAAATACCTGTAGGTGTTATGCTCTAGGATCACAAAAGGAAACTGTCTAGGTTAATTATCAGCGCCAGATGGTGGGGAGCAGCTTGAGATGTGTTGAGTAGAAACCTGTGCTCCTCACAGTGTGGTCAGTGCCACCAACAGCAGCACCTGAATCTACTTTGACAAATGCACACTCACTCACCGCCATTCTCATGCTCACTGCCGCATCCGCAACAGCTAAACTAGATAAATCAGCCTGGTGTCCATCAGTGGGAGCACTGATAAGGAAAGTATGCTGTTGTATACAACACAATAGTATTCGGCCTTAACTTAAACACAAGAGAATCCTTTGTCATCTTTTGTGACAACTTGGATGAAGCTAGATGACCGTCTCTTAAGTAAAGCAAGCCGGCCCCAGACAGATGAGAAATCCTGCGAGTTCACAGCTTTGTGGAATCTAAACAAGCTGATTAGAAGGAGGAGCAGGCAGAGGTGTAGTCAGCCGAGGTCAGGGAAGCAGGAGAGCCGGGGGCGTGCATGCTGTTGAGCAGCTGCGCGTTTGAGGCGGAGCTCTACTGAACGGCCAGCTGTGCGGAGTTCAATACTATTATGCATATTTCAAAATTGCTAAGATGAGATTTTAAATGTTGTCAGCAGCAAATCAGTAAGTGAATGTGTTAGTTGCTTTGGTGTAATCATTTCACGGTACAAATATCTGAGTATACCACTGTGCCCCATAAATACACATTTTTTTTTTTTGGTCAATTAAAAGCAAAAGTACCTACATTTTAACAAGAACCCAAGTCTACTGCTTTCCTACTATTTGTGGAGACGGGGAGCAAGATACCATTTCCTTTTCTTGCTCATCTTTTCAATTTTTTCTCTGGTCCAGTGATTTGCTTGCTCACCGACCTATGGCAGCCAAGTCCAACCTGAATCATGTCTCCCGAACTTGTAACCTTTCTTATCAGAGACTGACAAGTGTGGGCACCCTACCCAGTCCACTGACCTCCTTTGAGAAGTACTGACCTGGATTGGTACCTCTCCAGTGCCCTGGACTTCTGACCCACAAAGGCCCTTGAAGCTTCCTGGAACTCAGACTCCGCCCAGCCCAGCCTCACTCAAGGAAATGCAGGTCAACCAGAAGCCACCTCCACATCCAAACTGGTGAGAGAAAGGTCCTCCACACGTGTTCCACTGCCCCCTTCAGCTGAACCGGATTAGGCAAAGTTTAAGTCTCCACAGTTCACTGCCCCCCCATCCCACACACTGCCGCCTTTTGTTCTAAATCAAGATGGCAAATTCCAAAGGCTTACTTGACTCTGTGTGAATTACTCTTTAGTTCAAGACACTCCCAGCTCCCACTAGCATGATGCTGTCGTGGAATTAAAGCAAGTTTGTTTTCACATCTCTCTTCCAAGTTTATGATTGGGATCTATAATTTTCTGCTAAAAGGCTAGGTGCCTGAATTTGGCTGGTCAGAGCACATTTGGAACCCATCATTTTAATTTGTGAATAAACACAAGGAGCCTGTGTCTTTCCTGGACAGAAACGGCTGAGTTGTTCTTGTCACAGGAGATTGAGATATTGTAAAACTTGGGCTTTAATCTCTTCTCCATTTGGCTGTCTTTGTCCCAGAGTCAGGTCTTTTAATATCTTGTTAAACACATTACAGCCTCTGTTTATGCTAGGGACTCACTAAGAGGAGGTGTCAATGATGTAAACATTACATGACAGTAAGGGCTGCAGAGATGAAAATGGTGCTTAATGGAACAGCTCAACTAGTGGGAAACAGGCCCTGACACTGGCCAGAGNNNGGTGGTCCCACAGGGAGCAGCTCCCTTTCCAGAAAAAAAAAAAAGTCCGTATATACTGCCTTTTAGCAACCTTTAAAATCTATCTATGCTTGTTTACACAAAAGTGTTTCAAACCCTCTCCTGCTATAAATTGTGTATGGCTCAGCCTGTGCATTAGGACTCATACTAAATGTCTTTATCTGGAAAGATAAAAGAAATATTTACGATTCCTCTGAAATGTATTTGCTTTTCCCATGGCTTTGGCTAATAATGTGGTCTCCTAAAAGGAGCCGCTTAAGACCTGCTGTTTATCTTACCACACAAACAGTAGCCTAAGGCCTCTGATGTTTTCTGACATCTAAAGTCTAATGAATAATTAGGACTACCCTTATCCCCACTTCTTTAAAAAAAAAAAAACAAAACTCTTCTCTAAGAAGAGACTGGTTTAGGAAGTTTACCTTGTTCTTAAGGAGGACCATGGTGAATTGTTTTGCTTTCCCAGTTTGGTTTCTTGAGTTCATATATGATTAAAGTATGGCCTAAAGGAAATACAAATTAAAACCACAATGTAATCCCATTATATAGCACCAGACTGAGTGTGTAAATCCCAATAGCATCAAGTGTTGGTGAGGATGTGTTGCAAAGAGAAATTTCCTATAAACTGGTAGCAATGTGACTTGGTGCAGAAATTTTGTAAAAGCCATTTCATCTTTTAGAGTAGAACTCACAAATACTATACAATTTGGTATTGCCCCTCTTAGCTATGACTGGGACCTTATTGCATAGGCAAACTAGAATTGATATAAGGATATTTTCATTAGTGTAGTTTCTAATAGCTAAATACCCAGACAGAAACTCCAAACAAACCACCCTGTAATAGAACAGCTAAGTAAGTGCTATTTTGTTCATAGAACAGAATACAATGCTATAGCAAAAGTGAACTAAATGCAGCTACACAAATCAGCATGCATGACTAAAAAATGTAATATTAGGATCAAAAGAAGGTTTTATGGGGCCACAGAGATGATATAGGAGCTGAGAGCACTCTCTGCTTTTCTAAAGGACCTGAGTTTGGACCCAGTACCCACGTTTTATCAGTACAGTTGTTTGTAACTCAAAGTCAAGGGAAGTCTAACACTGTCTTCTGGAGTCTATGAACTCTTGCAGATATATTGAGTATACTTGTGACATAAACAAAAGCAGACACACATATACACATAAAATGCTTTCTAAATGTTTAAAAAAACAAGTTCCAGAAAAATACACAAGAAATTTTCATCTGAATAATGTTAAAAATGTGATAAACTAAGAAGATATGACTATATGATAAAATGTATGTAATGTGACTAGATTATTATTATTATTAAATCAAAATGAGTTGGGGAAGAGAGTGGCAAGCAGTGATGGAGAATTGCATTGTGGAGTTAAAGGAATTGATCATGTCTATTTAAAACATTATTCCGTTTATTGTTTTTCATTGTATGTTTGTGTATCTGTGCATCTGTATCTGAGCGCCCACAGAGGATGGACAAGTAACATGCCCCGAGAGTTGAGGTTATAGGTGGTTGTGAGGTGCCTGTTGTGGATGCCCTGAGCCAAACTCTGGTACTCTTCAAGAGCAGGATGCATTCTTAAATACTGTGCTGGCTAATTTTATGTCAACTTGACACAGGTTAGAGTCATCTGAGGGGAAGAAATCCTAATTGAGAAAATTTCTTCCTAAGGCTGGGCTGTAGGCAAGACTGTAGAGCATTTTTCTTGGTTAATGATTAATGGGAGAGAGCCTAGCCCATGTGGATCAGGTAGGCGGTCCTGGGTTCTATAATAAAGCAAGTGGAGCAAGCCAGGGAAAGCAAACCAGTAAGCAGCACTTCTCTACAGTCTCTGCATGAGCTCCTGCCTCCAGATTCCTGCCTTGTTTGAGTTCCTGTCCTGGCTTTCTTCAATGATAAACAATGATACAGAAGTGTAAGGTGAATAAACCTTCCCAAATTGCTTTATTCATGGTGTTTCATCTTTGCAACGGTTTCCCAAATGATGACAACCACTGATTCATCCTTCTATCTCCACCTCTCGCCCATTTGAGACAGGGTTTCACTCTATACCCTTGGTTGACCTGGAACTTGCTATGTAGACAGGTTGACCTTAACTCACAGAGATCTACTTGCCTCTTCCTGAATGCTGGGATTAAAGATCTATGCCACTGCACCCAGCTCTATTCAGATTTCTGAAATTATGTGCTTGTATGGTCATAGTTTAAAAATTCAGAAATATGTTATATAACATACAAGCATGAAGTTTGTCATAAGAGAATGCCAATGTATAGAAAAAAACATTGGCTTGAGAAGCAATCACATGGGACCTTATCTATTTGGTTGCAGAAGGTTATTCTGCCAATTCTCAGTTCTTCCTTTATGAAGGAAGCAAGATCTATTTTTCTGTCATGCTATATGTTTCTGGCTACTGTAGTCACCCCCAGGACCTGGGCAAACAGAGCTGCTGGAGAAAAGAGCTGCAATGACTTCTTCTGCACCTCCAGATCATCAAAGGGATAAGCGAGAGGTAGGGGGAGAAGCGTGAAGACCCAGACAGGATGACAGGCATGTGAGAAATGTTGAGGTCATCGCTGTGTCTTTATTCTGAGTTCCAGGAGAACATAGTTTAAGCTTTTTTTTTTTTCTTTGAAAGACTTCTTTCTTGATGGTCTTGGGAAAGAGTCCTCCTAGATATAGAATACTTTTGTTTCAAAGAAAAACAAATATACACCAACTAAAATCTTTGAATCAGGGTAAGTGTTCTTGGATTGACTCTGTTATCTGTGCTGAGGAAAGGTTCACCACTTCCCTTCCCAGAACTGAAGAGAGGCATGTTGCATTCGTGTAAGGGTGGCCTGGCAGACACAGCAGCAGCAGCAGCNCAGCAGTCCAACACAGCAACTAGAGGCTGCAATTGATGGTCAAGGTTTCCCCATTCCTCCATGTTTGTGAGATGAAGCAGACTCTTCATCTCCAGTGGTACATGTGTCCCCATGTAGCAAAATAGGGATGGAAAATGAGCACCAACATTGTGGCCTGGGATGTGAAGGGCAGCTCTTAGATCTCAGTCTCATTTCAGGACATGATGGAGGATCATATCTCCTAGAGTCCTCTTCATTCAGGTTAGGGTTGCGTGTTCTAGAAAATGGGACAGCATAGACATGCTGGGATATCCAATCTTGACCATGAAGTGACAATGCAGTGTTCCATGTTTCTCACATCCTTCATCTTTTGGCCAAAACCTTGGAGCAATTACCCTGAGGAAACACCAGATGTTCGGAGTCTGGGTATCCAATGACTATGTTGAAGGTTGGCCACTGAGATGGAGTGGATGGTGGTGTAGGGAAAAAATATGCTTGGATTGCAGAGTTAGTATGATCTAGAAGTTGTTAATTTTATCAGCTAGTATTAGGTAACCATAAATGATGTGAAGAATCACAGCTCTTCAAAGCTCTGGCTGGCAAGGTCCTCTTCTGAGCTGAATTTAGATAGTTCTCTGGGACAAGTGTTCCTGGTATGTAAGAATGTCTTGTCATCTTTTCTACAGAGCCTTAAAGCGGGTAGGCAAGCCAGACCTCACCCACATGGTGAGTGATCATCCAGATTTGGTATTATAATTTGAAAACACATACACGCCTCATTGATTTAAAAAATTTCATCTCATGTATGAATTTCCTGGTAGTCTGTAATTTTGAAAATTGGCTTACCTTTGCAAATGATATAATAAGAGCTGAATATTTTTAGTAAAAAGTGTGATATGACTTCAGAGTTGGTGTTGATGTACTTATTCTGTAAATGTCTGGCCAGGCTACATGTTTTTTTTTTCTTCATGGTGAATTAGAAATTATAAAATCATAAAGAGAAATGATTCAAATGTGATCTTATGTGGAGAATAGTGGGAGAAGCATGCACAAAAGGGGAAAGACTAGAGTCCCAAGTAGATAGCCAGATAAAAATGGCTTATAATTTTTATATATGCACATCTTATGTTCAAGTAGGGGAGTAGAGATGCCAGGGAACTAGAAAAGAGCCCATGAGAGAGGGAAGAAGAGACATTCTGGGCAACGAGGAGAGGGCTGGTGGAACACATGCGATATACAAGTCCAAGGGTGAATAAGGGGTTAGATGGATTTAGGTGGGCATGAAGGGAATTGAGACAGAGCAGGAGTGGATGGTGGACCAGCGGAAACCAATTGTGTATGAAAATAAAGAAATCTGCTACTTTGTATGTCAAAGCTGTACAAAAATTGTGGAAAGTTAGAAGTGAGATAGATCTTCGTGTTAGTGCTTTGTGTGTTTAAAATGACTCCCTAGTCCAATGTTAAAAGTATATTTAATTAAATATGTGTATGTATGTAGGTATCTATGCATGTTGGAGGGAAGGGGCTGCTCTTTTGTTTCTGGCCACTTAGACCCGAAATAATCACACAGAAACTGTATTAATTAAATCACTGCTTGACCCATTAGCTCTAGCTTCTTATTGGCTAACTCTTACATATTAATTTAACCCATTTCTATCAATCTGTGTATTGCCACGAGGCAGTGGCTTACCAGCAAAGTTCCAGTGTCTGTCTTCGGCAAGGCTACATGACTTCTCCCTGACTCTGCCTCCTCTTTCCTAGCATTCTGTTTAGTTTACCCCACCTACCTAAATACTGCCCTATCAACAGGCCAAGGCAGTTTCTTATTCACCAATGGTATTTACAGAATACAAAGGGAAATCCCACATCATATGCAGACATTGTTTGTTCAAGAACTTCAGATCTGAAGGGTTATAAAACTGCCCCATCACAAAAGTCACTATTAGTTCTTAGGGGTGGAATCATAGTTCAAGATAATGGAAAGGCATGGAGTAACAGCAATGGCAACACCTTTAATGACACTATCAGGAAGTTATGCATATCTCTTTCTCTCCCATCCCTTTGGCTGGAAGATAACACTGAAACAGACACTGGAAATGTGATTTTTAATACATTGAAAGTGGCTTACATTAGTTGGGTGAAGAGAAGCAAACATAATAGTTTGAAGTCCCCTCCACAATCATTCTCCTATAACAGCATAGAAAGGGAAATGATTGCTGTTACCATCTGGGACCATTTGCCAGAACCATAATAATGCTAAGCCCTTCCAAGTGATGGAGAATAAAAAGCCTAGATGCATCTCAAACTCTCCCCCAAACTGGAAACCCCTGACAGTTCTTCACTGCCTGCTTATGAGAGAGGAAGAAACTCTCTTCTTAAAACTTCTGTGATCTTGGACCTTTGTTATCTGCACTAACTTACATTCTAAGTAATGCTGTAGGTATGGTGTGTGTGTGAGTCTGTGGATGTATGCAAACTGGGAAATGTTTAATTGTTTTGCCCATGCTCAGTCTTATGTTATTACTCACTGGGGAGCAGCTAGCCTTTCTGTCTACTTACTCAGCAGCTACACAGACCAGCGGGAAACTAGTCTTCTCTCCACCCAACTGTGACTTCATTCTATTAGCCTGAAATTTAAATGAGGAGTGAGTTAATATACGGAACTGTACCCCAGTGATCTCCAATTTGTTCTCTTTTCACTTAGAGGGTCAGGCACCATATACTTATGTCCCACACTAGTAGTACAAATTGTACAAGACTCTAAAGATATTAAGCCAATCAGAAGTAATAAGACAATAAAGGCCAGCCTTTCTTCATTGGAGAAAACCTCGGTATCTGAAAATACAGCTACATTTAGACAGAGAATGCCTCTATAAAAGTCTGAACCTTTTTCAGAATAATTTACTTTATGCCTAATAATTTGCTGAAACTCATTTCTTAAATGGTGCCATTTCCTTACACATTTATAGCACTATCTCCAAATTCTTTCTTACTTGAAATTTTCACAAAAGCCATCTGTTACATAAAATGGGATATGTGGGCTCAAGTGCCCATCCAGGATCCAAATAAAATAGATGGAATTTTACAGTGTAACTCTATTGACATGAATTGTCAGTATGAGGCCTGGGGATGTAGCTTGGAGGTAGGGGGTTTGCCTAACAGGCATGAAGCCCAACTTCTATGCCCAGTAACATAAAGGAAAAAGCGAAGCAAGCAAAAAGAGGTAGTCCTTAGGAATATCCTGAGAAAAAAACAGAGAAGTGTTTCTTAAGGAAAAAGTAAGGGAGTTGAGGTGGATTTCCAGTTCACACAAGGTCACACCATCTGTATTTCTTCCCCATCACATGTTAGCTTAGTTTGAACACATCCTTTTCCTCCTACACTCCAGAGTTCATGTGTACTTTATGGCTTTACGTCTTGTGCATTTTTAAAGTCATTTTAAAAAGCCTTAACTCCAGGCATGTTGGCTTCTTGCAGCCTTGCTGTGACACCACAGAAGGCTGGAACTAAATAATTACAATCCCTCAAGGCAAGACCTCCGGCTTCTGAAATACGCCAGCCATTGTAAATACCTTTAACTTCTCCTGGCATGGAGGGTAGGACAAGAGGCTCCACAGGGAGGCCAGGCTTTCATCTGGGCTGTGTTGGCATCCTGAGTCCTTAGGAGGTGCACTTTGGGGAGAAGCTGGATTAGGAGCTTCCTGTGTTGGAAGGCAGTGCCGGTCTTTTCTCATGTATCTGTGGAGAACTCACTTCCACAATCTGTCTCATAAGCTTGGCAGCCCCATGGCCCCTTGCTGCTTGCTGTAGCAACATGGCAGGGGTGGGGGTGGGGTGCTGGAAAATGTTTGATCCACGCCAGGTTCAAAAGCAAAAGTTGGGGATGTGCTGGATACCATCTCCAAAGTATTATGTCCTAGTTCAAGCTCTCAGGCTCTCCCATGCCCAGGAGAAATGGAGATTAGATTTTTTTTTAACCTGTACTCTAAATATGAATCTATAGAAAGACATTCAAATGACAACCATCATGGATACAGATGGACATATGTCATTACAAACACCTTTATACACGTGGATGGCAGGATGCTCCCTTCCTAGGGCTCCTCATGGATTGAGTTCTCAATCTACGGGTTTACTCTATGACCAGATTAGTGAGCTCGGACCTACTCAAATCTCTCTTGGGTCTGTCCAAGTGTCCAGTGGAGTGATTGCTTTAGGAGTTTGCTTGCTTTTCTTTTGGGGTTCTCAGTATTGATTCCACTTAGGGGAGAGAAACAGCCCTTCTCATTTGTTCTCGAAGCTTGGCCTCACTCACTTTCTTCTAAGTCACTGTGATGCTGCTCCTGTGACCTTCCTCCATCATTTATCTCTTTGAATGTGCACTTGTGTATGTGCTCACGCACGCACGCATGCATGCTCACACACCCACCCAAACCTACATCCCCCACACCCCAATTCTAATATCTACTTCAAAAATGGCTAGCAGAACCCCACCTGAGTGACAGATCCCCCTACTGGTGACCAGTTTCTAGTCTGTCTTTTGTTTTGTTTCTCTTCAACCATAGATTCCAGTGGGGTAGAATGGACAAAGTGTGAGGTACTGCAAAGCAAGAACATTTGACCCCTCACTTGTGAGTAGCAGTGTGACTGCTTCAAGTTTTAACTTTATTGAGACTTAGTTTCTTCATCTGTGAAATGGATAAACAATCCACCAGCTGAGTCAGCAGGAGCTGACAGAAGNNCAATGGAAGCCATGAGCCTACGGACCATATGTTCTGTATGTCAGAGTTGCTTGAGAAAGCAGAAAGGGAAACCAGCATAAAAACCTAGATGTTTTCTAATTATGTGTTCTTGTGCTTTAGTTAAACACTAGGGAATCACTAGCTGGGATTGGCGTACAGGACAAGTCTGGTAAGATTGTTGCCTTCTTCTGCCTTGCTCAGCAATCCTCTACACAGTCAGATAATTGTGTTTTCAACTCTAGATCTGCACAGAAGTTCCTAGTAAACTGAGGAAGAGGAGGAAAAACAGATCACTTTCAAGTTATAAGACATGGATATAGATGGGCTTTCCTGCCTGAAGCCCATTTATTGACTTGCTGACTTGCTCTCCCTCAAAGCAGACAGGGTAATGCTACATTCCACTCGCAGGTGCTCTGCTCCAGATTGAAGCAACAGACCCAAGGTTGGGAAGTGGCTAGACGGGAAGTATCTAAATTTCCAATGGCTGCTAACTCCTTACTGACTACCAATAGGCAGGAGAGTGGCCCAACCAGCCATGAACAGAATTCCTGCTGTGTGTGGTCATTTGAAAAGCCACAAAACTATGCTGTGGTCAAGGCTTCAAGGGCTGGGAAGCAAGCTTGGTTGGGAGGGGGAGGAAGTTGAGGCTTTTACCAAGGAGGGATTCTTTCTTTAGCTTCCCGAACAGCATGCTTTGGGTTAAGTCCAATCCCAGGCTGCTGCAGAGTCGATGGCTGCCCTTCCATACACTCATCGTATACCTGTGTGCTCTGGTGCACACAGGGGTGCTTTCGAAGCACTCTAAACTCAATGCCCTTATTTTCCGCAGCACCTCTGTAAGGCAGCTACCATTTTTTAAATCCCCATTATTTAAAGGAAGAAACTGAGGCAGAAGAGTGTAATTTTCTTTATAACCTTCTGATACTAGGGGTTGTTTTGTTTTTGCAGCTGCTGACTAGAAAATGGCAATTTCCACAGAATTTTAGCTCAATGGTCTAGCTAGAACCAGTCGTTCACTAAGCAATTAGCATGCTCATTTTGAAGAATGATGGACAATCCAGCTGGTTGACAAGTGCCACAAGGAGCCTTACCGATATTTGGCTCTGGCATACCACGCCGCCCATGGCCTGGATGGTACTTACAGAGAACACACCTGGGTGATCAGGTCTTGTTTCTTTTTAAAGCAAGAAAATCAACATGCACTTCCCTGAAGAATTTTTAAAAGGAGTCCCAGCAGTCTATTCAGTTTGAATACATTTGTGAACCAAATTTCTCCATTATTATTATCATTTTTGTCTGCTGGGATGGTTACCTTAAAATAAAGGAACTAAGATTTTTAAATGCAATTAAATGCCCAATTGCTCCATTGGCCATTGCTGATCTATTTCTTTTTCAGGATAGGAGCAGCCTTTATGATGCATTTTAGGTCCCTTTGAACCCAGAAGAGTCTGCTTCAAATTGAACTGGCAGTATGCAGGGTAGGATGCCTGGAGCTGGAAGCTACGAGAGACATGATGTAATTACCAAAGCATGTCAGATTCTTTATTGTGATGATAAAGGAGACTATTGTCAGATACTGGCAGATAGCTTAAAAATTGGAGTAAAGGGAGTTGGAAAGATTCTGAAGGAAAGATGGAATTGAGTACGGCAAGTGGTTCAAAATTCTGATCGTTAATTCCAACCATTGTCACTCTGCTTTCTTTTGTTATGTTTGTTTTAGTAATAAGGGCTACAAGGGAACTACACTGGGCCACGCTGAACTCATTCATTTATAAGCCAAGGAAATAGTCACCCATGACAACTGGAAAAAGCAGGTGGGGATTGAACAAGGGCCTCATTCTCTATCCTGTTTCGAGCCTGGGACCCTCATGACAACACATTGTGTTCTTGTGGCTTCAGATGACTTAGTTTGATGAAGATGGAAATGTTCATACAGCCGTTATTCTTAGGCAGTCCGATCGGGCTAGGGGTCCTACCTCCCTTTCTCCTCTTCTTTCTTCTTGAATTCCTTTATACCTCTCAGTGTGCATCTCCGAGGACACTGGGTCTAAGAGGCTTCCTGGCATCCTGTTTGCTTCCATGTCAGCTACCTTTAATCTTTTTCCTCTTTGTGCTTCCTGTATTAGAGCACACACCAAAGTATCTTGTAGTTACTTTTATTACTTCTGTTCATGTCTTACCTTGGCCAAAAGCTTCCTGAGGGCAGAATCTATGTTTTGTTCATCATTATTGCCTCCCTATCACCTGGCAGAGAGCCCTGGACAAAGTGGATGCTTAATAACTTCTTGTTGGATTGAAGCAGCTTAAACATCTCCCATCATCCAGGTTGACCTGAGAACATGAAATGCTTTTGCCAGGGTGCAGACCATGTAGTGGATTAAGAGAGCTCTTTGAGGGAGGGTTAGTGTGCGTACCAAACAGTCTACATTTGCTTTTTCCCAGCGCAACTGATCCTTCTCACTGTTTTTTTCTTTTTAATCCTTCTTGCTTTTCCAAAGATGAACTGAGCTGCCTAGTTTTTCTCACTGTCTCTCTGTTTTTCTTTGAGTACAGCTTGCTTTGCCAGGCACAAGAGCATGTTCCAGGCTTCGATAGAGCCTCTCTCTGCGAGGCTTCCTCTGGAATGCAGGACTGACCTCTTTCTGCAGGGCAGGATGTCACCTGTGTGGTGCCAGGAAAAGATGGGGGTAATATAAGCAATGCAAATTCCTTTAATATTTTCAGGTTGGGGCTTAGTCTTACAGCCCTAAGGCAAAGTTTGCATTGGCTTTTTAAAAATAACAATTGTGATGACTTTTGTCTATCTAAGAGCAGAGTCTAGTAGGAAAAATGAGCACAGAGATTCTTCTCTCCTGCCCAAATGTTCTCATTTTGTTTTGGGACATCTGGTTTAGTACCTAGGGAATGTGTCATATCTATAACTTCCTCCAGCTGAAGTGTTCAGCATCCCCTATCTGGACCCGTAATGTGAATTTCCTTCATCTCTGCTTTCTCAGATCAGTTCCCACCCTCCCCCACCCCACTAGTCATTGAAATATTCTTGTGATAAGTCTTAAAATACGTAAACAAAGACAAAGTGTACTGGCCATGGGAAGGATTTCTCCATTTCTGGAGATTCAGAGGGGCCATTGGGAGGATATGGGGCTTTTGGAGGTGGCCAGAGTCACCCAACCCTGCTTCTTCAGGTAGGTGGGGGTCCGTGGAGACCAGGGTTCCCTAGTTCTTCCAGTCCACTTAGATTTCAAGTGTTCTCTAAAATGCCTTATTCCAGGGCAGGTTACCTAACACCTACCACCTCCCCATTCTGTTAGGAAGAAAGGCTAACAGTAAGCCCCTGAAGTTATTAAAAACAATGCATCCTTGAGGACTGCTAAGTTTCCAACAGGTGTTGCTATTGTTTATCTCATTGTGTAAAAATTGTCTGCAGTGGGAAGAGGAGGTTGAAAGGTGATCCATGAAGAGGATAGTAAAGATCTCTGCGTGGGAACCTCCAATGTGACTGTTTGCTTTCTTGGTTGAGTTTTGCTTGCTGTTTGTAAGCCCTTATTGTATTGCATTGTAGGACTTTCTTTTGGACCACTAGCTTCCAAATAATGGCATAGAGATTTCTTACTAATTACAAAAGCTTCACCTTCAGCTTAGGCTTGTCTCACTAGCTCTTATAACTTAAATTAACCTGTTTTTATTCAACTATGTTCTGCTATGTGGTTTTTATATCTGACTTGTGGTTCTGTACATCTGACTTGCTCTGCATTTTGCTGTCCTCCCCAACATGCCTAGATTCATCCCCTGAGTTCCTCTCTCTGTTTGGAAGTCTCACCTAACTTCTCCTGCCTAGCTATTGGCCATTCAGCTTCTTATTAAATCAATCACAGCAACACATCTTCACATGATGTTAAACAAATATCCCACACCACCCTGGTTTGATGGTGTTATCTTCCTTTGCTTTCTCAGCCGGGCTAGCCAGTGGTTTCTGTTGGGTGTTACGTCATCTGTATGTTGCTTCTATCTCTGCTACTTACACTTTTTGTCTATCGCTGCTGCTTGTTTTAAACTTAGTAAATTTGGTCATTCGAAACAGAAAACATGGCTGTCGTTGATCATTCTCCAGCCTTTACAAAGCAAAGCACTCAGTACAACAGTATCTCCTTTAAGTAACAAATGACAAACCTGCCAATTTCCCCCCATTCTTTTCCTGATCTTTCTCATTTGTTATGTGTCTGAAAAGCTCAAGATTCCTAGAACCCGGTTTTGGAGCTCTCTTCTCCATGTGGCACACCTGAAGGTGAAGGGTGCTCATCTAATATGCTGCCTCAGTTCTCGGGACCCAGTGGAAGCTGAGACTGAAGTAATTCACTCTTCACATGCTGCAGTGAGCAAATATGATTAGATAGTTATGCATCTTTAATCTGTCCCTTCCCTGGAATATTAAATAAGCTACTGGGCCTGCCATTTCAAGAAACCACAGAGAATAAACCTGTCCTTCATTAGGAACCCTAAAATATTGCTGAAAAGTCTATATAGTTCTTGGAGGCAATGATGTGGAGGGCAACAGACATGATGGAGTGTTTTAGTTCTCTGTGTGGAGAGGAAAACTATACAACAGAAGCTTTCCCTGACCCTTGTGTTTCTGTGTGCAGGGTGACAGAGGGAGGATACATTTTCAAAGACATTTAGAGGCAGTCCTGGGATTTTTTTTCTGTAGTCAGCATGCTTCTGTGTTCAACAGTAACATATTTTCCCTAAAAGGCTGTACTTACTACCTTTCAGGACAGCAATGCATATCACAAGCAACCACAGATTCAATGGGATGCAAGAAATTATGTCCTTTTGTTCATCCTTCAGGGTCAATGAGATAGCTCTGTTGATCTGGCTGGGTTTATGCACATGAATGAGGATTGGGTGGGTTTGAACTGATACACATGTACCTAGGCTGGCTCTCTGGCTCTCTTTTCTGCTCTGCATGAACAGGGAGAGGCGCAAAGGTGAGCAGAAATATGCTATGACTCCTGTGGTCTAGGCTTGCACTGAATATATCATATTCCATCTGGGGACCCTGTGTTTTTTATTTGCTAAAATTGGCGGCTATATGCATTATTTTGCTGACTATATGACTGATTCCAAAGTAAGAACGCAGAGAGATAGCTTTATTCACTATGGGAGGCCATGCAAATTATACAAGAAGACTTAGGAACAGAGCAATGAGAACAATCTAGCCCATGGACTGCATGTAATCTTTTATTTACTTATTTAATTTATTTTGGTTAAGAACCATCATATGTTCATGCTCTCTGTACTTGTATTACTAGCAATGATCATGGGTTTTATTTTGAGGACCAAAATATTGTCAGTATAATACATCATAGAGGAAAGTTAATGGGTCCATCCCCTTATTAAAGTGACCTACGTTCTCACAACAGCCTTATAATGCATTTGAAAGTTCCTGTTTTAGCGACATGACAGATTTCTTCACCTTTTAGTACTTCATGCTTCCAAAGGGGCAAAATGATAAATGTTATCCCTAAACACCCCGGGGCATAGTTAGAGAAGAGGAGAGGGGAGGTATGAGGTCTGAAAGGGAAGAGACTGGAAGGAAGAACCAAACAGTCAGATGGGGGTGAAGGACTACCAAGGAAAGGCACAGGGAGCAGCAGAAAAGAAGGAGGCAAGCAGGATGTAGCTCGGTCATGGCTCTGATCCGTGGAATCATCTGTATCAGTTGCTGCTCTTAGCTCCTCGGCTTGCTGCGAGGATGGGAGAGACTCCTGATCCAAACAGCTTTAGAGACAGTGAGCTCGTTCTTAGCCGGTTCCTTTAGAAATTGAGATATACGCTAGTGTGAAGAACATAGCTTCCTTCGCTAAAAGGAAGGGTGGTCAGAAAATCGTCTGTAAAGCTCAGTTGCACATAATTATTAAACCATTTTTCTCAGTTATATTTTAATTTTATGATTAAGATTTCTCGTAATTGAAGAAAGAATGTAAATAATGTATTTGACTTATCTCTCTAAATAACCCAGAATATTCTATGGAAATATTCCAGAGTATTCTGGGATATTCAGAATTCCAAGATTACTTTTGTGAAGTGAAGTAACTCATGTTTTTATGATATGTGAGTGTTTGTTTCAAGAAATAATGAGATATTAAAGAAGGTAAGCTATTTTCCTGCTTTGATTTTATTACTTCTGAAGCAGCAAATATTCATTAGCTTGAGGGTGAATTGTTAAGTTTCTCTGAAAATCTAGACTATAAGATGATGGTGCCTGATGATGTTTATTTGACAAATATTTTGAAGATTATCCACCTGCAAAGTGCCAAGAAAACTCCCAAGGATACTGTACGCTTCTTAAGAAGACAGGAAACCACTGTGCCCCTCTTATTTGCTCTGTGCTCTTTGTGAAATTTATCTGTATTTCTTTAGAGATTTTTTTCTTTTTTCTGTTCTGAATTAAAATGCTGGGTAGAGAAACCATTCAATATATATCTGTTTTAAAACCTTACTTGGCTCATTAAAATGTGCATTTAATAGTTACATTTTATACAGCTTAGATTTATTACCTTAAATATTTAAAGATAGTAGTTTATCAGTAGTTTGTCAAATCTGGTATATTGATGGAACAGAGGGAATATTTAATTCCAAGTACTAAACTTTTACAAGCTTACTAATAAAGGATAACTATCTGTACATTTAGAAACCAATATTTGCAAACAGTGCTTTTATTTTCACAGCTGTTTCTTAAATTCCACCTGTGTGGCAGAGGCTGATCATGTTTCCAGATCCCCGGGTCAGTGCTGAGAAAATAATGACTGAGTCAGTGTCTTCCTGTCGGTAACTGTCAGAACCTGTGTAGGAACCCAAAGTTCATGAGTCCTGTCTAGGGTTTCTCTGGTGTAGCATGGTGGCTGTCAAGACAGGAATGACTGGCTAGGACTAGGCTTGGGCTTTCAAAGAAGAATGAGACTCCTTCTTGTTTTCGAGAGCTAATGAGAGTTTTGCTAGGGAGACTGAAAAGTATGAAACATTTGCAGTATAGTTTAGTAAGGAAAAAACTATGCAATTAGGTGCTCTCCTAGACTACTTTGTATCTCTGTAACATAGGATTTTTGTTTTATCTATCTTTCTGGAAGATCAAGTGCATCATGCCACTATCTAGCCAGCTTTCAGTTTGGAGCTGTATGCCACTTTAACACGGAGCAGAAAATAGAAGGCCAGTGAGCATTTGTCAATGAAAAGAAATAGGACCAGATCCTGACAACTGAGAAGCACTGATCCATGCATGGAGGCAGATCCCCTGTGACATCAGATGCCTCCCAGAGTCTCCATCAACTCTCCACACAGTTACGTTGGCAGCAGAACTCAACATGATGCTTCTTGGGGACAAAATGTGTTTAATCATAAGTGGTTCTATGGGAACAAGGGGCTATTCTGTTGGGAGCAGGAATGGGCAAAGTCAGGCCTTCTCTGTTTAAGAGAAGAATCTTGGGTCCATGGCAATATTTTCTTTCAATATCTGTGTATGTGAGAAAGGAAGTTTTCTTTCTGCAGTTGGAAGAGGAATTATGTAAAGAAACAAACAAACAAAACTAGCTGAGCAAGAAACAAACAAAAACTAGCTGAGCAAGAAACGGTGGTGACTGGAGAATTTGGAAAACGAGGAAAGGCAGCAGGGACACAGCCTGTAGCAAAAGATGACTGGAAAACTTGGGCTCCACTTGGAGCTTCAGGAAGCCCCCTGAGAGAGCGTGTTTAAGAAATGGTGTGTGATTTGCAAGGAGACGTGTAAGGTGAGGCAGCCTCTGCCCTGATATAGGAGTGCCTTCCTTAGGTGCTTTCTATAGAAAAGACTTCTACGACATTAGGGATGAGTCAAACACTTGCATGACTCCCCCTTCCCCAGTTCTACCTTATTCTTTTTCTTACATTATTATTAGAGCTGAAATATCGAATGAAAATTTTATACAAAGGATCAGAATGAAGGCTAAGTTCAAAAATGAATATATGTGCTCATTAAGAAGGAAGCAGAGGAAGACCAACAGGAAGGGCTCCCAAGTTGTCTAATATTGATTGCTCTGCAGTCTCTTGATCTCGAGGGCTTTCTCTCTCTCACTGACTTCTCCTACGCAGTCTCATTTGTAACCTTCTTTTGTTCTATCCACCCCTTGGTTATGGTTTCTGTGGTGACTTTCCAAGGTCCTGTTTCTTCCTTTCCTTTCCCTGCCTGTATGTATGTCTTCTGCTTTCCCTTCCTCCTCCCTCTCTGGATGACCTACTCCCCCACCCTTGGATGAACGTATTTACTGTGGACATTGTAAGAGCTGACTTTGCAAGAATTTTTGACTCCTTCTGAGTGTCATGCACTTTTTAAGAGGTCAAGATACCCATGCCTGGCTTTATACACACTTTTGTATCTATCTTTGTGGTACCCCATCCCCTTCCTATATTCCAGAATTAATGACTGCTCAGAAACTTACATATATAAGTCACCTTAAGTTTCCTTTTATAGATTTATCAAAAATGTATGTATTTTAAAATAGCTCGTGAATGTGGCTGTGGCTTAGCAGTACAGCACTTGTTTAGCATTTATAAGGCAGTGAGTTCGTTTCCCAGCAGTGCAAAAATAGACAAAATAAGTAAAATAAAGAGTTAGGGAAATAATTACAGCTTATTTCATGGTTTTATGGTTGTGAATTTTATTTCCAATGGGTAATAATCATGGAAGTAGTTAAATATTATTATGTAAATGTAGATTAACATAAAATATGTGTTTTGAAGATGATGAGGGTTTAGTAAGGAATGAGCAACTGCTTGAGAGCTACCTGGAGCCAGCACTGTTTCCTGCTCCCCTCACCCTGGAAGAAGTATCTGTCTGCACGTGGAATTGAGGCAACACAATTGATGAGAAAATAATTTTTCCCTTGACACATATGACACTGGATCAGATGCAATTGAAATGTTTTCTAAGATGTCAATTATTGGTGGCAGAAAACCTGCGCAAGGCAGGTTCCAAAAAGAAAGAACCAGGAAGCATCTTCTTGTTTCATGGGGTCTTTCAGAAGTTGCTGCGAATGGAATGGAAAGTTGCTGGGCTTTGGGGTAACTTGGTTGACTTCTGCTTGGACCGGAATTATTTGCTAATGTGTGTAGAGACTGCATAGCAGTAACTGGGGGATTGCCTTAAACTCATTCATGGAACTGGAAGCAGAGGCCTTTGGTGTTGTTATTTCTGTTGGATACAGACTATACCATCTTCGGGATATCCAAAAGGACCTTCTTTGCATCCATCAAATTCCACTTGAAATGTAGCTTGCAAAATTATTTCGTTTGGAAATATACAAGAAAGCACATTTTAAATTGCCATATAGCTTTTATTTTTAATTCACTGAAGGATTGAAAAATTAAGCTAAAAGCCTAACCTACTAGGGCTGTCACTTATGCATTCAGACAATATGACCATCCTTCAAGAAAAGTCCATGAAAACAAAACAGTATAAAACAAAACAAAACAAAACGACAGCTCTTGAACAATGGTCTAAATGTCTGGGTGTTTTTGTGATCATGTTGTTTAGGATTCTTTTTCCTTTTTAATTTAAGACACCATCAGGACTTTTGTTCAGAAATGATCTCTCATGAAAGTAGCTGGAGGCCTGCTATACAGAAAAATGCTGGACTTTGTAAATTTTGGTTCTCTTCTTATACCATGTTTATATATACACCATATAGTCATTACATCTCCACTGGGTCTCTCTCTTCCCTGAGGTACCTTTTGGTACCTAAGCTTTCAGGTAGTTACTAGGTCAGCCCTACTCTGACAGTGAACTTGTTAGCTTGAGGTCCCTTTTGATTGGCTTTATCAAGAAGTTGTCATCTAGTCTGAGCAGGAAAAAAAGCCCAGTATCTATAATAGGAGCTTGGGAGAGAAAACAGTAGAAACTAACAGGAGAGAGGAGTGTACCTTTGGTCACTGGCAATATCCACATTGCTTACATGCATGTACTGCTAATTACAGCAGAGAGAAGAGGGCAAACACAGAAATATCGTCCAGTAACCACGACAGTTCTCACTTCAGTTTCAACACAGTACAATTCCTGATTTACACATGAGAAAATGCAAGTTCCAAGTCACTCAGCTAGTCAGAGGCAGAGCCAAGATTTGAACCCTAGTTTGTGCCCCAAAGCTGGTTTTCTCCATGAACACTGTGTATATCATACTCTGAACAGTTTGACTTTGTTTAACAATAGTCCATGAAAGAACATTCTAAGGTAACTCCATGATTGCTACAAGTGTGACCTTCCTAAAAACAAAACAAAACAAACAAACAAAAAACCTAGAGGAAATACCTTCAAAGAAAATCTCCCATGAACTGGACTCTCAGCTTGAAAATTCCCAGCCACACCAAAAGTCAGTCACCTCAGAACCCGAGCCTCTATTCCTCCTGATGTAGCCAAAGGAAGGGGGAAACTGGTGTGCTGGCCTTTCTGTGCTCTTCCAGGAAGGTCCAAGTGAATGACTGCAAGATGCTACCTTTAAGGGAGACCTGCTCCCCTCTGGTAACCCCAACACCTGATGGTATTCCTCACAGGACTGACTCACGCCAAAGCATCTTGACAATTTAGCAATACGAAAATTTTGTTGTTGTTTTGGGGAAGAGAAGGGGTGGGGAGGGCAAGGGAAGGAAGGGAGGAGACAGAGAGAGAGAGAGAGAGAGAGACAGAGAGAGAGAGAGAGAGAGAGAGAGAGAGAGAAAGGGAATTCAAAGCTGAGTTCAATATATGCTTGGGTTCTGATCTCACATTTCTTAGCAGAGGCACATTTTTTCTTTTGGATCTGGAAGCACTGCTGGCTGCTATCTGCAGTAAGAAATACCGTCCTGAGGCAGATGCCCGTTTCCTCTGCCAGGCTGGTGTGGAAGCCGACCCTGTTTCCTCTTCCATCTGGATGCTGGGGAAGCAGCACGGAGGTGTCAAGCATTCTGCCCCAAACATTCTTTCTCACCCTAGTACTCTCCTCCTATCTAACATCTTTTAAAATAGCAGCAAATGGTTCTGAAAGAGATAACTTAAGCCTGTGAAGTCAGGACAACTGTGGAGGGAGGCGGTGTCTCTGAACTTGTGAGTCATGCCCATTCTGATGTAGAGGCAGGCTTTGAACTACGCAGGCCTGGCTTTGACTCTCAGCGCCTAAGCATCTGTGCTGTGGACAGTGATGGAGGGTGTAAGCTTGGAGGTTCATTGAAGATTCATCAATATGCATGTTGGACACCCACAGTCTGAAGGGAAGGGATGGATGCTTCTCTACAATTTCCATCCGGAAGTGGTCACGTGCTTTTGGCTGTGCCTGTATTGCCCAGATCTGTTGTTTCAGGTGATGAAGTAGAGCAGAGGAGGCTTCCAGGAAGCTGGTGAGAATGATGCATCATCCATGCTTCTTCTCCTCAACTCTGGGAAGACTGTGCTGAGAGAACGAACATTGCTGTCCCACATTGCTGTTTCTGCTGCTGCTTAATGACCAAAACAGCGCTCAACGATGGTTTCTGTACAGAGCCCAGTCATAAATACTTCAGATATTTTGGGCCATGGGTCTTTGCTACAAACTCTGAGCTCTCCCATTGTTGAGTGATAGTAGCTGCAGATACAACGGGATTGAAATTTTATATAAAAAATCACAGTTGTAAGATTTGGCACAAGGGCCACACTTTTCTGGTCCTCAACCAACAGCGTTACCTTTTAGTTTTTTTAGGTTAAATTACAAATGAATTCTTGAACATATGAGAAAATAACTAACGACTAGCGTATTTCAGGATAGCCTTGTTAAGAAAATGTGAACAACTTTAAAACCAAAAAGGAGGGATAGATCTTTCATTGATGGCTGTGGTGACTTTTAAAGACCGTTTTCTTGTATCACCCAGACTACCTGAGATTATGATCCTCCTGCCTCAGCATTCTGAGTGCTGGGATTACAAGTGTGTGCTATTACCCCAGTTATTGATTGGTCTTTTGTAGTGATGAGGCAAGCAGGCATGCTTTTTGGCCCGCCCAGCTCCCATATGGCTAGCTTTACACCCAAAATAACGACACACAAATTGTATTCATTTAAACACTGCCT
>LOEQ01000391.1:331202-343054 GCA_001685075.1 Bramus lutescens
TTATTAACCAATGAAAGTAACACATAGACAGATGACCCTCCTACACCAGTCTATTTTTTTAATGGGAAACTAAACAATAGTCTAGATGACTATGTCAGTTATATAATTCTCAAGGATCTGCAGCTTTTATTTTCAATAAATTACAGCTTATACCTTATAAACTATAAAAAAAACTTGATAGCCATACAATTATTCCTGTCTACAGAGATACCAATGACTATTCTTTGCTGGAGAGATAATTGGTTCTGCCCTGTCTTCCACTTCCATGTCTAGTAAGCCATGTTTTTTTAATTCTGTCATTGCCAGTGCCCTGGGTATCTGCACTTGCGATTTCATCATTGAAATTAGTTTTGTTTTATTTAATTTATTATTATTGTATATATGGTGTGTGTGTGTGTACACATGCATGCTTGTGTAAATATGCTGTTGATTTCTGTGGAGGTCAGAGGTTTAGAAGTTTGTTCTCTTGTTCTTCCTTGATGCAGGGTCTGGGGATTGAACTCAGGTTGTCAGGCTTGCTCTGCAAATGCTTATACTCACTGAGCCATCTTGCCAGCCACCTGCACTAGGGATTCTCATTTGAGCTTGCTTTAGCATTGTGTTTGTTCCCTGATCACACAGAGACTAAAAGATAATCTGGATGCATGATGATTTTATATCTCAATGAGAATTATGATTTTCTACTTTAAAAATCAATTATCCTAGAGCACCTGGGAAAGGACAGAAACCACACGGGGGCAGCATGCTGGACACCTTTTATGTACCTATCTGTCACTCCAGTTGCTACTGCTATTTCCTACTAGTACAATGAGGAGACAGTGACCTTACCTAGACCCATACAGCAAAGCTTTCAGGTCCTGGCTATAGTTTCTTGACAGTGACCTTGGGATCTTTCCTACTCAGTTTTAAATGATAAGAGCTTTGGGTCAGCCACAAGACCAACTGGAGATGAGGAATGGGGGTGGAGAGGAGTTGCTCCTGCTTTCCTCTTCTGGTCCCCATCATTTACTGCAGCTCAGATTTGCATTTCATAAAGGCCTCTAATATATCATGAAGGGATTCCTTCTCCAGCCTCCATGGAAACAAGTTCCTAAAGCATTTTGTTTTCACTTGGCCTGCTATTTCCCCTCCTTTGCCTGTTCTCAGTTCTTGGGACCAAAGCTCCAAGCATCGGCCAGTAAGCCTCTGGCCTACTCCCTAATTTTAGAGAACACGCACCAAAAAAGACCCGAATTTCAATTTTTTTGCCTGGACAGGCTGTCACAGTGTTTGCTGGAAGTGACATTCACCAGGAGGAGGCCACCTAGGACTGAGCTCTGTTGGGACAGCTCAGTGCCAAAGGAACATCTTCTGGGGTGATGGATCCCTGAGGAAAAAGTGATTCCATGGGGGCATACAAACAAAGACCAATAGCCGAGGAAGAATTGGACCGGGAAGTCACTGAAGATGTGCTGGAGAAGCACAGTGAGAGACCCACAGGAGTCAGGATTTGAGTGGCTGCTGCACAGGACCCATTAGACATACGGAGGAGACTAGCAACCAAGAAGAAGTTTGAGGGCAGTTTCCTTTTATCAACAATCTACCTGCTGTTCTTGATCGCGGAGGATTAGGAATCCTCTGAATGTGAATGCGGGGCGAGACTTGGGTAAAGGAGAGGAAAGGAAGCTGATATCCCGCTCCTCCCCACAGTCATGCGCCCCATCCTGCCCCCGCCATGGCTCTAAGCCTCCTCCTCTTCCCATAGCTGTACCCATGAGTTTGTCACAGGAACAGAAGGGGAGTTCTGCATTGATTCAGAGATTGCAGGTTTAATTTGCACCAGATTGGCCCCAACATCAATAAACGACACTCTTTTGATGCCTAAAAGTGAAGGGCAGCTATGGAATCAGCCTCAGATATCATCAAGAGTCAGAGAAGGGAAACCTGGCTGTGCTTAAGGAGTCTTTCTCACGTTTATCCCACTTGGTAACTAGGTATAGCTCTTTAGCTTCTTCAGGTGTTTTTGTATTTATCTTTAAAATTCACACATGGGTCTGTCTTACAGGTTTATTTATAAGAATCAGATGAAATGTCCATGGACGTATTGACTTACTAATAAAGAGAACAAAGGCGTGGGCCACGCCTGCTGTGGCTGCTTGCAACATGGAACAGACATTGTCACCCCTCAAGAGGCTCTCAACCAGGAGATAACTGGCAAGTGTCACATGTGCCCAGCACTTCCAGTCACTCTCACCTTAAATACTGACCCAATTGTAGCTTGTCTTTAGACAACTCAGTTGGATGGGTACCATCTTTATTTTTTTATAAATCCGGCCCATTTCTATTTCATATCTACCGGAGCAGCTGAACGCTTATCCATCATCTTCTTGATGACTTCTCTGTGTAATTTTCTCTTTGTTACCTAAGGAATATGAAGGCACATTCCACCAAACTTAGAACGTTATTAGGTACATGAAGCTGAGGCTGAGATACAATTTTATTTTTTCTTCTCGAATGTTTTACTCTTAGCAGTTTAATTCTGGAGGCACACACATAAATTCTGCTTTAATTCATAAACTGTTATTTGCCACTCAATCAAAATGAAGATGTCATGTTAAAGATGAATTCACAGAATTGCCAGAACCCCACTTTTTGACAGAAGTCATGTCTCCCTCTCTCACAGCAATAATTCTGACTTAGGCTTCGTTTGTTTTATTTTAACTCAAAAAATATGTGCAATAAAGCCTTTGATATGGAGACTATGCCCGCATATGACTTGAGAAGGTTTTCCTAGAATTCTCTTACTAATAGGAAAGTGTTCCTTCCCTTCTCACCAGTGTCTTTTTCACTTAAATTTACTTTGTAAAAAATCTACCAGGAGAGATCTTGACATAATCTGAGCAGTGACAGAATGTGCTCCAGTTCAAGGTTAGTCTGGGCTATGTAGTGATAATGGGTCTAAAGAGAGAGAGGTGGGAGTAGGGGAGGATGAAAGTTCCTCTGTGGTATGGGTTAATTATATCGACTATCTACAAAACTTCTTTCTTTGATTTCATGACGCACAGTGTGTTCTGAATACTATCATTCATCCCTCCCAGGCATGCTCCAAACCCCTGTCTGTTTCCTTCGGGAAAGGGAAGAAGCCCAGAAATGACCTGTGACTCAGGGTGACTATGTGAAGCACCTTCAAAAGTGAGCCTCAAACAGGCCTGACCAAAAGCACAAAATTTTGCCTCAGTAAATTTTAATTATTTTAACTTTGTTTTTCTATCTCCAGCTACATCACTGTCCTCTGCTCAGCTGTCCTGTAGGTCCCACATGCCCAGAGGCTTGCTGTTCTGTGGGCCCCCTCATGCTTGATAGTCACTGTTAAGACAAAGCAGTCTATTCCATATTGAAGTAGCTAATGACTTACATATAGTCTAATGCTATTGGCTATATAAGTAACTAGCCATGCTATTTAATATATCTTCTATTACTTTTATTATTATAAATTATATAATTTTTGCAAAGTATTTTATTGATACAGACTGGAACACCAAAGCTGAATATCTCCTTTACTTTGTCTCTCACTGGTTAGGCCCACACACCCTTTTTTTGGAAGAAACCCCTTTAAATCAGAGATGGGTAATCCACTCTCGCTTTTTTGGCTATTGGTTCTGGCCTTTTCTTTACAATTGGCTTAATGTTTATGAGTATGCCTACCAGAAAATCGAAATGCCTATCAGATGAACAAGTTCAAAATAATACTGCTCGGTCGCAAATATTTATAAGCATATTAAAGGCAGATTTTTGTGGAGGGTAAAGAGCCGTGCCCTACTTGAATTCTGGCTCCTTCTGAGAGTGTTCAGTTAATTATAACAGGCCAATAGCTCCTCAGTTACCATGGCTAGCTTAAAGCTGACTGTCATACAAATTGGCCTTACAGATCGTAACATTGGATAGCAGACTTTCAGAAAGATTGTTTTAAAGACGCATTCCTCCTGTGCAGAAAGAACTGATTGGGAGAACAAAACTGAGATGAAGAATCTGAAGTGATGCCAAAATGAAAGCCTGTTTGCTGTGAGAAGCATTCAAATAATTTTTTAATGAACCAGTTTCTTTGACTTATTTTAAAACCTGTATGTATGGGAAAATAAAAGCATGACAGGAATATAATAGATAGGAAAAAATTAAACAAGATTCAGTGCCATTAGTTATGACTGACAAGGAAAAGATAATAGCTAAAAAGCAAACGGACTTTGTTAGCAGAAGAGATAATGATGATGGGATGGTTACGGGCACATCAGGGAAGAAGTAGGTGACAGGGTTCATGCTTTTCCAAGTTCAGTGATCTCTAGAGGTAGGCTGCAGCACAAATGTTTCTAAAGTGGCTGTGATGTTGATGTTTAATTCTGTATTTACCTGAGAAATGGTGAAGGGACGTTTAGGTCACTAATGAATAATGAAGAAGTTTGCAAACATGACTGCTAAAAACATGCAGTAAGAGACAGTCGGGACATGAGAAATTTGAGCTTAGATAAATTAGTAAATCTGGATGATATGCCTCCTCTTTGGTGACATGAGCAACAGTGCTGTTTTCTTTTTTTTTTACCCCCAAACCACTTGGGTTCCATAAGTTTTATAAAACCATTGTGTTGATTTAGCATGAGTAGCTGGAGAGATGGCTCAAGGGTTAAGAGCACAGGCTGCTTTTTCCAAAGGTCCTGAGTTCAATTCCCAGCAACTGCATGGTAGCTCACAACCATCTATAATGGAATTTGATGCTCTCTTCTAGCGTGCAGGTGCACATGAACACAGATTGCTCACATGTAAAAAATAAATTAATTAAAAAGTTTGATTTAGCATGAACTGAATATCGAAATGTATTGAGCTCTGCAACTTCCAGTTTTCAAAGAATGGAAGCAGGAAGGGTACGAAAACATTTGAATATATGCTCTCTGCCTCGGTTTGCTCTTCACCATCATTTCCTTCTGACCAGAAAGTCAAGAATCAGAAAATATTTGACACAGATCCTTACTTAATGTGAGTTCTAAATAAAGAAATATAAATAAAGAGACATGTTTTTCCTCTTATGTCCTGTCCACCTTTAGGAAAAAGGAAAAGGTATTTTTGTTTCCTGAAGTAAGGGATCCAACATGGACGGTTGTCTGTCTAGTCTCCATAGCATATCTCAAGTGAAGGATCTACCAGAGACTGGGAAAATGATAGTAGAACTTCTATTTTTTTAATGTGGTAAGACAATATCTGGAATAAATGCATTGTTTACTAATATTAGCTTACTGGTAAGCACTGGCAGCCTTGATACAATATTTTGCCAAAGGGGGGTTGTGAGAGAAGATTCCCCACTTGCTTGCACTTACCTGCTTTTCATAGCTGATGTGTCAGGCAGTTTTCCAGATAGCTGTACCTTGTTTGTATCTGCGCTTAGTAACAAATGGACGAAGATGACAAAACCTAACATTTTATCTATCCCCAAATAAGTTCACATGTAGTCACTTCAGAGGCAAAAAGAATAACAAATCAGTCACATGAATTTGGGGCAGAGAGCTTGGAGATAACCAAGAAGCCTTTAGACGTACGAATGTGCACTTATAGCAAGGTACTAGCTCTGGCAGGACAGTCTCGCCATGGTTTATAGAATGCTTGCAAGCTTATCTCACTTTATCTTAGACTTTAAAGTTTTAAAATCCCTCAAGTGTGCGAAATATTTCAGACATTAGAAATGGCTGCTAAAATATATTAAATACAGAACAAAAAGTGGAGAGCTGTGTAGGAGAAAAGATACTTAACAATTCAGGGACACAGCTCACTACAGCACTAGCCTATCTGGTTCAGGGTTTTAGGTTCAAGTCCAGTATGAACAACAAACAGCATAGGAACAGGGATGGTGATTTCCCAAGGAGCTTGCCTTGTGTTTAGGGGAGTTTCTTACCCTGTAGTCTGTATTTAGGTAAACATCTCACATGTCTTTTCAATTTTCAAATTGTTTTTGCTTTGTATAGATTTCCTCTGTTCTTCCGTGCCGTGGAAATAAACAGAAGCTAACCAGAGCACAGCCCTGCGGAGCTTGGACTGGCAAAGAGAAACAGCCAGTGTCACTTGGTTCGGTATAGATGCGCAGGCAGGTGGGAGAGTGGGAAGCAGTCAGAATGGAAAGTGGTGAATGCACCTTGCATGGCCTGATGGAGACTGTGGCAACAGGTCGAGGGTTTCTGTGGTTAGGGTGCATACAAACATGAGAGTAACAAATACACAGTCTACATGGTAAGATATTTCCTAGTCATCATTTGTTGAACAATACTGCTGGATGGCTATTTCCACAACATTCACATTGTATCAGGTATCATGTAAAACTTACAGGCGATTTGCAAACTCTGTGACAATTGAAGTAAAGGATTTGAGCATTCTCACATTTTGGTATTTGTGCGGGGTTCTGGAACCATCACCACCGGAAAAGCAGGATTATCGTATTTAGTCTCAGTGTCTACTTACCTTTATGATGCTTCTGCGATTCTACCTAAAAAATATTGCACTAAGTCCTTGTTTTCACAATTGGTGGAACGTTAAGCTAAGTGACATAAAATAATCTGAAGACCCTCTCTGAAAAGTGAATAAATGTGGATGCCACACTCTGGGCAACTGCTGTGTCTGTGTTAATTCTGCTTTTTCTCTTGCTGTCTGGAAAAAAGAAATGGAGCATTTTTAAAGGGAGGGACTGTGCTCCAATGGGCACTGGGCACCTGCTAAGGTTAGGCTTGTGCAGAACATGTGCAATAAACCCAAATAATTAACAATACTACTACTAATAATAATAACCACATCAACAACAACAACAAAAATAATTTCATAAAGCAAAATTAAAAAAAAACACAGACAGCAACAAAGAAGCCACAAGCCTCAGTGTATTCCATCCTGGGTGGAGAATATAGGAAGGAGACTCTTTCTAAGAGGAAAAAAAATCTTTCTCATTTTCTTGGAAACAGCTTAGGAAATTAAAGTAAAAATTATTTTCCTTATTAAGAAAGAAAAGCATGTTTCAAAGCCCAAATTTAATGTCTATTGAAATCACTACGCAAGGTAGTTTTCAAATAAGCATTTAGGAAAAATTTGCAAACATATTAACAATTTTTAACAATACTTGATTATATTACGGAAATTAGGAATGAAAAGAATAGTAAAATAAGATGAAAGGATCAACTAGAATCCTAAAGTCCAAAGAAACGAATGTTTTCTAGGTAAGTTTTCTTCTCTTCTTCCTTGGGAAGGTGTTTTAAAATGAGATGGAAATAAACACAGCTATATCTCCACCCCGAATTTTGTTCAATTTCCTTACAATGCCATGTAGTGAATTCTGTTTAAGAAGAAATCAAAGGTCTGTAAATCCCCCACATAGTTCTTCTTCATTTGTTTTATGTTTATCTCTCTTAAGTGTGAAAATGAAGGGAGAGGCAGTAGTTCATCTTCCACAGCCTTACTGAATTCTGCAACTGTACATTCAAACTCCAGATTGTGCTTTATTCAGAATTAAGGGAAAATGGCCTGATTAATCATTTGGTTACATAAGCCAATAAAGATAAACAGCTGTCTCTTGGTGCCTCAGGCTGATTGGTTCCAGGACACACACTCCCCAGATACCAAATGCCTTGCTTGTGACTGACACCCAGCCCTCCAGCCCTCACATCATCTTTAGATTACTCACAATGCTTGCTATGATATTTTTGCAATGCAAATGTTTGTTAGGCTGTATTGTTCAGGAATCACAACAAGGAAAAGGACTTGCACCTCTTCAGTAGAGATAATTGTTTTCCTCAAATATTTTCAGTTGGAATTTGGTTGGATTCTTGCATGTAGAATGCCTGCATACAAAGTGTTGGCTGCACACATATTTCATTAAGGATTCCCTGCTTCCAAGGGTCATTGACCATGAAGTTCAGTGGTTGACATCACACAAAAGATAAGAGGTGGGTATGTTTTTATTGAGAAAGCATATGTGCAAAAATGCTTCCATTATGTAGGAAAACACAGAAGATTTTTGAGTACGTGCTTGTTATTTAATTTCAGCATAAAGTCATTGAACTCAATGTGGTCTTGCATTTGTTGGTACATGTTATTCATGTACTTTTCTTACCCCCTTGTTCTTCAACATTACTTCTAGCTACTCTGAAATATGGAGAGGTAATAACATTGGCTGTTCTTGTGAATTTGCTAAGCAACCACTATTAGATCCTTCTCAACCCACAGCTACCCATAACTTTTCATAGATGAACACCTTTGTCATCTCTAAGGGTGTGGCCAAATATCTATCAGTTGCTGTGGAAACAAAGCCTTCTCTATGGAATAAATATTTTCTCACTTGCATGTCCTTGAAAGAATGGTCATGGGCAGAATGGAAGCTGCCTGATGTGTTAATTACCTTGTATAATGCAAGAACCCTCACTACCAAAGCATGAGATGGAAGGAAGAAATTCCACAAATTATATACATATATATATATACAATTTATAAATTTATATATAGTATGTATTATATATATATGTATATATAGTATGTATTTATAGGTTTTACGAGAATTTATGAGTCATGTTTTTCCTAAGAGTCAATAAACATTTGGCCTCTAATCAATCTTGTCAATCTTAAAACCAAAGGCAAATATCAGCAAACCAACAATTAGAGTATCCTTCTATGGACATTGCCTTTCCTTTCCTCTTTTCACATCAGTGCTGATTTCCTTATGCACTCCTGCTGCACTCAAGACTCTCCCATCCCATCTTCTGTGGTTTGAAAAGCAGACTAGCTTTCAATTAAAAATAAAGATGTCAGAGAATATGTTCAAGATCCTCACCTCTGTAACATCCTTCTGTGGTCATGTGATTTCTGTGGGCTCTGGAGTGCAGTTTGAATTTATTTAAATTTTGAAACTTCTCTTATGGTCTTGAAAAATTTTCCCTCCCTACTCAATATTTTTATCTTATCAAATGCTAAATTGCTTTTGGATGGTCTTTCTGTATGCTGTGAATATATTGCTCTCATTGGTTGATAAGTAAAGCCATTTTGGTTTATGGCAAGGAAAAATAGAGAAAGGTGGGAACTTCAAGTAGAAATTTAGAGGAGGAAGGGTGGAGTCTGGTAGATGGCAGCCAACTGCTGAGGAAGCAAGACATGTCAAAAATGAGGTAACACCTGGCCATGTGGCAATACATAGATTCATAGAAATGGGCTAATTAAAATGTAAGAGCTAGCTAATAATAAGCCTGAGTCATCAGTCAAACATTTATAATTAATATAAACCTCAGAGTGATTGTTTGAAAATGGCTTCAAGATGGGGCAAGACAGAGAAAAGACTCCAATTACACTAAACCACAAGTTTGGCTTTGATCCTATGGAAAGGATACATCCAGGAACATATGGAATGAAGTTCCCTTACAGTGACAGACCATGAAAGGGGAGTTGTGCCTAAATTCCTTCTCATTTTTCAAAGTCATGAGGAATTCCAGAATTTGATCTAGTCTGGAAATTTTGAAAAGAGAATCCATGAATATTCAGAAGATTAATGATAAGGATTTTATATGCTACAGTATAATTAGTACCTTCACCCTAGACCACACCTCTTCCTATCTATGTTAAATAATCTGCTAAACACTGCAGCCATATATCTTATTTAGATTGAACTTAACTAAAATATTGTAAGTGAGACTGCTAAGAACATTTTGGCATAGAGTTTTCTGATTTGAAGACTATAAAAGGACTTCCATGTAGTTCCTTAACCTTTTTTTTTTATTTTGTTGAATTTTGAGAATATACATAATGTCTTTTTTGGTAGTATTCCGTTTTTAAAAACCCAGCACACATTTGTTTCATTATTAATGAACACTCTTTATTCCCTACACCTTCCTATTTTGATATTTTATTTGCCTGTATTTGAGCATTCTGATGGGATTTCAGTTCTTGCTTTTTCAATTAAAAGCTCATTCTTTCAATTGAAAATTATTCAATTAGCTAAAATGACAGTTTAATACAGAAGTGATTTACCATCAAGAAATAAGTCTAATTATGTGATTACTTTTTTTGAATATTTTTTTGAATTGCATATAAACTAATATGTATTATACTTTCATAAAAATGTAAATCAATTTATATAAAAGTAAATTTAAATTACATTTTGAATCATCTATAAAATAAAATAATTATTATTTCAGACTTGTTTTTTATCATTGAATATATCTAATAAAATGGTTAATTCTCATGTTTTTTAAAAATGATTTAAATTTGGAGATATAAAATGGGAAATTTATTAATTTTTAGGTCTCTCACTATTATTATTAATTATTGTTATTTTGCTTGTTTTTTTTTTGAGACAGAGTCTCACTATGTACCCCTTGATGTCTTAGAACTTGCTATGTAGATCAGGATGGCTTCAAATTCATAAAGAGCTGTCTGCCTCATCTTCCCAAGTATGGGGGGGGCACCACTACTTCTCACCACATGTTTCATGACTGCCTGTATTGTGGTGACAAAGAAATAAAGACGTGCCCACTGCATTCAAAGAATGTAGAAGGAGAGAGAGGTACCAAGTAACTATATCTCAACCTGTACTTAATGGAGAAATGGGCCATGTAAAATTTTTAAATTTATTTTTATTTTATGTGTATTGATGTTTTACTCTCATGTATGTCTTTATGAGAGTGTTGGGTACCCTGGAATTGGACTAACAGACAGTTGTGAATGTGGTGCTGGGAATTAAACCTGGGTCCTCTGAAAGAGCAGTCAGTGCTCTTAACTGCTGAGCCATCTCTCCAGCCCCGGATCATGTGAACTTATAAGTAATACTTTACAATTAAAAAATACTTTAAAGTTTCACCATGAGACAGAACTTGATAAATTTTGGAATCATCCCAAAGACTATATCTGAGAAAATCTCCTGCTTTGATTGTAGACTCGGGAGTCCTAGGATCCCTTAGAGGGAAGCATGGTGTTCTTGCCCAGCTTCCCTTGGTAGCTAGTGTGGAGGCCTCAGGAAGGAACATGTAGATTACAGCTTTCTTCCATGGAGAACCCTATGGTGCCGCACACTTCTCACATACCCAGCCATCAGGGCCTCCAGAAGGCTGCTCTAGTTTGGTAATTCTGCAAGGAGTTTCAATACATTCAAGAATATCACAATGATTAAAAAATGAATCACAAGTATTTCATAATCTACATATATATACTTTATTGTAAAGAACTTGCAAAAAATATCACACCCCCAAAATAACCTGAACTCAAATCTACACATCTCAAATGAACTTCAGTACAATTAGAATATCCATTCTGAAGCTGTGGAGCTAAAAATTGTTTACTATCAAATATATTTTTATGTGCGTAATTATCATTCAAACCTGAAAATGTCTCCCACATTCAGAGGGCCTAGTTTGATACTATGCTGGTTCCCGCGCTGTTAGGCCGGACTTGGAAGGCTTCCATTAGCTCAGGTCAGCTGTTTCAGTGGTTGTCCCCATCATGGTCTTGACCTCTTTGCTCTTATTCTCACTCCTCCCTTTCTTCGGCTGGACTTTGGGAGCTCAGTCCAATGTTTCGCTGTGGTTCTCTGCATCTGCTTCCATCAGTTGCTGGTTCTATGGTGATATTTAAGAAAGTCATCAATCTGACTACAGGGTAAGGTCAATTTAGGCACCCTCTCCACTATTGCTTAAAGTCTTAGTTAGGGTCATCCTTGTGAATTCCTGGGAATTTCTCTAGTGCTAGATTTCTTGCTAGCCCCTTAATGGCTCCCTCAATCAAGCTACCTCTTTCCTTTTCTCTGTTTCTGTCCTTCCGCCATCTCCACCATCCTGTTCCTTCTGGTTCTCCTACTCCATTCATTTCTCCCCTCC
>LOEQ01000391.1:343091-365573 GCA_001685075.1 Bramus lutescens
TCTTCCCTTCTTCCCCCACCCCCACGCTCCCATTTTTCTCTGGAGATCTTGTCTATTTCCCCTTCCCAAGAAGATCTATGTATGTTTCTCTTAGGGTTTTCTTTATTACTTAGCTTCTCTGGGGTTGTGGACTATAGGCTCCTAACCCTTCGCTTTACAGCTAGTATTCATCTATGAGTGGATACATACTATGCTCACCTTTCTGGGTCTGGGTTACCTAACTCTGCTTTTTTTTTTTTCCTAGCTCCATTCATTTGCATGAAAATTTCAAGATGCCATTCTTTTTTTATGGCTGAGTAGTACTCCATTGTGTAAATATACCACATTTTCTCTACCCATTCTTTGGTTGAGGGGCATCTAGGTTGTTTTCAGGTTCTGGCTATTACAAATAATGTTGCTTTGAACATAGTTGAACAAATGATCTTGTAGTATGGTTGAGGATCCTTTGGGTATGTGCCCAAGAGTGGTATTGCTGAGTACAGAGGTAGGTAGATTCCCAATTTTCTGAGAAACCACAAAATTGATTTCCAAAGTAGTTGTCCAAGTTTGCATTCCCACCAGCAATGGAGGAATGATCCCCTTAGTCTGCTTCCTCTCCAACATAAGCTATTATTGGTGTTTTTGATCTTAGTCATTCTGACTGGTGTAAGATGGTATCTCAGAGGCATTTTGATTTGCATTTCCCTGATGGCTAAGGATGTTAAACATTTCCTAAAGTGTCTTTCAGCCATTTGAAATTCTTCTCTTGAGAATTCTCTGTTTATATTTGTACCCCATTTTAAAAATTGGATTATTTGATATTTTGATGTCTAATTTCTTAAGTTCTTTATATATTTTGGAGATCAATCCTCTGATGTGGGGTTGGTGAAATTCTTTTCCCATTCAGTAGGCTGCCTTTTTGTCATATTGACTGTGTCCTTTGCTTTACAGAAGCTTCTCAATTTCAGGAGGTCCCATTTATTTATTATTGTCCTCAGTGTCAGTGCTGTTTAGGAAATGGTCTCCTGTGCCCATGCATTGAAGGTTACTTCCCACTTTCTCTTCTATCAGGTTCAGTGTGGAGAGATTTATATTGAAGTCTTTAACACATTTGGACTTGAGTTTTGTGCATGAGGACAGGTATGAATCTATTTATAGTCTATACATGCTGACATCCAGTTATGCCAGCACCATTTGTTGAAGATGATTTTTTTCCATTGTATAATTTCACCTTTTTTGTCAAAAACCAGGTATTCCTAGGTGTATGGATTAATATCTTGGTCTTCAATTTGATTCCATTGGTCAACCTCTATGTATTTATAACAATACCAAGCTGTTTTCATTACTGTAGTTCTGTAATAGAGCTTAATGTCAGAGATGGTGATAACTCCTGAGGTTCCTTTATTATGCAGGATTGTTTTGGCTATCCTGGTTTTTTTTTGTTTGTTTTTCCACAAGAAGTTGAGTAGTGTTCATTCAAGGTCTGTGAAGAATTGTGTTGGGATTTTGGTGGGGATTGCATTGAATCTGTAGTTTGCTTTTGGTAGGATTGCCATTTCTGTTATGTTGATCCTATTTATCCAAGAGCATGGAAGATCTTTCCATTTTCTGATATGTTCTTCAATTTCTTTCTTCAAAGACTTTTGGTCTTTTTAGACTCTTTTGGTCCCATGGGCAGATTCACTTCTCTTTTCATGTTGTATGTACATATATGATTTTACATATTTATATAAAATCTAGGAACCACATATGAAAGAAAACATGTGATATGTTTTTTTGATACTGTCTTACTTTGATTAATTGTTATCTTCAGTTGCATCAATTTTCCTGAAACAAGATAAGTCCATGACTTTGTTCATCTTTATGTATGAAAAAGCTCTCTTTTGTGTATATACCATGCTTTCTTCATCCATTCTTCTGTTGTTGGACTTAGTTGGCCTCATCACTTAGCTATTGTGGATAGTACTATGATAAGCATTGCATGTACAAGTGTCTCTATGATGTGTTGACTTTCGAGTACTGTAGATAAATATTCAGGAGTGGCATACTCCAGCCTGCCTCCCTCCCCTTCCCTCACTCCTCTCTTCCCTCCCTCTCCCCTTCCCTCCCTTCCTCTTTCTCTCCCCCTCCCCCATTCCTTCCTTTCTCCTTATGGCCTTCATTTTGAAACAGCTTTTGCCAAATTGATTGGGCTAATCTTTGAATTTACTCTATAGTCCAGGAAAGCCTTGAATTTATAATCTCTCTGCCTCAGTCTTCCAGTAGCTAGAATGATAGGCATATCAATATATATATCACCACCAGGCTTGGACAATTTAGCTTTCTGACAGTAACTATGGCCATTAAGCCCTTCAGTCATGTTCTGGCTGGGTATCTGGGTCCATGTAGTCCTTGGAATGTTAGAGGGGCCATGATCTTAGTGACATGACAGGAAATAGGCAGTTTCACAGGATTTCTTTCTCTAGCTGTCAAGAACTAACATTTCCCTGTTGGTTAACTGTTTCATATGGTTATATTAGGTAGCTAGAAACAATCAGGCACAGTCTTGCATGCTTCCCTTAAGCTACTGTGACCATCTTGGGCACGTGCCACAGCAATTTCCAGGATGTGTAGTCCTTTCTGAACTTAGTCTGTCCCAGCTCTTCTTTTCTGCTCTTCCAGGATGTAGACCTTGGTTCATGCACACCATACATCCCAGAGTAGACTCTATATTGTGTTCCCACATATGACCACGCTGCATTTGCTACTGACTTTCTTAGTTTTCCTGGATTTTTGGAAAAAAAACCCTTTCTAACAGACCTCTAGGTGTTAGAGGAACCAGGCTCTTGGAATGTAGGGTCCTGGGCTGCAAAAGCATTGTCTTCATAAATATCTAGCCTATAGCCTGAGATGGGCACATGGGCGGAATGGGGCTGTTAGAGTTTTCATATTAGTAGGAGAGAAAAAATTTAAAAATACAAAGAGAAAAAAGAAAGAAAATGTAACACTAATTGCAATGCTGCTATGAACACACTATGTTACAAATATAGTCAATATGTTTGTGTCTTTCCATAATGTAGAATTTATTGAATAGCAATATGTTCACAAGGCTTATAGCTTTCGTGACAACAACTGGTAGCTCGGCTGAGGCAAAGGCAAATTCTTTATTCCAATCTTAATAGCTTATATTACCTCCTATATCATATCTCACAGTGAATATGTCTACATAAGTAGATACAGATTCCAGAATTAACGTAAGTTAAAGCAGCTGTAGAGGAGCTCAAGAAGTTTCAGATACAGGCTGAGAAAGACTCTGTAGAGATAAGATAGTGAACTAGACCAGTGCTTGGCGAGAGCTGCTGGTGGAGCTGCTGGAATCAGATGCAAGAGCCCAGCTGTAGAGGTCTGTTGTAAGCTGTAAGGGCAAAGGAGATCTGGAGCAGAGAATGGTCCAGGGTCAGAAAATGGTGGGTCAGGTCCAGGTCCATATGGGCAAACATCAATAGCAGAGAACTGAGATAAGTAAGAAAGTCCTTGAGCCTTGACACACACACTGGATGATAGGTTGTTCTGGGGCCCTGCCATGCAGTCATAGGTATCCCTCACTTTGTGTGGTCCAGGTGAGGTAGTGACACCAGTGGTGGTTTGAATTAAAATGGCTCCCATGCCAGGCAGTGGTGGCACACAGCTTTAATCCCAGCACTTGGAAGTAGAGGCAGGTGGATCTCTGTGAGTTCAAGGTCACCCTGGTGTAAAGAGTAAAATCCAGAACAGCCAGGGCTACACAGTGAAACCCTGCCTCAAAAAACAAAACACAACAAAAAAGAAAAGGAGGGAAAATGGCTCCTATAGACTCACAGGGAGTGGCATCATTGGAGGTATGGCCTTGTTGGAGAAGGTGTGGCCTTTTTGGAGTAAGTATGTCTCAGAGGGTTGACTTTGAGTTTGTTAGAAGCTCAAGCCACTCTTTCATTCTGCTGGTTCTACAGATGTAGGATTCTCAATTCCTTTCCAGCACCATGTCTGCCTATGTGCTGCCATGCTTGCCAACATGCTGATAATGGACTAAACCTTTGAATTCTAAGTCAGACCTGGTTAAATGCTTTCCTTTAGAAGAATTGTGTGGTCATGGTGTCTAGACACAGCAATAAAACCCTAACTAAGATAACATCTTTTTTTTTTGTCTGGTGGGCTCAATAAGTTCTTGGGCCTGGTTTTCCTGATTTGTTCTGATATGTCCATATGGTCCCATGGTTTCAATTCTCCCAATACACTTACAAGAAGCCTCTCTTTCTACTCCCAAGGGTAAGACACTTATCAGACAATGTGGAATGGATGTCTCTTGGCAGATGGTGCAGATTTTGGCTTCACTCAGAGACTGCAATCATCTTTCATCCTCAAAATGGAAAGTGGCTTGTAAAATGGAGACATTTATGGCAAAGCACAGCTTGAAAAACCACTGTTTTATATAATATGAAGTAGGGAGAGGCTGTTTTTAACACTCACCATCAAAGGTATGCTTTAGTTCATTTCTCCTTGAAATTTCCATGCATTTTAATTACAAAATAAATAGTTTGAAGAAGGAAGGTACCCAATACGCAGACTATTGTGTGTTTTCATGACATAAATTATTATGACTCCCAGCCATAAAGATTCTTATAAACACAATTTTAAATGATAATCTGCAATATATTATCTTTAAAAACTTGTGCATACATGCTCATGCTTGTGTGTGTGTGCAGGTGTATATTCGTCTGGAATGCCATTGGCCTCCTTTGAGATAGAATCTTTCACTGGCTTGGTGCTCACCAATTAGGTCAGATTGACTCTTCAGTGTGCTCCAGGAATCTTTCTATTTATGTCTCCCTAGCACTGGGATTACAAGAGTATGTCACCTTATGTGACATTTTTACATGTGTTCTGGGGATTAAATTCAGATTTTTACACCTGCTAAACAAACTCTTTACTGACAGAGCTATCTCCCCAGCTCCAGAAATCAAATTTTTGATATCATATTTTTATTTGTATTTCTTTGTTCCTATAAATTTTACAATCTTCTTGTTGGAATGTGACATTTGTTAGCATGAGGTATAGGGTTTTTCTTTCTCTCTTTTTTTTTTTTGCATCTGCTGTGTGACTTTTCCTGTAGCTACATGAACAAATGTCTGTTCACCCTACATAGGGTACCAACAGCAAAGCAAATAAATATCTCCACTCCACTATCTTAATGAATCATTGAGTTCATTAGGGTTACTTATTGGACTATAGGTGAGGAGGAGTTACTTACAAGAACACACATCATAAAGGTTGGCTGTCTCTAGGACCCAGCCATGACAGGCTCAATAGAGACTACCCAGGCACCACCCAGGAACAGATCATCCAATAGGAAATACTTAATAGTCCAACTATTATAGATAGGATCACCTGATGTCCCTTAGGTCAGCACATACCTATCCCTTTCAGCAAGACACCCCTAGACAAAAGTTAGCCAATCAGGGGTCCTGAACCTTGGAAATCCCTTTACCCCAACCTCTGATATGATTAAAAACTGGGCTCATGGCTTTCCATCCTCACCACTATACTGGATGCAAGGAGGGTCCAAACTTGAGCTTGAATAAAACCTCTTTGCTTTTGCATATGAGTGTGGACTCTGTGGTTGTTTTAGGGGGACTCCATGATCTGGGCATAACAGCTACATCATGGAAAAGCCCACATAAGCAAGGTGGACAGCTCCTGAAAGCTACATCCCTGGAGCTCCTTGAAGGAAGCTAATCAGATCACAGTCTATTTTTCTTGGGAAACTGTTATTTCTTATGCAGCATTGGGAGTGAAGCTGTGAGTCTCCTAAATTTCAGGAACTTCCTGAGACTTATGAGGTTCATTTGTTTCTTGAGTTTTATGATTTTCTCTCTCCTTTTCAGAATGAATATTTAAATTTGGAGGAAATAGATACATAGCAGCATCAATCACACTTTCTGAACCCAATATCTTAAATTTTAAATTATTTTTATAATAATTATAAACATTGAAATTCTTAAAGGCAATGCAATTTACCTTTGTGTAAAGACTCACTTTTTTTTAAGTTCTCCAACAGAAGTAAATTTCCTCTGAATATTTGTAAACATTCAGGATCTTACTAATTTAATAAAGTTAATCTCTAAAAGCTTTAGAATCAGGAATTGCAATCATTTTTCTCATTTCTATAGAAAATATGATAGCAACTAGTTCATTTTTCAGAATTAATATCTTAATATATATGGAGGGACTAAGAATAGTGTCTGGCACATATGCATTACTATATAGATGATTTCTTTGAGTAATTATTATTATTATTATTGTGTGTATGTGTGTATGCATATTCCTGCAATGCATTTATGTGGAAGTCAGATGACAATGTCATGGAATTTGTTCTCTTCTTCAATCTTTTTATAAAAACAATTATTGCTTGTATGGGTGTTTTGCCTGCTTGTACATCTGTACAGCATACAGCATACATGTGTACCTCTTACTCTTGGGAAGCAAGTATATTTACCTGCTGAGCCATCTTGCTGGCTCAGTCTGTGTATATGCCTGCAGGCCAGAAGAGGGCACCAGACCCCATTACAGATGGNATTACAGATGGTTGTGAGCCACCATGTGGTTGCTGGGAACTGAACTCGGGACCTTTAGAAGAGCAGGCAAAACTCTTAACCTCTGAGCCATCTCTCCAGCCCATCAGTGAGTCTTTAAATAAAATAAATTATATTTTAAACAAATGTGGAGGGAGCAGTTATAGAAGAAGATAGTCATGTCAACTTTGTTTCCTTACCTGTGTCAATGTTTCTTTTTCTCTGATGTGCTCAATAAATAGAGTACTGTATGATTGAAGAACTATATGACTGTATGTGAATCTGGAGGATCCTCATCTTGACCATTGTCCACAGTGGTACTTGTAGGATTGCCAAGGTGAAAGCTCAACATTTGCTTCAGAACCATTAACAATGAACTGAGTCTATTGGTGCTTCTAAAAGTCTTCATTACCATCCAGACCAGGACTGAAATACCATAGAGAGGTGTCCTTCTCTTTCAACATCTAGGTTGCTTCCTCAAAGACAGAAAATAATTTGTGCATTATAGAGATGAATTAGATGTCTTAGACTCCCCCTAGGAAAGAGAAGCTCACAAAGGAGTGAACACATCAACACCACTGTTCTGTTCCTCCTTTACCAAGATTTTTTATATAAAGAGTGAACCAGTAGGCTAGGAGGCTTTTACTCACCTGAAAGTGATTTTCTACAAGGCAAATGGGTGTTTTAATTGCCTTCCTATATTTTAGAAGTATTAAGAGATCTTTAAAGTCCAAAGTACAGCAAAACATAATCTGTCTGTTTGGAAGGCAGCCACACAATGAGATGAGTGAGTAAACATTGCCACCCAGCACTTGTGGATCCCAGACTTCAGGGAATGTGAAAAAAACTGAAGAAGGATGTCTTGGCGTCATCTAAGGTTAAAGTCAGCAAGAAGTCATCACCTTCCGGAAGTCAGTGCTTCTCATTGTGAGCCTTGACAGGGTTCAAATTTCGTTAATTACTTTTAAGGATCACATTTTGAACGTTTTTAAGCAGAGCCAGTTTGAACTTGTGTGATTTAAGAGTCATCAAAGAATGTCAGTCAGTCTATGTGGATACAAACACAATTTTGTGTCGGCCTTTTCCTTAGACCGTTTTTTTCTGCTGACAAATTACGAACCCTGAAAATTCCCTCACGATAGACGTACTTGATTGTGGAAAGTGAGATTGTGGTTGCCTCCATCAGCATTTGACAAAGGACATGAACCATAATTTGGTACCTGAAATGTAAATCCTTGAAAGAACTGAGCAACTTAACAGATCTGAATCAAGTGTAAACAATGGAGTGCTATGAAAGTGTTGGTCTCCCCCAAAATGTCAGCTTCCATGGAAGAGTGCTTTCTCTATTTGATCTGTCACTGGAGCTCTCAAAACTGACACTCTTGGAGCACAATATATTTGATGATAAACTAGATTAACTTTCCCAGTAGAACTGAAAGGCCACCTGTTGCCAGAATGGCCACATTCCTCGTTGGCTGTCTTGTAGCTGTCATCGCTTCAATATAATCTGCAGCCGACATGCTGGAATATAATGAATATGTCAGAAGTTGGAGGTCAGCCATCCAAGTACATGAAAACTTGGCTCGCCTACAGTGTCAGTGTGGAGGTCTCCCCCATCCTCTAGTGCAGAGGATTTCTGCATTAGTTGATGTGTTTGCACAGGGTTTGTTGCTGTTGGATGGGTGCACTTCTGAGAGCCTGTCAAACAGCCCATTCAAATATTTTCAGTGTGGAAAAACAGGGCTTCCGGTTTCAAGCTCTTCAAATAATAGGGGTTGAGAAATTTATGGTAGTTAGTGGTGTGTGTGTGGTGGGGAGGAGTTCTCCTGAGGTCGTTGCTAGAGAAATAGTCAAAGAAACAGTTCCTAGTATTTTGACTGGCTTGGAAGCAGGGCCTGTTGGAATTGCAGAGCTACTGAAAGTATTTTAACTGTCTCGTTCTGGTCCTCTCTCACTCACTCTTGATTTCCAGTGCAGTTGGGTCCAGCGGGCTCAGATGAGCTTGCTCTAGGCATGGGGAATGATAAACTGTAGCACCTTTGTATTAAGAGGTTTCATGTTTATGAAATATAGAACATTCCCAAGGCACACAGTACGAAAGAACTGATGGAAGATCTCTTTACTCACTGCACACTGGTTCTTCCCCCTTCTCCTCAGAGCAAAGTGTTCTAGTTGACAGAGGTCTGGAGAAGTCCTCTGAAGTCTTGCTTACTCTAATTAAGAAATCTTTAGTTCCATGAAGAGAGCTTGAGAGTAGACTTGGTTTTTGGTAAACAGATGCTGTCCCAAACTGTTAAAGGACAGCTAAAGGAGGAATTCTATTCTTGCCTGTAACTAGCACAGTTTCTTTGTCATCAACTCTTTGAATCTCCTGCTGGATAACTTTGTTGCCAGACAGGTCCTGTGAATTGTAGGGGCCTTAGCAGTCTCTCTGTTATCTTCCCATTAGATATGAATAACACCTCCTTAATTATGACAATCAATGCATTTCCAGATGCCAATCATTTCCTCAGGACCATTGTTCTCAGTTGAGAAACTAAGGGGGACATTGAGTTCCTAAAGAAGATAGTCGTATGCTTACATACATCTGTCTGAGCCTACTTCCTTTGTTTTAATATCAAAATATCAACTGGAAAAGAATGGGAGGTTTGTCTCACTGTATTCTTTAATTCAAATTCATGGCCTGAAGAGAATTGGTTCTGGTAATTTGGTAATCAGAACAGTGATGGGCAGAGAGGGATCGCCCTTATTTGATAACTAACTTTGCTATGTGTTAAAACACTTATGTGCAGTATTCCTTTTCATCCTTAACAAAACGGGTAGTTAACTATACTATCATCCTACTCACTTGTAGGTGAACACAGTATAGCTGGGTGCATGAAAAATGTTTTTCTGAGAGTTTGTTCCCGTGTTTAGTGACAGAGCTCAAAATTATACTAAGGCAGCCCCACCAAGAGCCTGTGTGGTAAATTACTTACATACGATAGGCTGGACCAGAAAGAAGACTGGGGTGAACTGTTGTTTGTCCCCAACAGCTGACACTCAGCACATTTGATTCTAGCATTTCTACATAACTTAAGTCCCTGTGAGTCACATCTCATAATCATTTTTTTATGAGAACAAAGTGGCAAATAGCTAATTTAAAATCATCCCTGTCAAAAGAAGATAAGAAAATTACACGTGGGTTTGATTAAAAAAACATTTTATAGCTCTTCTAAAATACTTGTTAAATTTTATCGAGCTGTGACCTTATAAACTTGGACCTCGATGCATGGGTGAGCTTCATGCTCAATAGTAGCAATGCAAAGTCCTACTCATTACTCTCTCTGTTTTAACACAGTGGTTAGATCCTGCTATTTGCATCCGTGATCTCCAACATGTTCCACACGTGTTGACAGGGGGCAACAGCTGACTCTTGTGTTATAGCCTTTCTATTTCTCTGCCAGGAAAAGTTTTTAAAAATGCAAAATGGCCAATAGTGAAGAATATTGAATAAAGCAGAAAGAAAACAGAGTCTGCAGTGAATCTGGAAAACGACTGGAGAAATTCTGACTTATCTGTGTTTTCTTAGTGCAAGTTCAAAGCATCTTTGCCGCCTCCCTTTCTTGTACACTCTCTCTATTAAGACTCCTCTTGCCATGTCTGTCCCACTGCCATTCCCCAAAATGACAGTGAAAGTTACACATGAGGACTTTCTTCTCAGTATTTCACTCTTAAGTCTGTGTATTGGGCCATTCCTCATTTAGACTGGGTGCATACTCAGAGAACGCTGCAGCTTTAGGACCAGCATTAGGAAAGCTAAGCTGGAAACAGGTGGAAACAAACTCTATTTATCAGGAACTGGCAAAGCTTTCGTTAAAGGAAGAAGGACAGGGAAAGCCAGAGATGGTTATTGATAGATTTAACTGATTCCTTTTAAAGACATCTTTATCATGGAAGAATCTCAAACATATCTGTGAGTGGCTAGAATAGTAAATGAACGGCTGTGTACTTGACACCCAACTTCAAGAATCACAAAGCCATGACCGATCTCGTCCTATACAATATTTGTTATTTGTAGGAGGAAAATTGTTGCATTTAGCAGGTCTCAAACACGTGCATTTGGCTCCTTAAGATTCTGTGGCATTGGCTTCTCACAAGGTTGTGCTCATCTCAAAGTGCTGTGAATTGCTGGTCTATAGGATGAGCCAGTAGATCTGGGCAGCCTTCAGTTTCTCATAGGGAATTAGCACAGACTTCCTTCTGATCTCTTTCATAGGGGCAGCTCTGTGCAGAATCTCACTTCAGGGTGGTTTGCTTCTTCAAAGTGTCCCAAGAAAGAGAGCAAAAGAGGATGTCATAGTGTGGAAAAGGTGACACCCCACATCCTTGTTATATTCTAATCTTCAGAAGAAGAAGAAAACCCTCTCATATTCTTGCCCATACCATAGAGGAAGTGATGGCAAACCAGGAGGCAGAGTTATCTGGGGCCTTTCTAGAAGAGAAGTCTAGTAACCATTCCTCGATTCACCTCTTCTTTCCAGCAGTCTTTTGAAGCAAACCTCACATTTCACACCATGATGTCTGTGAAACACTGTTAACATGCCTCCCTGAAAGATAGCCACTTCAGCAGCCCGAGCCCTGCAGTGCCATTAGCACACCTGAAATGTCAGAACCCAAATATGTTTAAAATTTTAATCAGTATCCAAATTTCAAGTTGCCTCATGGATATCTCAAGGCATTAAGATTGACACCTTTCAAAAATGTCTTTGAAGTCACTTTTAATCAGTGGTTTCTCGTCTCCTTTATAATTCATTTTGAAGTGAAGAAACTGGTTTGTTTGACCCAGTTTCCTGCAGTCTGGAGCTCACTGATTGGGTCCTCTGGCAAGAACTTAGCACATCCTTTGTATTTCTCACAGGTTGATTTTATGTGTGTATGTGTAGGGCCATGCGATGACTTCGAATGCCTTCCTCTTTTATTGTTAAATTATGTATCAGTGTTATGAATTCTACAAAGTGCGTTTCTGTGTGGATATGTGCACATGAGTGCAGATGGCCATGAAGTCTTGAAGAAGGGTCTGGATAACCTGCATCTCGAGTTACAGGAGTTGCAGGCCACCAGACATGGTGCTGGGAACCAAACTCAGGTCCCCTAAAAGACCAATATTTGCTCTAAACTGCTGAGCTACCTTTCCAACTCCTCTTCTGTTGTTTTTATTTGTTTTTTGAATGAGGTCTGTCACTCAGTCTAGAGTTCATCAAGGTCCTTACATTGGCTGATCAATGGGCTTCAGGAGTCTGCCCATTCTCTCTGAACCCTGACCCCAGGCTGGAATTACAGCCTGGCATTTTTATGGGTGTTGGGGATAAAAGCTCAACCCCTTCTGTTTGTGCAGCAGGCACTTTCACAACTGAGTCATATCCTTAGCCCAACTCACCTGTCTTTTGTTTTGCTTTTTCTTTTTAGGTAGGGTCTCATACTGTAGGTCAGGCAGACTCTAGATCCTCTTTCTGTCCCAGCCTCTTTTAAGTATTGGATTATCTGCATTTGCTACCTTGCTGAGCTGACAACCAGGCATTTTTAAAATAACATTGTATTTTGCAAATTGTACTAATGACATCTTCTATCATCAAAGGCATTAAGGAATTTCTCAGGGGGAAGCTGTGATGCTTAGCATGTGTCTGCTAGTCTTGGATATTGATGTTGTCACTTCGGTGAGTTAGATGCCTTGCTGCTATTGCTTGCATTCAGCTTGTCATTTTGCTTTCCCCAAATGCTTGCTGTACTTCTGTACTGAAAGAAGTAATTGCCTGGTGATACTCTCAGTCCTAAGAGAAGTTTCTTATTGCAGTGAATGACGATTAACAGAAAAACTCCTGTTATCCCAAGTGCTGAAAAGAAGTGGCTGTTGAGTGCTCAGACCAACTGTGGACATTTATATTCTCTCCTTTAAGGCCAAGGGAACATCTAAAAAAAGGGGATGTGTTGTAGAGAGATTCATTTGTATTGCTGTGATAAAACACTAACCAGTAGCAACTTAGAGAAAAAAGTTTATTTGGTTATATTTCCAGGTCACAGTCCATCATTGAGAGGTGTCAGGTATAAACTCAGCCATGAACTTAAAGGCAGCCCTGCTTGCTGTTCCATGATGCATTACTCTGATAAACAAACTCACAGCCAAGGAAGTACAGTAGGAACCATGAGGAATGATACTTCCTGGTTGGCTCCTGGGATGAGGAATGTAATAGTCAAAGAATGTGGAGGAGTGTTGTGAAATATTGTCTTGAGTATATGACTTGGTGATTACAATCATGGACTATAGCTACCTGCACAAGACTTGCACACACACACACACACAAAAAAAAAGACATAAGAGCAGGATAGGGGTTAAGTGGGAAGAAGAAAGGAGTCATCAGGAGTGGGAGAGAAGGGAGAGAAGGTAATGGAGGACTAGATAGGATCACAACACATTGTATATATAGAGAATATAAAAATATTTTTTAAAAAATGAGTGGAACTCTGAAACACAGCCTGCGACTACACAGAGAAGACCAAGAGGTGAGTGACCACCTAACTGGTGGGCACTCCACTACCTAGGCCCCCCATACAGGGCAAAACCCTGGACGCCCCCTTCCCTACCTGCCTCAGCTTCTCTAGCCAGCTAGCAGGCAAGTTTCCTGCAGGTAGGCTGCTCCAACCCCTCAGCCCATCCATCAGATAACAACAGACACTGAGGAAATCCAGAGATTCATTAGATCATATTACAAAAAACCTGTACTCCAGAAAATTGGAAAATATAAAAGAAATGGACAATTTTCTTGATAGGTACCACATACCAAAATTAAATCAAGACCAGGTAAACATTTAAATAGATCTATATCCTACAAGGAAATAGAAGCAAGCATAAAAAGCCTCCCAACCAAAAAAAAAACCCAACAAACAAACAAACAAATATCTTATGGCAGGATGTTTCTGTGCAGAATTCTCAAGAGGAGCTAATACCTCTACTCTTCAAAGTATTCCACATGATAGAAACAGAAAGAACACTGCCAAAATTTTTTATGAGGCTACAGTTACCCTGATTCCAAAACCATACGAAGACTCAACCAAGAAAGAGAATTACAGACCAATTTCACTCATGAATGTAGATGCAAAAATATTCAATTAAAATACTGACAGACTGAATCCAAGAACACATAAAAAATCATCCACCATGATCAAGTCAACATCATCCCAGAGATGTAAGGATGGTTCAACATTTGAAAATCTATCAATGTAATCCACCATATAAATAAACTGAAAGAAAAAAATCATATGATGTCATTAGATGTTGAAAAAGCATTTGACAAAATAAACATCCCTTCATGATAAAGGTTTCAGAGAGAACAGGGATTCAAGGAACATATCCTACCATAATAAAAGCAATACACAACAAGCTGACAGCCAACATCAAATTAAATAGAGAGAAACTCAAAGCAATCCCACTAAAATCTCGAGCAATACAAGGGTGACCACTCTCTCCATATTTATTCAACAGAGTTCTTGAAGTTCTAGCTAGAGCAATAAGACAACAAAAATAGAAGAAGAAGATTCAAATTGGAAAGGTAGAAGTTAAAATTTTGCTATTTGCAGATGATATGATAGTATACATGAGTGACCCCCAAAACTCTACAGGTGGTAGGATACAAGATCAACTCAAAAAATCAGCAGCCCTCCTATACACAAATGATAAAGGAGCTGAGAAAGAAATCATCACAATTCATAATAACCACAAATAACTTCAAATATCTTAGGGTAATACTAACCAAACAAATGAAAGACCTGTTTGACAAGAATTTTAAGTCTTTGAAGAGAGAAATTGAAGAAGATACCAGAAAATGGAAAGATCTCCCCTGCTAATGGATAGGTAGGATCAACATAATAAAAATGTCCATCCTACTAAAAGCAATCTATAGATTAAATGCAATCCCCACCAAAATCCCAACACAATTCGTCACAGACTTTGAAAGAACAATACTCAACTTCATGTGGAAAAACAAAAAATCGGGGTTAGGCAAAACAATCCTGTACAATAAAGGAACTTCTGGAGGCATCCATGACATCAAGCTCTATTATAGAGCTACAGTAATGAAAACAGCTTGGTATTGGAATAAACACAAAGAGGTTGACCAATGGAATTGAATCAAAGACTCAGATATTAATCCACACACCTATGAGCACCCGATTTTTGACAAAGAAGCTAAAATTAAAGTGGAAAAAAGAAAGCATCTTCAATAAATAGTGCTGACATAACTGGATGTGAGCATGTAGAAGAATGCAAAGAGATTCATATCTATCCCCATGCACAAAACTCAAATCCAAATGAATTAAGGACTTCAATATAAATTCAACCACATTGAACCTGATAGAGGAGAAAGTGGGAAGTAGCCTTCAATGCCTGGACACATGAGACCATTTCCTAAATATTACCCCAGTAGCACAAACACTGAGAGTGACCATAAATAAATGGGACTTCCTGAAACTGAGGAGCTTCTGTAAAACAAAGAACACAGTCAATAGGACAAAAAACTAGCCTACTGAATGGGAAAAGATCTTCACCAACCCTGCATCAGGCCGAGTACTGGTCTTTAAAATATATAACAAACTCAAGAAATTAGACATCAAAATATCAAATAATCCAATTAAAAATGGAGTATAGAACTAAATAGAGAATTCTCAACAGAAGACTCTCAAATGGTCGAAAGACACTTAAGGAAATGCTCAACATCCTTAGCCATCCTGGAAATGCAAATCAAAATACCTCTGAGATACCATTTTACACCAGTCAGAATGGGTAAGATCAAAACCACCAATTATCATTGGATCCAGCTTATGCTGGAGAAGATGTAGTAGAGTAAGGGAAACACTCCTCCACTACTGGTGGGAATGCAAACTTGTACAACCACTCTGGAAATCAGTATGGCTATTTCTCAGAAAATTGGGAATCCACCTACCTCAGGACCCAGCAATATCACTCTTATGCATATACCCAAAGGATGCTCAATCACACTTCAAGGATATTTGTTCAACTATGTTCATTGCAGCGTTATTTGTAATAGCCAGAACCTGGAAACAACCTAGATGTCCCTCAACTGAAGAATGGATAAAGAAAATGTGGCTCATTTACACAATGGAGTACTACTCAGTGGTAAAAAACAATGACATCTTGAAATTTTCATGCAAATGGATGGAACTAGAAAAAAAACATCTTGAGCAAGGTAACACAGACTCAGAAAGATGAACATGATATGAACTCACTTATAAGTGAATACTAGCTGTAAAGCAAAGAATAACAATACTATATATAGTCCATGATCCTAGGGAAGCTAAGTTACAAGGTGAACCCTAAGAAAACATGCATAGATTCCCCTGGGAATGGGAAATAGACAAGATCTCCGGATAAAATTGAGATCATGGGGCTTGGAGGAGAAAGGAGGTTTGAAGATGAAGAGGAGGTGAGAAGGGGAGTGGAGAGGATAACTTGAGTGAACGGGATAGATGAGATAGAGGAAGGACAGAGATGAGAGCAAGGAAGAAGATATTTTGACCGAGGGAGCCATTATGGGGCTAGCAAGAAACCTGGCACTTGAGAAATCTCAGGAATCCACAAGGATTACCCCAGGTAAGACCCTAATCAATAGAGGAGAGGGTGCCCAAACTGGCCTTGCCCTGTAGTCAGACTGATGAATATCTTCATTATCACCACAGAACCTCCATGCAGCAACTGATGGAAACAGGCAGAGACCCACTGCAGAGCACTTGGCTGAGCTCCCAAAGTCCAGTCAAAGAGTGGGAGGAGTGAGAATACACGCAAAGAGGTCAAGACCATTATGGGGATACCCACTGAAACACTTTACCTGAGCTAATGGGAGCTCACCAACTCCAGTGGGGGTAAGGAAGGAACCAGCATAGGACCAAATTAGACCCTCTGAATGTGGGTGACAGTTGTATGGCTGGGGCAGATGGCAGGCCATTGGCATTAGCATAAGCATTTATCCCTACTGCTTGTACTGACTTTTTGGAAACCCATTCTCTTTGGATGGATACCTTGCTTAGCCTAGGGCCTTGGACCTTCCCCAAAGAAATGTGCCTTACCCTCTCTGAGGAGTGGATGGGGTTTGGATAGAGGGGTAGGTGGATGGAATGGGAGGAGGGGAGGGAGTGGGACCTGGGATTGGTATGTAAAATGAAAAAAAAGATAGTTTGCTTTCTTTTTCAAAAAATAAAATTAAATTAATTATAAAAATATTTAAAAATCAATTAAAGTTAAAAAAAGAACAAAAATGGTTGCTCATGCAAAAAGACATAGACGGAGAATGAGGTGGAAAGGTGATTCATTCATAACTGGACCAATACTCATAGCTAGCCCCTCAATATTATGCTAACTATAGCTAGCCCCTCAGTATTCAAGAGAGTAAACCAAAATGGCTGAAGAACTATTTCCTGATGTTTTCTGGAAAGATCAAAGAAGTGTTAGTGTCAACCCTGACTAATTGGCAATCAGTTCCTTTGAAGAAACCTTCATTGTTAAAATTGGCATTCTCTCCCTCTTTTCTCTGTCTCTGAATTTGTCTGTCTGTTTGCCTCTCTTCTCTATCTATCTATCTATCTATCTATCTATCTATCTATCTATCTATCTNTTTCCAACAAAATGGTACACAAATCAATGACTTTGAATATAAAAGTGATTTCACTGATTTTTTTGTTTGTTTTTGGTAGAATGTTTCCTAGGCTTAACAAAATTGTAATGTGCAATATTAGCTTAAAGAATGAATGGAAAAAAATGACTAAGAGTTAATTTATAAAATCACTAGTAACAATTAAATTTTGGTACACTTACATATAAATTTATCTTTTTTCCATATTCTTTACAATGAACAGAAATATTTTTCAAAGACAGAAAACACACATTTAGAAAAGAACTATACATTTCAAAACTAATATCCAAATGGCAGAGCGGCTTGTGTGGGAGGAGTTTGGATATTTACAGGATTGTGCAATTGGAGGCCTTTAGCAATTTGGGGTGGACAGACTTGGCCTCACCCCTATATAGAACACCCTGTCCATTTGGACTCTGGTTATCTTGGTCCTGACTTACTGAAGGTACTTCTTCAATCCTTGATAATGTTTGCTGGAGTACTCAGGTGTGATGTTTTTGTGAATTTGGAAAGGGCCTTGGATTCTTTTGTGTGAAGGTTTTTTTGTTTTTATTTTGTTTTGTTTTGTTTTGTAGCACCTTAAGCCAGGCTATTTTTGCCAATGGGTTTTATTTTTGTAGATACACAGAAGTCTATAAAAAATAAGTTGTAACAAGTGGTGAGGGCAAAATGAAAAACATAAGCACATTTTGTTAGTTTAGTCTTTTCTTGGAGACAGTTGAAGTAATCATGTGTTTTTCAACTAAGTTATCAGATTTAACGGAATATGTTGATAACAATAATGCAGAAACAACTAAGAAAGTGGGAGACATAAAGAAATTCCATCTTTTGTGCTGAGTTAAGAAACTGGAGGACCCATCTTTCTTCTCTCACATATAGTCTATCTTGTTGATAGTCCTACATTTCCTGATATTAGACCCATACATTTGAGCTACACTGTGAATTGAGCAAAAGCTTTGCTGAAAAACAATGCAACTACATAGTTATCATTTCCACCTGATAGTTATATACCCTTCAGTTAACAGTTTCATCTAAGCCCAAGCTTTTATGGATCCAAAATTCGATGTTGTGTTGGGTCTACTTGAACCCCTCTGTAGCATCATGGAGCCTTTCACTGCAAACCTGTTTAATTATTGGTTTCTCTTCATTGCATAAGGAGTAGAAGAACAAATTGCAGAGCTTATACAGTATTTCAGACTTATAATCAGTTGCTATAGTTTTAAAAACTTCATTTCATTTTTCCCTTTCTTTATTGAATTATCTTTTGATGGACATTGAACAGTTCTTAAGAGTCAGCTGGGAAAACAACACTTACATATCTCATTGAACACAGAGACATCATTATGGTGCCTACATAGAACCTTCACCCTCAATGACTAGTGGTCATGGTATGGGCAGATACTTTGCATGGTATAGAAACTTAACTGAAACATGAAGTGTGGAGTTGGGTGGGTGGAGAGGATCTTGGAGGAGATTAGGGAAAGGAAACGATGATCAGAATACATTGTATGAAAAAGTTATTTTCAATTAAAAAAAGAGAGAAGTCAGCTGGGGGTGTCTGATGGATTGATGATGGGATAGAGCAGCGAAAGCCACCAGAGACTCAAGAACAGACTGACATACAGGAGAAACTTCAAAGGTCTTAAGACACAGTAAGGTGACTTCTACTTCATACTATCAACGAGCGATTAGAGAGGACTGTGGATGTTCCCCGTACAAAGAAATGATAAAGATTTCATGGGTGTGTCCGTTACCTGAGTTGGTCATTACACATTATTTACATGTATCGAAATGTCTTTCTCATCTCCATAAATACGTGTGATTATTGTGTCAGTTAATCATTAAAAAGAGTAAAATCATACTTATCATCAAGCCTTCTCAGTTTTGAGGAGCACATGACCCTTCTAAGAGATTTAGCCATTTCTACTACTTTTAACTACATCATGTAGATAGAGTGTGATAGTATTTTATGAAGACAGTGACCATTTGTTTCTCAGTTCATTTTAATATAGCCTCCTCAGAGTCATTTCAAATGACAGTTATGGTCTCCGTTTAAAATGAGGTTCAAAGTCATTACTTGCTGGCAAGGTGGGTGTCTCTGCTTAGGTGAGACTCGCACGGCTCTCTAACCTTCTACACACAGTCTGAATGGCACATAGGCCATGTGCCTGCACTGACTTCATGTCGCAACTTCCTCCACTGCCAAGTTTCTCTTGGCATCGATTAGAAATTACACATGAACCTGAGATATGTTAAAATGTAAAGAGTTCTCATCTCAGACAATGAAATAGTGTAATAAATAGCATCCCCTGGGTGATTGGCATGCCAGGAGCCTCCTTTCCTCATCCACCTAGGTCTTCATAGTCACCGCAGCCTCACTTGTTGATGAAGAAACAGAGTCTTAGGGACATTAAGTCAATCTTGAATTTGAAAGTGCAGGTTCTCTTCACTCTCACACTGCTAGTTTCATCAGGTGTGACTTTGCTGCATGTTTGGTCAAACCATCTGTCATGGGAACACTGTTCTGTCTACCTGGTGGTCCCTAGCTGCTTGGGCCTATTGTGTACTTAAATGAAATAACAAAAATTTGGTTTTATTTCATCTTAAATGATTTACTATTAATTAGGCATGTGTGTCAGTGGCTCCCACAATGGTCAGTAGAATAGAGGCGGGAACCTCCTCAGGAGAATTTGCAATCTAAGCAGTTAAGGAACATAGTTCACCTTTTCTTCTGGCAACACTTTTCCATACAGAGAGAACCTACTCTGAGGTCATGAACTCTCTTATGTAACAGGGTCATTCCCATGGCCTTCTGGAAGTAGGGCACTCCTCTGATTTAACAAAAGGTATTAAATAGAATATTGTTGTGAAGTGTATTTACTCTGACATAAATGTCCCCTTGATGGTTTTCCGAGACCTTATTTTGTTGGTAAACTTACATGTGTAAAATATGCTTTGCTATTAATTGTGTTTTATCTTATGAAACTTTCCCAGTCAGTTTACATGGAAAGGGGAATCCATATAACACTCCCTATTTACAGAGGTAAAGATTGGGACTGGGAGATCTTGCATGAGCTTGTATGAGCCCTGCCTCTTACTTGTGAAGACTTACCTTGGGTTTGGATCTAATCTTCTAGCTTCTGGGGTTTTGTGCTTTCTTTTTCACTTCAAGGATCCATTTCTCTAGGTTTGGATTAAAGTATGTCTAATTTTAAAAATAAACAAATTCTTCTGCTGGAAACTGACTTGCGTGGAGGTGTTTCCACAGGAGCAACTGAAGTGAGGTGTTATCATTTGAGGAATTGCCCCTTTTAGGGATGAGGTACTAAACCAGGTTCTCAACCTTCTTAATGCTGAGATCCTTTAATACAGTTCCTCCCATTTTGATGGCCTCCCAACCATAAAATTATTTTCATTGCAACTTCATAACTGTAATTTTGCTACTGTTATGCATCATAATGTAAATAGCTGAAGTGCAGGATATCTGTTATTCAACCCATATGAAAAGATCATTCATTCCCCAAAGGTCGTGATCCACAAGTTGAGAACCATGGTACTAAGCAAAGGCTGTGAAACCCATCCATGTGTTCCCACTGAGTAATGGGGCACATGTCTTCATAATTGCTATCCCATGGCCGTTCCAGGTGGCCATGAGGACAAATGTTAAGTCTGTATAGAGGAAATCAGGATGTCCTAATCCTAACTCGTCCCAAGACAATTTGGTTGATTTAAGTACAATTCTTTTTTTGTAATTAAGTGGGAAAGGGAAAACAGATGGTCACTTTGTTAAACTTTGTTTCCAAGCCAAATGGACACAACTCTCTTTACTAAAGCCCTGTACTTGATTAAACGTTCTCAGGTAGGGAAACTGGTGGCTGGCAGAGTACAGTGACTGTGCCTATACTGTCTTACACAACACACTTGGAAGAAGAAGCCCTTGATTCTCATGGAAGTGATACCTGTAATCATGCCACTGGGAGAGGTAGCTACAACTTCTCGGGGATTTCCTCTTGTCATGCTGCACCTTCGTGTGTGTAGTCAGACAAGCACAGAGCAATACTGTGTTTCTGGACAGTGTGAGGTGTGTGCGAGACCAGTGGAAGTTAGGGAACAGAGGATGAGCTCCCCAGATGGCCCTCATTGTCTTCTCCTTTTACTTATTTTTGGGTATCAAGAATGTGAGTGGTGAAGGAGTTAGTGATTTAGTAATCCTCCAGTGTGGAATCCACCTCCGTTGTCTCATTCATTTGCTTCCCACAACAGCAAGGACCAGTAAAAGGCAGGTTTTTACAGGGCTTTCCATGATTTTTCTCATGCCGTGGAGAAAATGGTAGAAAAGAATCACAAAGCAATACAGTGAGGATTACCCTGGAGGTGTCTGCTGGGCACACTCTGGCTGTTGGTGGAGTTTGGCCAGAGCACTTTTCCCATTTGAGCCAGGGAGATCTATGTCCCCTCTGACCTCAATCCAACCTCCCCCAAGGGAGCCAGGAAGGAGAACCTGACCCCGGCATTCTCTACATGCCTCCTTCTGGCTTCCCTGCCCTGTAGTGTCCCTCTCTCCGGAGAATCCACACTCTACAGATGGAGGGAAAACCTTGAACTATTTTCTCTTCCAGAAAAGTACAAGATTTCTATTGCCATGATGCGCCGTGTGCCCACTGTTTTGCAGTTATTCTGCTTGTCCTAAAGCAGAGCACACTGAGTTTCCAGAATGCTCCTAGTTAAGACTTTAATTTGAAATCTCATGTCATTTTTAAAATGGAGATCACTTTTTAAATTTTGATTTCTGAAGTTTTTTGCATTATGTTGCCTTGGGAGCTTGGGAGAAATTTCCTTTCTTCCCTCTTTGTTTACTTGATGTAAGGGAGACAATGTATGATTCATATTTTTATCAAGTCTCTTTTTAAAGTATTTTGATATTATGGTTAATGGCCTGACTAATTTTCTTTTAAAAAATGTACAGTTTGGGGACTCAACTAATACTATCTTTGTGCCTTCAACATTTACTAACACAAAGCATGAGTGGTTGTGTGTAATTCGGATAAAAATTCCTTCTAAGTAGAATGTTTCCTGGCAGCCCCAGCTCCCATGCTAAAATGCTGGTTGGCAAAAGACACACAAAAAATGTACATGCCATTTTGCATTGTGTAGTGATAGGGGAGAGGGCCTGCTTTTCGTCCGCCCAGCTTCCGCATGGCTAGCTTATACCCCGAAATAACAACACACAAATTGTA
>LOEQ01000391.1:371712-383590 GCA_001685075.1 Bramus lutescens
ACCTCTGGAAGAGCAGGCAATGCTCTTAACCTCTGAGCCATCTCTCCAGGCCCCTAGAAATGTTTTTGTTCTGAAGTAATTTCAAACTTCTGGAAATGTCACAAGGCTGGGTAAGAGAATTACACAGCCTTTCTATTTGGCCCTGGTCATCAATCTTATTTTGAGTGAATGAGTGTTAACAGATTTTTTGCTCATCATGAACAGAGACAGGTGAATGCCGTAACTGGCTCCAAGGTTCATGTACAGATAGGAATATTCAGAGTGAATTCACTTATTCTCAGGTGGGGTGTGGGGATGGCAACTGAACCTGCCATAAGCAGAATTTATTTGCTGCCTCTGGACAAGAATTACTTTGCGCTGCTTGGCTGGTTCACTGGCTTTTAACGTCTAGCCACATAGCCTTTGTCATTTCCCCTTTCTCTAATTAAATTTTTCCCGAAGCTTTTGGGAGTAATTTGTATGCACCATGCCCCTGTAGTCATTAATACCTTTAATTTGCTGTGAACTGTTTAAGAAAACACATTTTCTTACATAAGTACAGCAAGTTATTAAATTCAAGAAACAACATCCATACGAGTCTTTTCTCCAACCCCCAGCTCCTGTTGTGTGGGTTATCCTGGAGATGGGCTGGGTTGCCCATTTCAGTTTCTAGTGCTAAATTCAGCCTAGGGTCTCATATTTCACACGGTTAGCACATCTCCTTAGCCCCCTTTATATTGTTAGAAAAATTTGAAGTTTGTCTATATTGGAAATTTATAATCAAAGGCTGTGACATCGCCCTTTCCTGTGTGTGTGTGTTGCTTCATTTAGTATAATTGCCTCAGCTATTATGTCAAAAGCAAACATGTTTAAGATGCATTTCAACTCCAAAGTCTGGGAGGAGGACTAGCAAGCATCAATCAGTACATCAAAGCAAATCCCACCATGCCTACACTGTACAAATAGCTGCTGATGAGTTTGCCATGCTTACTGAACTGCGTAAGTATAAAAGCTTTTGGTGTGCATTCCTATTTTCAGGCCCAATACAGTGAGTTAACCTCAGAATATCCAATTGAATCAGGGGTTCTGAGAAGAGCCGTCTGCAAAGCAGTCCGAATGACACTCTCCATTACATTGTGTAGATTCAGATCGCAGACACCATAACAGGTTTTCCCAACCTTTCACCAGAGTCGCATATGCACAGCCACCCAAATCAGCCACGGCCTTTCCACAAGACCCTGGGCTTTGTAAACTGTGGCGACTCCGGGGTGGGCGGCTGAGCACAGTGAGGAGGCAGGCGCCTTTCTCCGTGAAGGGGCTGGAGTCTCCACCCGGCGGCCGGTCGCACAGTGTGTCAGCACAGACTGCCGGGTGCTGCTGCTTTCTGTACCAGCTGCCCATTAGACTGCACTGAAATGGGATTGCTGGGAGCCTGAAGCATGAAGCATGATATTAGATAAAGTGATGAAATTTCACTCGATTAGAGAGCCAGGTCGGGAACAGTTACTGCAGGAAATTCCTTTTTTCCCTCAAATATCCTCATAACTTTGATGAATTTATTGTTTTCTTGCTTATTTTTCATTATCATCTGGGGCTTTATGAACAATAAAATGTGCCCTCAGCAGGCACTGACATACTGGAGTGATCAGAATCATAGGTTATGTTGATTCAAAGACGGAAAGAGAAAAAGAAGGCTGAGACTGCCTGACATTGCTGCAGGTCAAAAGCCTTGGAACCATGAGATTGATTTGTTTAGACAGTTGTTTTATTTCCTTTTCTTTCCCTTTTCTCTAGCTTCCTCTGTGCCCTCTCCAAGAAGTGGTAGGGGAAAGAACACAGAAGGGTAATCTTTGTATTTTAGGCCAATTGAAGGATGAAGCCAAGGCATACGACTTAGCAGAAATTGTTATTTGCTCTTATTTGATTTATAAGGACAGTAGAAAAATGCTTCAGGCAAAAGATTTCTTTTGTCGGAAGGACTTGCAGGCTGGGAGCAAATGGTTGCACATCTGCATTCTTTCTGAAGCCTGGGTTGGAAAACCCCCAGTGAAGCCAAGGGAAATCTCTCTGGATGGATGCCTCTTAGATTTGGCCGTAAAAGCTTTTTTGGTGTATTGTTACCTTACTTGCTTAATTTAACATATAGTCCAGATTGAGATGTGAACGGAAAGCTATGCAATGATTCAGATAATGCTTGGTTTACACATAGAGCCTTAGGAGTCCTGTCACTCCTTTATCCCTTCCGGCTAGTGAGGCAGAGATTTTGGGGCAACCACACACACTGTGGTGCAACCCCATCACCCAGGATGACTATTAGGGTCAGAGCAAAGATTTAATTTGTCCTATCATGGGTCAAGAATCTCCATTGTTTTAGTCAGACATGCTAGCCTGGAGACTGAGAGCACACCAGATATATAAGGGTAGTTAGTGGGTACTCATGGGTAGTTAGTAGACTCCTGTACTCAGTAAGTGACAGAGGACTGTACTTCTGTGACTTTCTTACCTTAAATTTCTCACCTCCAAGTTTAGCTTTGGTTCCATTCTGTGCATATAGGCTGCTTGAAGTTTTAGACTCCTCCTTCTTTCTTCATAATACAGTAACATCATCACATTATGTCTTTTCTAACTTAGCAAACTATAGCGAAGATGAACCGAGGTAGTCTATTTATAGAATGTTAAGTTTTCAGAAGGAAATGTGTCACCTAAACTTTGAATGGTGCTATGGTAATATTTTATAACCATCTTATAGCTTATTAATGGGAGACAAGGATGTTGTATGGCGGCCTAACAAGGTTCACTAATGTGAAATAAACCACAGAGGTGAAAAAAAAACCTTGTAATTGAGGTCTTATTTTTCTGGAAGTTTTTTTTTAAGGTATTGTGTTGATATTTATACAAACAGAATTTATTTGTTTTGCATGTGTTTGAGTATGTGTGTGTGTGTGCATGCAGGTGTACACATGCCCTAAGTGGAGGTCAGAGACAACTCTTAGGAGAGAGTTCTATACTAGTATCTTGTGTTGAATTCTCTACAATTACAGCCCACGTGATACCAGCTCTCTTTCTCATTGGATGTAGTGGCAGTGGGAGGCTTAGGGACACTGAGTTCACCATTTATTTGCCACTAAAACCAAAGAGTGTATCTGTCCTTAAGAAGGTGATGGGTTTCTTACTTTTTCTATGGACTCACAGATCGCCAGAAAAAAGAGTGCCATGAAATGTGTGCCCCTCCCATATGTGGGATGATTTGGATTCCCACCTGTTACAGGGTGAACACTACTGACCTAACTTGTGCTATGCTCTCAAGACTGAAGTGTGGCCAGCACCCCCTCTCCCGAGTGTAGTTTTTTTTATTTATTTTTTTATTAGCCCCTTACTTTTGTCTCTTGATTCTTAGTTTGTATCAATTAATTCAAATGCAATCCTTCACTAAGTTACAAAATGGTGAAAACTCATATAGAGTGTTGACTGCCAAGGCCAGGAGGCAGTATGGGTTTTTATTTTTTAGTATGCAAGAGGAAACATTTAATGCATTTTCCTTCTCTTTGGCAGAGGATTGGACACAATGAGGTGAAAACTGTGTTCTGCTTATTCTCAACATGCTTATGATGAAAAGTACGTTTTATCTGGAGCAAAAGCTCACTGTAAGACCAAGACACTCATCCAAAAGTGTTGAGACTTTCTCCAGGGGTGTAGTCACTGATAAAGTAACCATGCCGCTGTGAATATCACTTCACCCACACTTCCGTAAGTGACAGTAGGCAGAGTTTTCTATCTAGACCACTCATCAGTTCTGTGCTGCCAGTCACTAAACAACCACACAGAGACTTAGCAGGCAATAGCTTAAGCTTTTTTTTTTTTAGCTAGCTTTTATAACTTAAATTAACCCATTTCTATTAATGTATATGCTGTCCGAGGCTCATTTACCTCATCTTTGAACTTCCTATGTTAATTCTTCCATATCTGGCTCGAGACTTTTCTGACTCTACCCTCCTTCATTCCAGTATTCTCTGCCCTGAAAATCCTGCCTTGCTATTGACCAATCAACTTCCTATTAACAATGAGAGCAACACCTCTTCATAGCTTACAGAAGGATTTTTCCGCAAGTGACCCTCATGAAACTCATTGTGTCCAAAGAAAAGTACATAAAAATAGAAGGGGACCTAGGTGGCAAGAGGAAGGTGATTACCGGGAGAGGGACTGATAAGTAATAGAGGCGAAGTATGATCAAAATGCATTGGGTACATACATGAAAATGTCATGACTGTCAAAATCAAACCCATTATTATACATAACTAATACATGCTAATAAAACATTTGAAAAGAAAAATTACCTATTTCTTATGAGAAATTCCAATAAGTACTCTATTAGAAAAAGCTTTGGTTTCCCCTGTGGTTTGTGTGGCGCGGTGGGTTACACTAAAACTTGTTCTTCAGTTTGCAGCAGGTCGGAGTCTCGCTCTAAGGAGTGGGTGTTTTCTGTTTTCCAACCTTTGCCATGAGGCTCTGATTAGCCCAGAGATCATTTTGGTGTAACAATGGAACAGAAATTTTCCTACAAGCAAAGCCACGGAGCCTCAGTTGAGAATATTCCTTGTGGGAATTGGGTGGTTCCATCTGCCAGGAGACAGTGTTCCTTGAGAGAGGAGCAACGGTCCCCTGAGGGTAGGCCACCGCAGTAGAGCACTGTCAGATGCAGTGGGTGGGGGGAGCTTAACCTTTGCATTTTCTCCCCTCTTCCTTTAATTGTTTTGTTTTTATTCTACCTTAACATAAGAAGTTGAAAGGATAAAATGCTGGACACTCTTTCTCCTATTCTGAGGGGTTTATTGCTTCAGTCCTGAACGTTGATATCTGTCACTTCAGCCAGCATGAAGGAAGAGAAGCAATTTCTCTCCCCAATACTTCCAGTGACATGACATACAGATGATGGACTATGTAATGGTTTAGCCAGGACTCATTTTTTTCCTGTGGCAATCATAGCACTTAAAGCCTCAGTGAGTACTTATTATTATTAATTTTTAGATCACTAATAGAGTGAAGCCAGGAAACTTTGTTTTTGCATTTAATGTGTATGTGTGTTGTGTAGATCAGAGGGCAACTGGTGGGAGTTAATTCTCTCTTTCCACTCTGTGGTTCCAGAGCTGGACATAAGGTGGTCAGGGTTGGCAGCAGGTGCCATTGCCAACTGGACTTCCTATAGGCCTAAGAGAAATCAGGGTGTTCTAAATCTTACTTTAAAAACTGGATTCATTTTCCTTATTACTGAGCCACACCAATCCTGAAACCACAAATGATGATGCTCCTATAACAAGAAGATTTTATAAATATTTTAATTGTGATATTTCACTGTTTAATTATCCTAGATTTTGTACGACCTCTCCTATCTGGACACTGTGCGGAGGAGAAATTGCATGTCCTTCCGTTTTAAGGCTGATCTGTCAGTCTTGTCACTTTGACTGATTATTTTCTTTCCTGGACACTACACAGGGTATATTTTCTGCTGGAGTCAGCAAAATTCATTCCCCTTTGGTTCAGCCTGTTGCAGGTGGTCTGCTACAGCAGAGCTTGCTTGCAGCCAGACCTGGGATTCAGAGGAGCTTCTAAAATCATGCTGAATGTTTGGGAATTCCTTTGAGGCCACAGGAGGGGTTCTTTCAGGACAGGGATGGGTCGTAGCTTGCCATACCCTCTTCTTACCCAGCTTTTCCAGGTAAGATTCAAAATAGATATGTGTGAGTGGATAGAAGGGGAGATTCGGAAAATCTCATGGATCCTGATTTTTAAATAGCCCACAGCTATGCAAAGTGTTAAGAATTGAGTTTCTGAGCTGAGCCTGTATGTAACTCAATAGTAGAACACTAGGTTAGCATGTATAAGGCCCTGGGTTCCAACCTCAGCACTGGGAACCACCCCCTCACAAGACACATTTGAACATTTGAACATTTGAATTGGCTTTGGGATAAATGTGCTAGACTCAAAATCGATCAGGAGTATATATTTTCAGGAAATCTTCAAACACACTTGGTGTGGTCAATGGGTTCTCAGTGTCCCTGACTAAAAGATTAGTTTTGCTCACTGTCAGTTTTTATCCGAATCTAGCTGAGATTGAATTTTAGACCATACGTAATAAAGAAGAGAAGAAATGACTTATGATCATTGGGGTTGAGGACACAGTGGTTAAGTGAGAAGGAAGGGGGCAGTGGTCACTGGGAATGGGGAGCAGGGATCCTGGTCAGTGGGTATGGGGGGACAGGATCCTGGTCATTTGGTGTGGGAAGTCCTTCTGTATATGTGTTGCTGTTATTGGTTAATGAATAAAGAAGCTGCTTTCAGCCAATGGCTTAACAGAATATAGCCAGACTGGGATATATATATATCAGAGACAGAGAGAATGCAGAGTCAAAGAGATGCCATGTAGTTGCCAGAGAGGAAAGACATGAGCTGCCAGTTGGAACCTTGCTGGTAGGCCATGAGCCTCTTGGTAAAACATAAAATAATGGAAATGTGTTAATTCTAGATGTAAGAGCTAGCTAGCAATATGCTTAAGTGATTGGTGAAGCAGTGATTTAAATAATATAGTTTCTGTGTGATTATTTTGGTTTTGGGCAGCTGGGAATGAACAAGCAGCCTCTTACAGTTAGTGGTAATGTGGGGGGGGGATAGTAATCATTGAGGGTGAGGAACAAGTTCTTGGTCAGTGGGAATGAGGGCACAGGGTTCCTGGTCAGGGTGAACAGATGTTGTGTTTTAAAAATGGAATTGTCCTGAAAAATTGTCATTGAGAAAATGACATTAAGGTCTGAAGTGAAAATACCAACTTCACTTTACATAACATCCAGGTTGAGTATCAAGTCAAAAGTTATATCAGAGTAGTGAAGGGGAGAGTGAGAAGAGATGTGGGGGCAAGGGTTCTCTTCAAGATGCTTGATGATTCAGAAAGAGGGTTCTTAATCCAGATATTGGAGAGGTGTGAGTGGATTATGGAATCTAAGACATTCAAGGAGAACTGGCTTTGAAGAGTAGTCTGAGCCAGTTTCCATAAGAGATGGAGGGAAGAGCTCGTGGTTCTGCTCCCAGGAAGAAGGGAAGTTCAGCGGCTGCATTGAGTTCTCTTCTGTGTGCATCTGTGTGTGCATGTGCAAGCAATGAGCTGGGAGCAAAGAGGGCAGTCTATGTCAGAGGCTTAAGAAGAAAAAAATTCATGAGACAGTGCTGTGGGACAATGGTCTTGTACTCTGTAAAGATTTGTCACTTGTATTGCTTTAATAAACTGCTGGTTGGTCAGTAGCCAGGCAGGAAGTATAGGTGGGACAATCAGAACAGGAGAATTCTGGGAAGAGGAAAGGCTCAGTTGTTGCCCAGCTGCAGAGGAAGCAAGATGAGAATGCCTCACTGATAAAAGGTACCAAGCCATGTGGCTAAACATAGACAAGAATTGTGGGCTAATTTAAGATGTAAGAATTAGTTATTAAGAAAGCCTGAGCTAACAGGCCAACCAGTTTAAAATTAATGTAGGCCTCTATGTGTTTCTTTGGGACTGAAAGGCTGTGGGACCAGGTGGGACAGAAAGCTCTGTCAACAAGATAGGTCTTGGAATTTGGGGGTGGGCACAGACCTGCTACATCCACATTACAAGCCATTCATTGCATTCCTCTACCAGTCCCAGAGTCGACTGACCCAGAGACTTTTGGAGTCTGGGCATAGTGATCTGAGTTTTTCCAGGTCCTTGGATGATTCTGGGGTAGTCACAAGTAAGTCTGAGTTTCTATATAGGACAAATGAGAGTGGTTGAAGGGGAAAACTAAGGAGAGTCCTGACGTGTCCTGGTCATGAACTTAAAATGAGACCGATCAACAGCCTGATTTGACTTTCTCTAGCAATGATTGTCATAGTTGGTGTATGAGTTGGTCACCTGGGTCAATGGACATGGCCTGGGCATGAAGCAAGGTTGTCAGGAAGATACATGAGGATGTAACAGGATGAACTATCTAAGGACAGAGAAACTAAGAAACTCTGAACAGGTGATACAATGAGCGGCTAAAAACTGAATGGGGCCAATGCTTCTTAGAGATACGGCTTTAGAGTGAGCTAGAAAGACAGGTTTGTTGAAATAGTGATTATAAAAGACTCACATTTGCTGGGGATGACCAGTGTAGACTGTGATGCTTGTAGTGAGTGAATGAGGCAGAGTGGAGGCAGCACTGAATGAGAGGCATCAGAACTCAGACTGGGCATAGTAGCCCATGCCTCTCCTCCCACCTGCTCAGGAGGCTGAGGCAGGAGGACAAGTTCCATGTCAGCCTGAATTCAAAGTGTTAGATATTGGAAAGATGGTATATGTGACAGTGAAGTCACCAAATAAGATAAAGCCTTCAGGGGGTTAGGACAGTGGAGCAGTGACTGGCAAAGAATAATAACATGTTGGGGACTGCAGACCCCTGGCCTCTTGACTTTCTTTGCCTGCCTCAGACCCTTTGCCTGCTGGAGTGAACTGAACAAAACAACTTGTTTACCTGTGTCTGCAGCTGCTCTGAGCACGAGACCCTGATGGCAGGGGAGTGGGTTCTGGTGAGGCCTGCAGCTGAAAGACTCTGAGAGCTGGGGCATGGCTATCAGTCATCCCTATATAAGCTTCCCTGGAGCACAATAAACTTGGCATTTTTGTGTCAAGGATGACCCGAGTCCCCATGTCTCTGTCTGTCTGTGTGCGTGTGTTCTTAAGTCTCCAGCTTAGTTCCTGGCACACGTTCTGTCCCGTAGCGCAGGCGCTACAATAACAAGCTACTCAAAGATGAGGACTTCACCCTTGTGGAGAATGGGAGGGCAGTCAAGAGGCAGTTTCGTGAAATAAGGACACCTGCCCCTTCCTGCAAGCCTGGCGTTGACAGAATCTTGCAAGCTGCCATAGCCACCACTCTGGTTGCTGGGTGAAAAGGAAGTGGTCTCATGACAATGGTCTGTCTAAGTAGAGTGAGGACCAAAGGGAAAGCTTTGAGGAAGCACAATGACTGAACACAGCTTCCTCAAGGCCATCGGGACAGCCAACACCTGGGCTGTGTGGTAGATGAAAGAGAAATAAAAAATACAGAGATTGTTGAGCACAAGAGTACAGAAGGTTGAGAGTTGATTGGCAGTCTGGGCTTCACACAGAGACTCATGTTTATCAGAGAGCAGGGCAAAAGAGTACCTAGATGTTCTCCAGGAAGACACTGAGCTTCTAAGAGGCTTGGGGTCTGGAGGGCAATGAGCACACAGCAGCCCAGCAGGGTACCATGCTCTGACCTTACTCTTGATTGTAATTCAGTAAACGAGGACCAGAAAATCTTGTCCTGGCTGTCTGGAAATGTGGATACAGTGTGGGGGCCAGGAAATGTTAACCCCCTCCATTTAGACTTGTGGATGGATCTTCAGAATGCATCAGGAAGTATCTATGAGCAAGCAGTACTGGGAGATCATGTGGGTCAATGCTACTTGAATGTCAAGGTCTGTTATAGGTGCAGATCAAAAGTTAACAAATGGTAATGAAATTTCACTGTTGCATTGGTGTGTGTGCATATGCGTGGATGTGCACGTGGCTACATATACATACAGAGGCAAGAGGCCCATGTTGAATGTCTTCTTCAACCACTCCCCATTATGTTATTTTTCTTCTCTTTCTATGTATTTGTGTATATAATGTCCTTGTATATTTGTAGGCATGCTCACATTTCTTGACTTACTCTTCTACCTTAGTCACTGGGGAAGTGTCTTTCAATCAAACCTGGGGCTCTCTGATTTGGTTAGTGCTACTAGCTAGCTTACTTTGTCTCTACCTTCTAAGGTGGAATTACAAGTTTGCTGCTCACTCTACTGGCATTTGCATGGTTTTTGGGGATTCAAACTCCAGTTCTCTTGCCTGTGTGGCAAGCACTTTAAATACCAAACCATGCCCCCTAGCCCTACCTTATTTTGGGGACAGTGTTCTCACTGAAACTGTAGCTCATTGATTGGCTAGACTGTCTGTGAGCCCCAGGGATCCTTCTATCTTCAGTTTCCCAAGATTAAGCTCATCAACATTCCAGCATGGATGGTGTGTGTGTGTGTGTGTGTGTGTGTGTGTGTGTGTGAGAGTGTGGGGGGGTATCTCATGAACTCTTGACAGTTGATGGTTTCTAGGAGAGAAAGAGTTCTTTGAGGGTGTGGCCCCTGGTGGAATGACCATGCAAGAGTGCATGACTCCATGCCCATGAGAACATGGGCAGCACAAATCGGATGTGGGGAGTTACAAAACAAAACAACATACAATTGGGAGGTGGGGAGAGGGGCGAAGCGGTGAATTTGGGAGGATTTAGGAGGAGGATGAGATGACTATGACATGATGTCCATGTAGGAAATTGTCAGAGAATTAGCAAAAATACTATGCAAAAAAAGGAACAAAAAAGCTAGAGAAATGAAGTCTGCCCTTCACATATTAAAGCAGCGGGATGTGAGTCCATTTTCCTGTTGGTTGATGGTTTCACCTCAAGTACATTTGCTGCGATTGTATATCACAGGGGAAGCCACTTCTTTCCATGTTGGCACTCTTTTTATCCTCCCAACATGCTCCATTGGAGGAAGCACTGGCTTGCAGAGATGCTCGCCCTGTGAAACCAGCATGATTAGTGACTTGAGCACAGGTCCTGGATTCGACTACTGTGCCCAGGGTGTAGTAATGCTTACTTCTCTGAGACTCTAGTCCTTGCATGCCGAGATAGGGCTGTCCAAGAAGCAGTTGTCTTCCATGCCAAATGTGTTCACAATCGCTCACTCCAGTGCACACCTCTTCAGCTCTGGCAAGAATTCCAATGACTGCGGGCTGTGCACTTGGATTCACACTGTGAACCATGGCAGCGTGTGGAAATGCTTGAATGCAGGTGCAATTCTTGTAATGTGTCTTTAGTGGCATAACTCTATATGCAGAGTGACAAGCTTTAATGCACCATGCCCCTCACAGCTAGGCTTAATGTGTGACAAAGGAGGGGACTAATGCAAAACCAAAACCTCCCAATGAGTCCAGTTTAATTCTATAAAAATGTGAAGGATTGGGTATCTTAAAGGATAGTAAGGCAGGCAAGTTGGCAGCTGCAGATATCTTTGAGTGTCTATAGAGAGCTGGAGGGACGAGAGAAAGTAATTTGTCTCTTTAAGGTCTGTGTTAAGATCCCTACACAGAAAACTTAGGAAAAGATGAACTGATAGAGACTGTAACAAGACCATAGGTTGCCAAGGAGCTTGGAGAAATGGAGAGATGACCAGGTAGTAACAGATAATTTTAGGGCAATGGGAATATTCTAAGAAACCACAGTGTTGGTCCCTCACATTGTATGTGCATCCATAGTCATAGAAGACTAGGGACCACAATGACTCATAGCATGAACTTTGAGTGACTTTGGTAGCCCCTCAGTCACAGATGTGGGTCTCTGTGAGGGATGCTGATAATGGAGGAGGGTGTGTATGTGTGGGGAAGAGGGAAATCACCCAGACTCTGCCTGAGGGAGAGGAAGCTCAGGTTGGCAAACCCATTGCCAAGCTCTTGATCCCTAGCCATCATCTCAGGAGTTAGAGGGAGGAATCTAGAAGATTCCTTTTACACTTTCTCCCCAGATGTCTCATGTTAGATGTGTATATTAGCATCATTAACGTAATGCTTCCCAGTACCTAATGTTTAGATGGATTTCATCTTCGGGGAGTTACAGCCAAGCTGATGATCATCTCTGTGCAGGTGGATTTTTTACGCACTCAGACAAGTCTATGAACTAACTTCCTCAAAGTTCAATTCCTGGATTAATAAGGGCTTGGCTATATTTTTTAAATTAATTAATTAATTTATTATGTATGCAACATTCTGTCTGTGTGTATGCCTGCAGGCCAGAAGAGG
>LOEQ01000391.1:383643-400016 GCA_001685075.1 Bramus lutescens
GGACCTTTGAAAGAGCAGGCAATGCTTTTAACCTCTGAGCCATCTCTCCAGCCCTTGGTTATATATTTAGATCAATGAAAATATCATGGTGAATCTCATCGTTTGATAAAATTAACATGTATTAAGTAGTCATAATTTTAAAAGCAAACATAAAGTGGTACTAGGGATATGTGCACAAATAGACCATGTAAAGACAAAGCAGGAAGGCAGCCATCTTCAAGCTGAAGAAAGGGAGGTAGTGATGAGCTTTGAGGAAACCAACCCATGGCCCTCTTTACCTGGAGTTACAACTTCTACAACTGTAAGAATATAAGTTTTCAGTACTTTTAAGTTTCTACAGAGCCTTTGATATTTTCCTTTGAAAGCTTGAGCTGACTAAGGCAACCTGTCATGGCAGCCTAGTGGGGCTGATATAACAAGGAGGTCAGAGGATGCCAGAAGAGCCAGAAGGACCCACATTTGAGCGTTTGAGTCAAGAAGCTGTATTTGGCATCAAGTGTGATTGAAGGGTAAGGCTGGGTGCCTTTAAAAATCTCAGTCTGTTTTCTTTTAGGAAAGAAACAACAGGAGCCAGGAAGAAATGAAGAAAACAGCCAGTGGCAAAGTATGGAAACAGCTGGAGATAGCTGGATGGGTTNGAGTCAAGAAGCTGTATTTGGCATCAAGTGTGATTGAAGGGTAAGGCTGGGTGCATTTAAAAATCTCAGTCCGTTTTCTTTTAGGAAAGAAACAACAGGAGCCAGGAAGAAATAAAGAAAACAGCCAGTGGCAAAGTATGGAAACAGCTGGAGATAGCTGGATGGGTTAGGAATATGATTTAATATGGAGCCTTGGATTTTTTCCCAGGGTTGGGCCCAGGAAGGGATCATTAGAGAAGCATGTCCTGGTACAAGCAACAAGAAGCACATAGAGGAGAGTGTAAAGACCCTTGGAGTAGACACCCAAAGTCCTCTGCTTTTTGCACCATGTACCAATGATTTAAGCAATGATGGTGACAGAACATCCCTGCCCTTCCTTCCAGGAAGGGGAGTGGATAAAGGTGCAATGAGTAGGAGCCCTTCTGCCTGTGTTTCACCACTGGTGAGATAGCTGTAGGCACAGAGGTGACCAGTGTGCTCGCATTCTATTTAGCTATCTATTCTCACTCATGAGTTTGGGCTGATGGTCAAGCCTGTGGCCAGCCAAGGACAGGGTGTCCCAGGAGAGGAGCGGCCAGTGACATACCAGGCTATTCAATTCCCCTTCTGGCCCATAGGCCAGGTCCCACCCCAACCCTGAGGATCTGATTTTTCCCTCGTACTAGCAAGTTGTGTGGTCCAGCTTCTACTCAATCAGGATCTAGAGAACTCATACAAGGACATCAAGTTATTTCCAAGAGCAAGTGGAATTTTTGACTAAATTTATATCTCAAATATACCCAAGTACTTTAGCCAAAATTGCCCATCCAGGATGATGAAGACTCAAATAATTCATTGTTGACTCTTCAAATATGAACTGTAAGAAATTACAGCTTAAAATGAAATCAAACGGATTTTTTTTTTTAGTAAGAGAATCTTAATTCTAAAACACCTTCCCCTGCCATTCCTCATTCTGCTCATAGACTCAGTAGCACCCAGCTTCTTCAGGTTGTGCCATCTTGTTAGGAGACCGGCCAACTATTACCTCTACCTACGGATGAACTTATTCTATCCCAGAGTGCTAATGTTTCCAGGTTCCTTAGAGATTAAAAAAAAACCTACTTCAAAAGATGATTGATCTCAGAATCAGATACAGATGAACATTTATATGTGATCTCTATGGTAAAGAAATATCAGAGATAGAAGCAGTGGCCCCCCTCATGAGCCAGCAATGGATCAAAGCAGATAGCTTGGTATTACGTGGAGGAAGCAAGAGAGCGAAAAAAGTATGAAGGCAAAAATCATCATCTCTGTGGATTTGCCTATGTGCCAGGCACTCTCTGCCAGCTTTCTCAAGTATACAGCATGTTCACTTCAACTCAATTGGGGAAATTTTCCATCCTGAAGCTCGACATGCAGCCATATGCTTCTCCTAGGGCCCTGCACAGGCTAGAGCTTCCTTCTCTTAGCTGTTGTTAAAATCTCTGCTTCTCCACTCCAAGAAGAAATGTGTACCTTTCTCAAACATTGTCCTTCCCAGTGGAAAAGCCTATGGACCACAACAATGAACACCTGCAAGATAACCCCAATATATATCTTGGGGTAATGAACAGCAGTTAAGTGGACTTAAGATTCACTCCATCGAAGGGAATTTGTGCCTATTATAATAAACCTAGCCAACTATCTATGTCTGGATGGTCATGGGTCCTGGAGGAGAACCTGTTACTGCTAATTCCTTAAACCAGTATGATCCCTATTGCATTCCTAATACTTATCCTGATAACCACAGACAAGTGTAGCTCTCACTCCTCATGAGAGAAGCTTCTTTTTGCAGCAAAGGCCATTGCAAAAAGCCATCAAAATGCAGAGCACAACTGACTTTTGTGTACTCAGCCCCAGTGGATACATCTACAGTGCAGTCTCTACATGAAGGCTTGGGAAGTATCGAGGAAAAGGGCCCAGAAAGATTTTAAGAATCTAGGAACCAGGACATCTGGAAGATTATGTCCTCCATATATGACAGGGAAGCTGAACCTGTGAAATATCGATGATATGGCTGCCTAAACAAACTTTAGTAATGACAATATCAGCTGATATACTAAAATGGACAGGAGAAATACTACAAGGCCCACTTCAAGATGAAGAGCTGTTAATGGCTGTTGAGAGAGGGAGAATTAGTCTTCTTTAGGGACAAGCCTCCATGGATTACCCAACCTCAAGAGGTTATCCCTAAATACATGTACATATGAACAACACTAAATGGACTCAGCGATAGTATTTATGTATGTGTGTGTTACATATATATGTAACAATCATGAAGAAAACATGCACTTGAGAGGGAATGACGGACACAGGAGAATGTGGAGGAGGGAAAAAGAGGAACAGAAATGATATAAACACATTACTCATGTATGAAATTATAAAAATTAAAAAAGCTTAAAGTTTTAAAATTAAAAACAAAAACAGAGAAACAGAGGCATGAGCCATATTAGGCATATACAAAAATCTTAAATTCCCATACAGTTTAAAGGTAGGAAGTCTGGATTTTATACAAATAGATGTCTTGGGATTTTAAGGCAGAGAGTTCTATGACAGGACATAACTTGTGGAAAGGTCAAGCTGGTTATGAGACCACAAAAGAGTGGAAGGCTCACCAGTGGAGACAGGAAGGCTGGTTGAGAGGCTGAAAGAATCCAGGAGACAAATGTCTTCCCCAGGGCAGTGTTGGAGAGTGATGGATTCAACATCTATGAAGAAGATTTTATAGGCGGAAGGCATTGACCCATGGTAGGAAGGGGCAGTCCAGGCTCCTTCATTGGTGAGTGACCTGTATTGATCATGTGGCATGTGTGCTGTGGAGTCACATGGGAAGTGGACTGTGTATTAGTCAGGGTTCTTTAGAATCACAGAACTTATAGAATGAATCTCTCTCTCTCCCTCTCCCTCTGTGTGTGTGTGTGTGTGTGTATGTGTGTGTGTGTGTGCGCGCGCGCACATGTGAATTTATTGGCATGACTTATAGGCTACAGTCTGACAATGGCTAGCTGTAAATGTAATGTCCCAGAATCCAGTGGTTGCTCAGTTCCACAAGGCTGAGTCGCTCAGCTGGTCTTCTGTATATGCTGGAATCCTGAAGAAATGTGCTCCAATGTCAGTGAAGGAATGGATGTGTTGACAAGGTGAGGGCAAGCAGACAAAGAACAAACACACCCCCCTTCCTTCTTCCATTGTCCTTCCACCAGAAGGTGTGGCCCAAATTAAAGGAGTGCCTCCTAGCTTCAAAGTCTGGGTTAAAAGCAAATATCATCCAGCATCAAGATCTGAACCAAACACCTGTTGTCTTCTTGCCTCAAGGTCTGGATCAAATGTTTGCAATCCATTTCTGGATTAGAGTCCATTCCAGATACAGACAAGTTGACAACAAGGAGTAGCCATCACAGACTGTAACAGCCACATACAGAGAGACAGTGCTCGAAAGAAATCTGAGCCCCAAAACACACATTTAGACCTTGTAACTGTATAGTTAACAGTGATTTAGACAACGAAAAGATGATTTAGGAAGAGTGTGAGCTAGAGGGTGCACAAAGAGATGAGAGGAGGAAGAAGACAGAGGACAGGAAGAGAGCCATGGGGACAAGTCCTAGCACCTGACATCTGGAGGATAAAGGTAGGAAAATAGCCTATAAATGATGAAGTCAGGTGAAATAAACTCACGTTCTCCTCAGCTTCTCCACAGTGGCGGATTTTCCAGGAGCACTCATGGCCTCTGTTGCTAACAGTTCTATCACAGTGACTGTGCAGCATCTCCACCATACCAGGATCTTCTTCTGGGCACACGATGATGCACAAGGCAAGATTTTGCCCTACAACTACTCAGAGCAGGTTTCTTATACTCAGCACCATTGACTCTTTGAGTCATCCCATCCTTTGTTGGGAAAGGGTGTCTTTTACCTGGTAGGATGTTTAGCTGCACCTCTCATCTGACTATTGGGTATAAGTAGCCCTTTCCATTTTAGTAGTAACAACTTCCAACATCTGCAAATGAAACACACAACTGAGAATCACTCTTCTCAGTTCTCTTGGAAGAAATAGATGTGTAAACAAATTATTACACCGGGATCCATATGGGTCAAGGTTGCGAAGGAGAGAACTCATTTTTAGTATGTAACTAGAAAGTATGGGTACGTATTTCTAGAGAGAGGTAGTGGGTAGCTTCAGAACGCTGGCAGATAAGCAGTCAGAAACATACCCAAGCAATTATCATGGATGCTCTGAAAATTCCAGAGCAGCATTGTCACTGCTCTTCCCACAATTCAGCATGGAGTCTGTCCCAGCCTAGGGGCCAGAAGCAACCCACTATAATTTGCCATGTACCTGCACCCATAGGTGCCACATGATCTTCACTGTTGCTTACACAGCTTCAGATTTTCCATGTGTGTGTCTGGCGTGTAGACCTGAGGCTTTTCAATTGGTTTTGATTTTAGGGTAGTGGGAGGCAGGAGTGTCTTTGAAGGTGGAAGGCTACAACTTTACGCAGGCTTTAAAAATACCTCATCACTGTCCAACTTAGAATCTTTGGAATTCATCTTCAATTTCAAACTCATAAATAAATCTCCAGTTTCCTTCAAGCTAGCCAACTACTACTGCTGACTTTTACATATCTTCACCCAAATATTCCCAGCCTTCCGACAAATTGACTTCACTGGTTCAACTCCATTCTGCTGGGTGTTTGATTAGCTCACATTCACACTACCCTACACACCCATCCTTTTTTTTTTGTCACTTGTGTTAGCGTTTGGGTCTTCTCTGAATATGCGGAGTCCAGACATTTGTCTCATCCAAACTCCTTCTCTTTCTGGCTTCCTGAGTATAGTAAGAAGGAACTGAAATATATTAAAATCCTATGCTGTGTCAGATACAGTGGCAAGGACTTTGCATATCTAATCTTGTTCTTAAGCCCTGGGTACTGTGAGGAGAAGAGCTATAAAATCATCAGATGACTCAAAAAGTAAAAGAAACCAGAGAAAAAGAGATCAAATAGCAAATGGCAAAAAAATGAAAGCCTTTGGGCGTCATAATGACACTAGCACAAAGAGGAAAACGAATCCCGAGATAGGGAGAAAACACCTCTACATCACAAATCTGATGTATAATAACTAATAAGACAGGTATAAGACTCTTACTACACAATGCAATGGCAAAACCCAATTGCAAAATGCTGAAAGATGTAGATTCACGTGTCTCTAACGCAGTACAAGTGAGCTCATGAAAGATATTGAACATCACCAGTCCTTATCAAAGCCTCAGTGAGGTACCATGTCACACTCACTGGGATTTCCTGCCATAGGTTGAAAAGTTAACAGGAAACTGTGAGCGCTGGTGAGGCTTCAGAGCTATGGGTGCTCTCATAGACGGCAGACACAGATGTGAAATTGCTGTGGCCATTGTGGAAAGCAGTTTTGAGAAAGAATATTCTTTATAAACCTTAATGGGATTATTGTGATGTGTTACTTAGCATTTTATACCTGAATGGAGTTTCTATGATAACTTAAAAAGAGGAAAGATTGTTTAGGCTCAGAGCTTTAGAGTTTTCAGTCCATGTTTCATTTGACCCATTCCCTTTCAGCCTATGGCAAGGCAACGTGTGGGGAGAAAGGAGACTGAGTCCCTCAGTCCCCTTTGAGGACATGCCCTCAATGATTCAAGGCCTCTCACAAGGACCTGCTCTTCAACATCCCGTAGTTTCTCCTACAGCATCACAGACTAGGCCTCAAATCTATGATGCTGGGATCTTGAGGGGCCCTTCAGATCCAAAATACAGCACTATATAACCCAGAAATGTCACTCTAGACTATATACCCAAGAAATATAAAATGTCAGTCTATTTAAAGCTTGAAGATGCAAATTCATAACTTTGGTTATAATCACTGAAAGATGAAACTAATTCAGGTGTCTATCAACAGACGATTAGATAACTAAGATGTGGGATAAGTGTACAATGAAATATTATTTATCTGTCTAAAGGGATGAGGCGCTGGAACATCTGTTTACAAGGATAAGTGATAGAGACATGTTGAATGTAAGGAATCAAACACAAAGGTCACTGAATGGTAGGATTCATCGTAAGAACTGTTCCAAGTGAGGAAATTTACAAAAACAAAGATTTGAGAGGCTGTAGTTTTGGAGGGATAGGAATGTTTGAATTCAGGTAAGACTAAGGAATGCACAGTCTTTGAAATGTACTGGGAAGCACTGAGCTGTGTGTTTAGGGCAATAAGTGAATTAAATCTCACTGTCTTTATCAATACTTAGGAAGAATGTAAAATCCTCAACCACCACCCCACCAGAAACACTTCTCCACTAAAAACCAGGTAACTATAATTCTAATCCCACAATCTTTCTTACTAGATGTGTGACTATGAGCAAGGTATTTGACCTCTTTGAGCCTGTTTAAATTCTCTGTAGGATGATAGATTTGTCTTGAGAATTAAGATACAGACATGCCAAGAACATCTATGAATTTCTTATCGTACACCAAGTATTTAATTCATTGCAATTACTAGATTTCTCAGTAATAATATGAGGGGCATATGTATCCTTACTTTATACATGAAGAAACTCAACATCAGTTTAGATAAAGACCTGCAATTACTTAGCTGGGTTAGATCACAACCATCCGATCCCATATCTTTGCTGCTTAGCCAGTGCTGGTCTCCTGTGTACTCTGTCTGTACACTGCCTGTTTTCCTAACATCTCATCTACTGAGCCCTTTAGACACATGAGAGCCCAAAAGATGTCTTAGGATGTATACAGCTACTCAGTGTTGACTCAGGATCCCCATGTTGATGCCTCCAAACCTGGACACTTTTGTTGGTGTAGACACAAGCTTTTCTTCCTAAAGCGAATACCAAATGTTTCTATTTTATTTGTTTATTTTGCTTTTATTTGGATTTGTATGCCTCTAGGCTACAACCCTTCTTTCTATTTTGCCTTATAAGCCACTTATACCCAAATGCTTCTTTAAGCCGAAATGCAGCTCACATAATCCATCAAATAGGGACTGATTAAATACCTTATGCCACATTTATACAAAGGAACATTGTGCAACTGGAAGAAAGATAAGGTAAATCCGTGTGTCTAATCTACAGTGACAAGTTAGTAATGTGCGTGTTGTGGTCCATGCACACTAAGTATATTATTGTGCATAGGAGCAGTTGAAAGAGCCATGAGAATGTTAGCTTTTTGCTCAATATCTAACAAGTCGGGTTTAGGAGGCCTTAGGTGAGGGTAAGACTTTAACTTTTATTTCATGTTGTTGTTTTTTTCTGTTTCACAAGAAAGAGCAATAAACATGATGTGGTTATGAAAAGGAAAGTCAATGTGCTCAGCTAAATGGAAAACTTTCTTCACCCATGAGGTGTTGCTCATGGGGACAATAGCCTTGACCAACGGACTCTAAGTATTTTCAGTTCCTTTGTGAGGATCTTAGGAAATTTCAACTCCCTGCTTTTCATGATTTCTAAGCTGTGTTGAGAACTCGCTTTGTAGCAGGCAATGTGAGAAGCACATAAACGAACATTCTATTCTAGCTGTTAAGGACCTTATGCAGTCAGTTCAGGTCTTCCTTCCCCAAACGGGAGTTCTCCAAGACTTTCAAGGTGTATTGGGATTAAAGTAAAACAAAACCCTGAAACACTGTATCTCTGAAACTCTTCTAAAGGACCACAGTACATGCTAGCTGAGCAACCGCCCTGAGAAGGTTGCAATGGAAAATGAGCTATTGCTAATGCAGTAGTTTTCAAATGAGTTGAGTACTTTGGAATGGCAATTTCCTGGAAGCTACTTAGGGAAACATTGGCCTGGTGTTATGGGCTATCCCACTGTCAGAGTTTCTGTCGAGAATAAGGAATAATGGTGCCTTTGGGATTGCTTGCTTGCTTGTATAATTGGTGTCTATACTTGAAAGCATTAAATTTTAGGAAAGGTAATTAAATAATTCATTGTTTAATGTTATGGAAGATGCTAAGTTGGGAGTACATTTGCATGGGAAAATGTATGCCGATGCGTTTTCCCATAGGAAGAAGGGGCATTTTAATGTTTCTTTTGTGTCTGGCATAATTGTTGACTATTTACTCCAAAACTCAGTTTCCAAGTTCATTTTAGAGAAGTCCTTAAGTCTTTATGAAGGCCAAACTGTCTATGGACATGACACGGTTGTTCTTTTGGACACATGGATGAGGACTATTTGCTGAGATGACAAGAAACTAAAGAGCCCCAGTGTGGAAGGCGATCAGCAGTTCTAAGACAGTGAATGTGGTCTGCCCAAGAATAATTTCTCCTGGTACATTTGTTTATGTAGAAATCCTTACAAAGATATAAGATTTTAATTAATTTTATTTTTATGTTTTTTGCCGGTGTTTACAATAGGAATCTTAGTCATTGTGCAGCAGCCATTGTTTACAGGAGCTGTGTTACAGTTGCAGGCATCCAGACTCTTCTGAGAGCTGGACTTACAGTTGTCCTATTTTCTACATACATACTAACTTGTTAGGAAAACTAAAACATTCGTATTATAATTTTAACTGCTCAGCATCAGAACTTTAGTGCATGAAAAACAAGAGAAGACAGAAAACATCCAAGAAAGCTGTCATTACATTAATTTAACTTTTAGGCCAATATTTTATGGTATATTTTTATGGAAATTGGGCTGCTTTCTCCTTGGCATGCTAGCCATTTATAAAAATACCTTGTAGCAACAGCTAGTGTGATTTCAAGGGTTAATTGCTCTCCTTAGAAGACTGATCCACAAGACATTTCTGAATTGGAGTATTTCTTTACTAAATATAATTCCCAGTTACCAGAACAGCTAAACTGTGTTAACAGGGCAGATCAATATATTGCATGAGAATTAATTTACACCTGTACCATCTCATTAGTGCATCTCATTAATCAATTAGGCTTGAAAAAACTCAAATGATCCAGCCTGTGTTGCTCAGTCTCAGAGCTACTCTCCGGAGTAAAAGCTTTCGAAATAAACATGTACCTCCCATCCTTGAAAGTGCCCTCACACTCAGATGCTCTGAAGAATCAGACAAATGGTACCATTAATCAGTTTAAAAACTGATCAGTTGATTTCTGTAGCCGGCCTATAAGATAATGGGTTTCATTATGAGGTTACTCCACATATCTTGCTCACATTGTCCTCCAACATTTCCTGTCCCACTAAAAGGCCACACTCACTGACTTTTTCTCGGCAGTCAGGACCCTCAAAGAAGAGAGTGTGGACAGGAAGACAAGATTTAGACAAAGGAGATGGCCTGTGACTCATTGTCGAGTCTGATCTCTAAGTGCAGTGTCAACAGGCCTGGGAGATGTCTGGAGGAGCCGTCCATGAGGGCTGGCTCAGCATCAAAGCAGCTCGCAGAACAATGACTGGGGAGAGTCAGGCTGTGACTCATTACACTGGGCATTATTTCCTGCTAGGCTGCATAAATACTGATAAAAAGACAGCTTTGTGCATAGAAATTAAATGAGTTGTGGCTGTGGAGGCCTAAGCCATTCAGCCAGGAATCTATTTCTTTTTGGTAGTTCTGGTTGGAGCAAATGGGACTCTTTCAGTCTGTGCTCTGAGACTAGAAATTGAGAGAGAAGTAAAGAGATCATGTGGGCTTTAGGGTGTCAGGATGCAGAAATGAGGTGCTCCAAGAGTTTGGAGTCAGAACCTTGCCTGGTGTGCACAGGAGTGAGTTAATGATGAGATTTATAGGCAGAAGCGGCCGGTTTCAGGCTTCAGGTTCAGGCAGAGTGAAGCAAGTACGCTTCAGGGCTTTTCATCTGGAAGTCAGCTGGATTTTGCATTAAATATACTTTGGGATTCACTGCTGGGCTTCCAGGAAATCATAGAAATCTCTAAGCACCTATAAATAAACCAAAGCCAAACTCGCTGCTGAGACCAGGCCAGCGAAGGACATTCAAATAAAACGTGAACTTCTGAAAAGGAAGTAACAGCGATAAGGTGAATTCAGCCTGTGGTTAATGGTACGGACGGGAATCTCACTTGTAGTTGCATTGATAAGACAACTCTGAAAAGACAAAGTGATCCAAGATGGAGCATCCCCTAGCAGAAACAAAGGGAAAACCACAGATCTGTGTTCATCAAACGGAACTCCTAACCAAAATGTAATAAAATAAACTACCAAGGTGAAAATTTTCAGAAAAAATAACTCCAAATGCATTTGAAGTTAAATATTTCAATATAGAATATTATAATATCTCTAATGAATGACATAAAATTTAAAAAAAAATTAAATAAGCATTAACAGACATAAATAGTTCAGAAAATAAGAAAAAGAACTACCCTCCAAATTAAACACACAAAACAAAAGATATGAAGCAAGAAATTGCTTATGAGAGAGAACTTGGGGTGTTTGTCATTCTGCGTCTGAGCTATATCATTTAGTATATGTATCAGTTTTATCCATTTACCTGCTAATTTCATTTTCTTTAGAATGGAGTAATATTCCATGGTGCATTTATACCACTTTTTCTTTACTTATTCATCTGTTGATAGATATCTAGGTTGGTTCATTTTTCAAGCTACTGTGGGCATAGAACACCAAATCTGGTTGTGCAGTGTCCCTGTGGTAGGATATAGAGTCTGTGGGCACGCGTCTAGGAGTGGTAGAGCTGTGTATCTGGAGTCTGTGGGCACGCGTCTAGGTAGAGCTGTGTATCTAGAGTCTATGGGCACGCGTCTAGGTAGAGCTGTGTATCTGGCATTTCTAGTTCTAGTGCTATGAGAATCCTACAGACTGATTCTATGCATGAAATAGCTTTTCTTGAAATGGTGTACAGAATTCTGCTGTGAATTTGTCTAAATCTTGATAGTTTTTAATAAGTAGATGGTTTTTATTGCTGTTTTAATATACTTGTTTGCTATAAGACTGTTTAAATTATTGGTATTGTTGGGCAGTGGTGGCGCATGCCTTTAATCCCAGCACTTGGGAGGCAGAGGCAGGTGGATCTCTGTGAGGTTCAGGCCAGCCTGGTCTACAAGAGCTAGTTCCGGGACAGCTAGGGTTGTCACACAGAGAAACCCTGTCTCAAAACAAAACAAAACAAAACCCCAAGAAAACCAAAAAAAAATTGATATTGTCTTGTTTTAACTTTGTTGGGTCATACGCATCTAAAACTTACCTATTTCTATGTTTTCTAACTTAATGAAACACAGGTTTAGAAAATATGGCACCATGATTTTCTGAATTTTTCTGATATCTGTTGTAATGTCTTCTTGTTCATCTATAATTTTATTAATTGGATATTTTCTCTTTTTTAGTTAATTTGGCTAAGGGCTGGTAAATCTGGCTCATCTTTTCAAACACTGATTCTTTATACTGTTTGTTTACTTTCATTTTTATCAATTTCTTCCTTAGTTTTTATTATTTCTTCCTATCTACTGCTTTTGGGCTTGTTTTTTCTTTCCCCCTGTGCCCAAGCTCAAAATGCATTCTTAGTGATTTATTTGATCTCTTTATGATTTTTTTTAAATGTAGGCATTTAGAGCTAAAATTTCCTTTCTAAGGTCAAGGACACCGTGGGAAGACTCACACAATCATACTTACCTGGATTCATAGAGGCTTGCAGACACTGAATTGACAACAAGAGAGCCTCCAGGAACCTGACCTAGGCGCTCTGCATAGATGTTACACTTGTGTAGCTTGGTTCTCTTAAGGGACTCCTAACAGTGGGAAAAGGGGCTGTCTCCAACTCTTTTACTGGTTTGGGGGACCCTACTCCTCACAGTGGACTGCCTTGCTCAGCCTTAACACATGGGGGGTGCTTAGTCTTACTGCAACTTGATATGCCATGTTTGACTGATACTCAAGAGACATGCCCTTTTCTGGATGGAGATGGAAGAGGAAAGGGATTGGGGGGATGGGATGGGGGAGAATGAGGGAGGGGAACTGGGAGAAGAGGGTGAGAGGGAAGCTGCAATCAGGATGTAAACTAAATGGATGAATAAAAACATTTCTCCTAAGAAATATTTTTATTTTACTACAGAAGATGTGCTAGGATATATTTTTGTTTAATTCCAAAAATTATTTTATTTCTCCATTAGTTTTGTCAATACCTATTCATTGTTTAGAGCTGTGATCTTTAATCTTCATGAAACTGTGCATTTAATAAGAGATTCTTTTGCTACTGATTTTTATCTATTTTCCATTATGGTTAAAATATGTGAAGGTACTTTAATTCTCCTAAGTTTGCTGGTAATTACGTTGTGTCCTGTGGTGGTTTGAATGAGAATGGCCCCCATAGGATCACATATTTGAATATTTGGTCCCTGTTTGGTAGGACTGTTTGGGAAGGATTAGGAGGTGTGGCCTTGTTAGAGGAGGTGGGTCATAGGGGGCAGGCTTTGGTTTCAGAAGCCCATACTAGGCTCAGTCTGTCTTGCTTTCTGTCCACAATTTGTGGATCAGATATAAGCTTTCAACTACTGCTCCAGTATCATGTTTGCTTGTCACCATGCTCCCAGCCCTGATGATCATGAACTCACCTTCTGAAAATGTAGGTAAGTCCCCAATTAAATGCTGTATTTTATAAGTTATCTTGGTCATGGTGTCTCTTTACAGTAATAGAAAAGCAACTAAGACTTGTCCTGACATGTATTCTATTTTAGGAAAAATTCCATGCCCCACTGGGAAGAATGTGTATTCTGTAATGTTTGGGTGGAATATTCTATAAATACCTGTTAGGTCCATTTGGTTCTTGTTGCTATTCATCTACGATGTTTCTGTTTAATGTTTGTTTGAATGACCTGCCCATTGGTGAAAGTGGAGCATTGAAGTCATCTACAATTGCTGCTCAATGCCTACCACTAGTGTCTGCTTTATAAATTTGGGTGCACTATAGTTTGGTATACGTTTAGAACTATAATGTCCTTTATTTGTTTGCTTTTCAATATGGATTTTTTTTGTCTTTGCCTTGGCTGTCCTAGAACTAGCTCTGTAGACCAAGCTGGCTTCAAACTCAGAGCGATCAGTCTGCCTCTATGTACTGTAATTAATAAAAAAACAGAAACTGGGGGTTCAACTTGAAGGTCCGAAGAGCAAAACAGCCAGTCACTGGCTCTTACCTCTACCTCAGTCCAAAATGGTGGTCCTGCCTCCAGAAATCCTCAAAATGAGACTGACTGAAAGCTCTCTCCTCCTGTCTTGAATTCCTCTCAAGTGCTGAGATTAAATGTGTGCACCACTATCACCCGGTTCCTATAGCAAACTAGTGTGGCTACTGGGATTAAAGGTTTATGTCACCACTGCCTGGTCTGTAAGGCTGACAAGGAAGGCTATTTTACTCTCTGATCTTCAGGCAAGCTTTATTTATTAAAATACAAATGACATATCACTATATTTCCCCCTTTTCTCTAAAATAAAAAAGGCTATAACTAATATAGGAAAAACTATATACAATAAGTACAATGACTATATATATAATATATACAGACAATAAATACATCAACAATGTCTAGTCCATTTGAATTTGACAAATTCAGAGAAAATATTCCATATTTACCTTACCTTGGTGAGTCCAAAGTCTTGTACCTAGTTTACTTTCTATCATAACTTGCTTTCTGTTATCAGGTAAACAAGGAAAACTCTAACCATCTAGTTCTGAGTTCTGGGATTAAAGGAATGCACCACCACTGCCTGGCTGTAACATCCTTTTGATGGCCATTCCCATGAATAGAATTAAGTGAATTTCTCTTGAAATTTATTTTGTCAGACATTAGAGCTGTGATACCTGATTGTTTCTTGGTCCTGTTTGTATAGAATATATTCCCCATCCTTTCACTTTCAGGTAGTGTCTATCCTTGAAGGTGAGATGTGTTATACACAACAAGAAGATGGATCCTAGTTTCAAATCCAATAGGCTTGTGTGTATGTGTGTGTGTGTGTGTGTGTTTATTGGGAAACCAAGGTCACTATTTCCAGCTTCTATTCATAGCATTACAAAGCATCATTGATTTCTTTACATAGCCATTCTCTTAGCCTTTTAAACCACTCCCTATAGCTTCTTTGCTGTGCTCATTCTTTCCTTCCATCTAGAGTATTCATCGCAGCATTCTCTGTAGGGCTGGCTTAGTGGTCATGAATTCCTTTAGTCTGATTTTATTTTTTATTTTCATTTTGTAAGAATGAACATCAATTTCTTCTCTTTTTTAAACAATATATTTTGACCATGTCTTCCTCTTCCCCAATTCTTTCCAGATCCTTCCTCCTTCCCTACCCACTCTACTTTATGTTCTTTTCCTCTCTTTAAAAAAAAGCAAAAGCAAAAAAACCAAGAAAAACACAAACCAAAACCAAAACCCACCAAACAAATAAATCCCACCAAAACCATTCATACACACACACACACACACACATTACACACAGGCACACACATACACACACAGGCACTCTCATACACAAAAGCACAGAAAAGGGTAAACTAGTCTGAGTTAGCATCTGTGTTCTTTCAGAACTTGAAGCATATTGCTCCAAGTTTTTTTTTGGTTTTAATTATTTTCATTGAGAAATCTACTGTTATTTGGATGAGCCTGTGTTTGTATGTGACTTGGGCCTTCTCTCTTAAGTTTTTAATGTTTTATTTGTTCTGTACATTTAGTGTTTTAGCTATAATATGGTATAGTGAGTTTCTTCTGTTCTATTTGGTGTTCCATGTACTTTTGTTAATGAATGGGTACCCTTTCCCTCAAGATTTGTGAAAAATTCTTCTGCTATATTATTGAAAAGTGTGATCTATTTCTTTGAAGTAGAATGATTTTCCTACCTCTATGCCTGTTTGTTTTTTGTTTTTCCCCAATGGTGTCCCAGAGTTCCTACATACATTGTCCACTTTCTCCATATCTCTTCAACATAGTTCTTGAGGTTTTAGCAATGGCAATAAGACAATGAAAAGAGATCAAGGGGATCAAATTGGAAAGGAAGAAGTCAGACTTTTGTTCTTTGTAGATGATAAGATAGTGTATATAAGTGACCACCAAAACTCTACCAGAGAACTCCTACAGCTGATAAATTCCTTCAGTGATGCAGCAGTTTACAAGATCAACTCGAAAAAAAAAATCAGTAGCCCTCCTATACACAAATGATAAAGAAGCTGAAAGGGAAACCAGAGAAACATCACCTTTCACAAAAGCCACAAATAATGTAAAAATAATTTGTGTAACACTAAGCAAAAAAGAGAAAGACCTATTTGCAAGAACTTTAAGTCTTTGAACAAAGAAATTAAAGAAGATACTAGAAAATGGAAAGATCTCCCATGCTCTTGGTTAGGTAGGATCAATATAGTAAAATGTCCATCCTACCAAAAGCAATCTATAGATTCAATGCAATCCCCAACAAAATCCCAACACAATTCTTCAGAGACCTTAAAAAGACAAATTCAACTTCATATGGAAAAACAAAAAAACCTAGGATAGCCAAAACAATCCTGTATAATAAAGAAATTTTCAGACGCATCACCATCCTTGACATCAAGCCCTATTACAGAGCTACAGTAATGAAAACAGCTTGGTATTGGCATAAAATAGAGAGGTTAACCAATGGAATCAAATTGAAGATCTGGATATTAATCCACACACCTATGAACAACTGATTTTTGACAAAAAGCTAAAATTATACAACGAAAGAAAGAAACATCTTCAGCAAATGGTGCTGGCATAACTGGATGTCAACATGTAGAAGAATGAA
>LOEQ01000391.1:400201-444286 GCA_001685075.1 Bramus lutescens
TAAATGGGACCTCCTGAAACTGAGAAGCTTCTGTAAAGTAAAGGACATAGTCAATAAGTCAAAAAGGCAGCCTACTGAATGGGAAAAGATCTTCATCAACCCCACATCAGACAAAGGACTGATCTCTAAAATATATGAAGAACTCAAGAAATTTGACATTAAAATTCTAAATAACCCTATTAAAATGGGGTATGGAACTCAAGAGAAAATTCTCACAGAAGAATTTCAAAAGGCCAAAAGATACTTAAGGAAATGTTCAATGTCCTTATCTATCAGGGAAGTGCAAATCAAAACAACTCTGAGATACCATCTTATACCTGTCAGAATGGCTAAGATCAAAAACACTAATAATAGCTTATGCTGGAGAGGATGTGGAGTAAGGGGAACACTCATCCATTGCTGTTGGGAATGCAAACTTGTGCAACCATTTTGGAAATCAGTATGGTCATTTCTCAGAAAATTGGGAATCCACCTACCTCAGGGTCTGGCAATATCACTCTTGGGCATATACCCAAAAGATGATCAATCATATTGCAAAAGCATTTATTCAACTATGTTCATAGCAACATTATTTGTAATAGTTAGAACCTGGAAACAACCTAAATGCCCCTCAATTGAAGAGTTGATAAAGAAAATGTGGTACATTTGCACATTAGAGTATTACTCAGAGGTAAAAAAAATGACATCTTGAATTTTGCATGCAAATAGATGAAATTATAAAACACTATCCTGAGTGAGATAACCCAGACCCAAAAAGATGAATATAGTATGTACTGACTCATAAGTCAATACTAGCTATAAACAAAGGACATTGAGCCTAGAGTTCATGATCCTAGAGAAGCTAAGTAATAACCACTTGGGTTTCTTTTTGTATATATCTAGGTGGACCTTTATGGAAACAGACAAAATCACCTGACAAAACTGAAAGAATGGGGGGAGGGGGAGAAGGGAGGATAGAAGGAGAAGAGGAAGGGAGAAGAGGAGGGTTGAGGAGAACTTGAGGGAATGAGATAGTTGAGATGGAGGAAGGACAGAGATGAGAGCAAGGAGAGAGATATCTTGATTGAGGGAGACATTATAGGGTTAGAAGAAACCAGGCTCTAGAGAAATTCCCAGGAATCCACAAGAACGACCCTTCCTAAGATCCTAAGCAATAGAGAAGAGTGTGACTGAACTGGCCTTGCCCTGTGGTCAGACTGATGATTATCTTAAATATCACCATCGAATCTTCATCCAGCAACTGATGGAAACAGAGGCAGAGACCCACATTGGAGCTCCCAAAGTCCAGTTGAAGAGTGGAAGGAATGAGAATATGAGCAAAGAGGTCAAGACCACGATGGCTACGCCCACTGAAAAAGTTTACCTGAGCTAATAGAAGATCACAAACTTCAGCCGGACTGGGAAGGAACAAGCACAGAACCAAACTATTCCTTCTAAATGTGGTTGACAGTTGAATGGCTGGATACTGTAGGGCCACTGGTAGTGGCACCAGGATTTATCTCTACTGCATGTACTGGCTTTTGGGGATCCTATTCTCTTTGGATGGAAACCTTGCTCAGCCTAGATACAGTAGGGAGGGCCTTGTACCTTCCACAAAGCAATGTGCCTTACCCTCTCTGAGGATTAGATGGGGTGGGATGGGAGGGTATGTGGAGGGAATGGGAGGAGGCAAGGGAGTGAAAACTTGGATTGGTATTTTTTTTAAAAAAATCTAATAAAATAAAAATTGTTTATTTTCCTATTCCTTTTTTTTTTCCATTTTAGCTTTCCTAGGGGTGGGGGATTCTACAAGAGTGAGGGATGATTTTGGAGGGACTGGGAGATGAACAAGATTGGAGTGCATCTGTGAAATTCCCAAAGATTCATTCTAATGGTGAGGATTTTCACTGAAAGTTTTTATTAGACTTACTATATTTTTCATTTCCAGTTTCGTTTGAGTTTGGGTTTTCTTCAGTATTTCTCTCCGCTGACCTCAATTTTCATACCCTTGAGTTTTTACTCCTTCACTCGGGTGTTTGTTTCCTTGGGTTTATCTCTGTCCCCTTCAAGTTTTCCGGTGTTTATTAGTGTCCTCTTTGAATTTCTTGAACTCTTTGGGCATGTTTATAATAGTTATTTTCATTCTGTTTCTTGAGTTTTGTACAAATTGTTCTTTCTAGGGACAATTACAGTGACATTAATGACCTTTGAGGGAGTCATATTTTCTAGGTTTTCAAGTTACTGGGACCTCGGCATTGGGGATCAGGGTGCAGGTTGTGCCTTTTGATGTAGGTTCTTAGTGGATAAGCGTTTTTGATGAAGTGTGTAGCCTACTGGGCCTCAGGTGGTTCAGGGATCTGTAGTTTAGAGGAGTCCTGCAGGAAGGAGCAAAGGAAGTGTGACTTGCACCAGTGCCTCTGGGCAGGTAGAAAGTGTCTTAGGTCAGGTGGAGTCAGTCGGTTTGAGGAAGTACCTGGGGAGCAGAGCTGAGGGGGCAGGATGCCTTTAGCTAAAAATGTCACTCAAATTTAAATACAGGAAACCTCGAAAGAAGAGATGCCAGAAAAGGGGTAGTGACAAATATGCTTAAACAAAACAAAACATCTGTTTCTAAATGACAGAAAGTGGCTGGAAGATTTAAGTCGTACTTAAGGAAATCAGAGGACTGTGTTATATGAACGCAGTATGTGGTCTTGTGCTGAGTCCTGTACACAGAGGCAACAATAGTTTTTATAAAGAACATCATGAGATACATTTACAGAATTGAAATGCAGAATGTAGATTAAATAAAACTTCCATATTAATGTTGAACCTGCAAAAATGCATAACTTCAGTCTGTAAAGAAATGGGTTTCTCATTTGCAAGGAAAGCTGTTTGGACAAATGTTTACTGCATGATACACAGCAGCTCCCAGAGCCACTGAGATGAATGAAGAGGTAATGAAGAGGCAAAGACGGAGGAACGAGGTGGTTTTATTTGCTTGTCTGTTTTTGTTGCTTTTAAGTTGAAATTGGTATTCTTATTTGTATTTTTATTACTTATTTATGATTTTATTATTTTTTTCTTCTTTTAAAAATATCTTGTTTTAATTATTTCTTTATTTGTCTTCCTTTGGCGGAAACACGACAAGGGTAAGGGGCAGATGCAGAGGGACTGGTAGATGGGTGGGACTGGGTATATGATATAAAATTCCCAAAGAATCAATAAAAATGGGATTGTACATAAATTTTATATTGGGAATACACCCCAAAACACTTAGAGGCAAAGGACCACGTCTGATAAAACTTTTCTCAAAGGTTAAGAAAAGCAAGTACTAATTATGTGCACACATATATAACATGTTCGGTTTTTCCTTCATTTTGTCTGGGTCAACAGGTTTCATTGAAGTGAAAAAACTCTTAGATCCACTCAAAGTGGCTCATCCAAGTCACAATCTTGGCTTGTTATTCCCAATAAAGGATTTCATCCTTTTATCCCTGTCCAGCATTATTCCCTCCATCTTGATACTGACCCTCTCAATTAGTCTCTAAACATGCTCTTTAGGTTTCTTTCATAATAACAAAATTTGCAATTTTTTGGTGTGATTCATATCTTTTCATGCTCTATACTTCATAACATACTATGGTTGTTGTGAGGATTTTCATGAGAATAAGCAAACCATTGCCATGCAACCACTTTGGCTAAGAGATTATGGTCAAAATGCATGGACTTCAGTGCACGAAGGGCAACTACTTGCAAAGAGGAATCTGTGCAACTTAGGGTTTCAAGGTCTCTAGCTTTGTGGAAATTTGCTAACGTGTAGCATTTTGAATTTTAAGAGCTCTATTCTTTATTTTTAATCAATAACACAACTTTAATATCAGAATCACTGAAGGTTTGTGAATTCAATTCTCTTTGGATTCCGCCACTAAAAGATTAGATTTTGAGTTCGCTTTTCAGATATCTTGGTATATGTCTACAAAGGAGTAGAAGATGATATTTTTACAATATCAGTAGAATTAATCCAAACCCTTATCCAGATTTCCATCTAGGATTCCAAGTCCTGAGCTCATTATTTTACCTGGGAAAGTTCTCTAGCTTAATTGGAAGGAAGTAGTCAATCCCATTAGAGTCTTTTCTTCTACTAAAAGGTTCCCTGGTATCAACTGTTTGACCATTCAAAACCTTGCCTTCTATAGGCAGTTGATTCAGAGTCTTTGGGGTAATTATCTGAATAAGTCTTGCCAGTAAATACCATCTACACATTTCCCAAAATGACCAACTATCTACTGAATGCCACATTCAGTATCTTTGGTACTAGAGATAGAGCAATAACCAAAGCAAAGACAGTCCCTTCTCTCATGCATTTTTGTTCTCATGGGAAAGATGGATCAATTAAAATATATTTATTACAGTTTAAATAATTTATGCAATTTATCATGAAATAAAATTGGACAAGAAGGTAGATATTGGACAGAAGGTATTGACAGTTCGGGAAGTGAAAATCTTGCCTCATGTGTTTCAGAAGAACTCTTGAGTTGAGACTAGCAATGGGTAAAGTCAGTGCCCCTAACTTTGGAGACAAATTGACTTCAAATAGACGAACTGACTACTTCTATTTTTGATTTTTCCTCCTAGTATGGTGAGTTGTTTGGGAAATGATTCAATAGTTATTTGTAGTTCCTGAATTCTCAGCAGCAGTTGCCTCCTGATATGTGTCACTATATATTCTGAGTTGACATCTGCTATCTGAATCACCAAAATAGTGCCTTGTTTTAAAATTTATCCACGATTGGCTTATGTTTTATCTTACTCGAGGCCATGTTATCACTACATGTGACATCTCTGTATATGTGTTTGTGAAACTGGGATAAAGTTGGCAAAACTTGAGAGAGAGGAAACTCTCTATGAAACATGTTTTTCATTATAGAACAGGAGGCATAAGCACATTTGGAATGAAGAGCAGAGAAGGCAAAGAGATGCCGGAAGAATGGGGTTCTCACCAAGCGAAGTAAAATCAAGTAGAGAACTCAGGCAGCTAGGTGACAGCCTTGCAATCTGGACAAATAAACACCTTATTATGGTTGGGTCTCTGTGTAGATTACAAACTTGCTTTAGAATAAAGCCTTTTCCTGGAGGAAGAAATCAGTTGTTGAAGAAATGGTTGTTGATCGTGATTTTTATGGTTGTATTCAAGACTGCATTTTGTGTGGGGGCTGTTTCACAAACTTAGACTTGACTTGGCAAACATTCACTGTTATTGACCACACTCTCTGATTAACACCTTCTAAATAGGTGGCTACTTTGGATAGAATTAAACAATTGAGAGCATAATTGTGAAGAATAGCTTATTGTTTCCCAGAGATTTGTATTTACAAATTTCAAAAATAAATAAAGGAATGTCTAAATTAGCATAATCTTGAAAAACACTGTTACTTTTATTTCTATAGTTGGTGTTATCAATGAAATGCTCACAACACTTGGCTAATAATTGTTTTCTTTTTCAAATTCAAACACAGGTTAATCCATGTAATACTTCTCCATCCTACCAAGAGTTCAAACTGTCTCACAGGGCTTCTACATATGAGGAACAGATCACCTGGGTTCTGAATTTTCGGTCCATGTCAGGACAATTGTACTCTCATTGTGGTTTCACAGTAGAAAAGGCCATTGAGTTTCCCCAAACACTTGTAAAGGAAGTGATATGGTTTAGACAAGTCAGTTATTGACCATTCCTGCTCTACCTGTAAGCCAAAGACTTGGAATTCACTCTAACTAGGTATAAATGAAAGACCAGTATTCTTTGCAACCCAAGGCACTGCTCAGTGTTCAGAAGAGAAATCAGGAAGGGCATTCAATTGTGCCTTTGAACTGTGCTGTCTTTAGAAGATAAAGGACCTAGATCTGGGGTTTAGGCAGTCTAGCATCTGGGACTGACTCTATCACAGCCTGACTGTGGATCTGACCCAGACTGCATATCTGGGTGTAAGTAGTCTCTACATGATGTTACATTTCCATCAAAAGTTTATAACCTATACCATTTACTGGTCTACCAAAGGATAAATCAAACAATTTTACCACTTTTCAATCTTATCGCCAAAATACCTTACAATAAAAATTGATTATTTTGCTAAGCCTGCTTTAAAATATATTAATTAAATGGTAAGAGAAACTTCTGTTTGTTTTGCTTTCAGATCCTTGCATGGATAAATGATTATGCTCTCTTCTCTCTTCTTCATGCGAGTCTATTCTGGGTCTTTGTTGTATGGAATATTCAGGAGGACACAAAAGCCACCATGTCTTCTAAGACAATTTAGATCCTACATATATTAGAAGAATGGACCCTCATTTGCTCAATTGTGAGTTTGGAAATACTAAAGGTTTTCCTACACACAGCAGGAATTTTAGAACATGTGCTTCTTTCTAGCTCTGTTTTGTCCCCAAGAAGCTGTGACAGATCTGGAGGACACAAAGAACCATTTGTACCCACATATGGGTGTATATCCAATGGTTCTCAAATTCTGTCTACTGGCTTTTATTGGGGTAGATCTTGATTTGAACCAGCTTTATTATATCTAGGAGAGCAGTTTCTTCCCTCTTGGATTCTTGCTACAAATTTTAAGAATGAAAGCTGTTTTTCAAAGCTGCACGTTTGCTAACCCACTGATTAGATGTAAGATGAAGGAGCAGTAAAGACACTTCTGTATTCTGAAGCATGTGGAACTTCCTTTCAGAAGTCTTTATTGGCAGAGAAAGTCCCCTGATAACCTTGCAGAACTCCCCTTGTTGAAATAACACAAATTAGCATTTAACCAGAGAGGAAGAACACATGAACGTACAAGTTATTTAACATTTACATAAAATTACGGAGTAAACTCCAAACAGGTCGCCTCCAAAATGTATAATTACACTCAGTAGTCCTGTCAGCACACATAGAAACAATTTTATTTCCAATCATCTTCTGCTTTTATTAACTCAGGGCTGTATCATTAAAATTTCCACTGAACAATGAGCCTTAATAGGTGCTAATGCAATTGTGAATTATGGTAATTGTTACCTAAATTAATCTCTGTACTTTCCATTCCTTATTGCCTCATGCACAAAAAGTTTGAAAAAGATAATGTTGAAACTGACACTTATATGAATGGTTTAAAAGATTTATCTTATTTGATAAAATTGTATACGAGAACTTTCTACCTTAAAAAGTAGTTTTCTTGGAGAAATGATTTTGCTGCAAGAAAAGTTTATAAAATTTTGCTCTGTGTGTGTTGCTGGGAGGTATGCACAGCCTCACTGACTCATGTGTATATTCTTGTTTTGTGTCTTTATATTTCCTCATTTATGTAAAATAAACATTAGCTCTTAAAATATTTGTTCATTCTTTGCAGATTTCATATATGCATACAATAGTTTTGCTCCCTAGATTCCCCTCTCCAGACTCTCTTCCCAAGACATCCCTTTCCAAACTCCACGTCCTCTTCTTTTAACATCCCATTGAGTTCAGTTAGTGATGTCCATGTGTACATAGGTATGGGGTCATCCACTAGAGCACAGATAACCTACTAGTGATTACATGCCCAAAGAAAAATGAGTCTTCCTCTCTCAGCAGCCATCAACTACCAAGAGGAAATCAGAGGTGGGGCCTCGTCAGCATGTTCTGCTGTCCCTCTCCAATTATATTTCAACGGGGTCGCAAGAGAGTAGGTCTCCATATTGTTCTTTCATACGGCCTTCATTTTGGCACCCATGATGTCCCTTTGTTTTCCTCAATCCATCTGTACGATGAAACCTATGACTTTAGACTGTTTTGTGTCCCTTCCAAACTCATATCGATGCTGTAGCTACCTAATACTTCACAGGGTAACAGTGTTTGGAGACAGGACCTTTAGAGAGGCACTTGGGGTGGTTTGGCTGAGACCTATCTGGTATGACTAATGTCCTTCTAAGCATAAATTTTAAGACAGACACACAGAGAGGGAAAGCCTCAAGATGACGGAGGAGAAAAGAGTTGTCCACAAGCCAAGGAATAGGGACCCAGAAGAAACTAGCTTTGCCAATACTTGATGTTGGACTTCTATCTCTAAAGCTGTTGTTCAGGATGCACTGTGGTATTTTGGCATAATATCCCCAGGAACCAAGCACATCCTTCCAGAGTCAAAATAAACAAATACTGACTTTCATCTTGTTGCTTTTGCTACCGAATTCTATTGACCTTGGGCATGACATCTAATCTTTCCATCTACAACGAGCTGTAGATTTTGTGCATTTATATTTAAACCACTCAACACCACGTTTTCTCTGAACTGTACTGGTGTCTTTTTGAGAAAGCATATGCCCTTCACTCACAGCCTTCTCAACACCTGAGTGGGTGATCTAACGCCCTAGCTCTACACATGGTATATTACTCAGATCTGCCCCCAAAGCAAGACCTCTGTCCTCTTCTCACTGAGACAGTCTCCCAAATGAACATAGGACAATGAGATTACATTTCTGGACTTAATTAGAAACCACTGAGCAATCAGACTCTCCCAGAAGCTGATAACGCCTGAGGGTGAGGGTGAATGTCACAGCTGGCTGAAGCCCCAGTTGAGGATCAGGCTGAGAATGAAGATGATAAGGACACAGATGGAGAGGAACCTAGTACCGAGGATGCTGCGTGAGTCTTATCTGAAGCCAGCATTTCCTGGGAACACTGACATTTTAAAGAAGCCAACATATCCCTCTCTTTGGTTTTGCTGTCAAGGCAGTTTGACTTGCACGTCTATCACACTGCTAAGCACCTTATGCAGGAGAATGGCTTGAGACTGTTTCTTTTCTGCAAAATGAATGTGCCATTAATAATAGAAACTATTTTTTTCCAAATTAAATACTATACAGAACAGCGATGCTTCTTATGTGTATGTGTGTGGAAGGCAGCAGGGATGAGAGTAAGAAATAAATCTGACCCATTTGATGTTCCTCTAACCCTTCAATCCTGTGTGGAAACCACTAGTCAGATGATGCAAGGATTCCTGGCAATACAGAAACTGCTGCATTTACACACTTCTTAACATTTGCAGGTCTGAGCAGAGACTAGAGACAAAGGGGGAGATGCACTAAGTGGTAAAGAAAGCACAGACTCTAGAGGTCACCCACAGACAGAAGTCACATGCAGAGGTCATGCATGGACTTTTCCCTCCCTCTCTGCATAGGTGAAGCTGTCAAAGAGCAGAAGTGAGAACTGTTTATAAGGGGATTTAACATCAGGATACTCCGTGTGATTTCTGTCTGGCTCTGGCAATCTCTAGGCAGACAAGCCTATGCTACATTGGATTCAAAATACTTGTCTAGCACAGTCTGGGTCAGATTGAAATAACAAAATTTAGAGAGAAATCTCATTGGAGCCACTAAAACATTGTACAAATGGATGAAAAGCCCAGGCTCAAGTTGAGTGTTGCATAATTAGTGATCATATTGTTATGGGAAATGTTTTATTGAGCCAATTCTAGGATGAGTGTTGCCATTTAATCTCCAGTGATTTTTAACCAAATGTGAAAGAGCCTTTGAAAAAAAATGCTTCCACAATCCGCCCCACTCAAATGTGTGCAGTTTGTAAACAATCCTCAGGATTCTGACATTGAGGAACCGCTTCCTGTTGAACTCTGGATTTCAGACAGAGAGCTTTCACTCTGAACAAATGCATCAACTGTGCATTTGCCGGCTTGTATGTTGAGCTTTTGGATCATTCTGAACCTAAGTTCTTTAAATTCCAGTTTAGGTAATCCAGGTAGTTTATTGAATCTCCTCCATTAGTGTTGCCTTTGGGTCTGGGAGTCGCTTTAGCTCTGATTTTTTTACCGTGCGTAGACTCTGAAGAAGACTTACTTTGTTAGATGACAGACATTGATTGGGTAAAGTGTGTATCAAGAACTGAAAAAGACAGTGGTCATACAATGGAAAAAAAAGGCAATGCATTTGAGAGCCTAGGATTTATAGCCTGATGGGAGGATGTGGACTTGGGCAAGTACTGAGCCAGCAGGACCTTGCTTCTGCTAGGAACAGATTGGAATTGGGAGAGGATTCTGGCACCTAAGATGCTCCTATTGCCAGTGTATCTTTGTGCAAAGGCTGAGGTTTCAGAGCAAAGGAAACACAGAGGAACTTGGAACTGTGAAGCACATACCATTTATTCATTATATTCCACACACAAAGGTCAAATGTTTCTCAGGCAGAAAATGTATGAAGGAAACGTAATAAACCTCCACAACAATTCTCCAGAACCAGGATTCGGGGAGGGGGGCGGGAGAAGCAAGATGAGCTATGGAGGTATAGCTTGGGACCGTAACTTCATTCAGTCATGATAATTTGTTTGGCATGGATATTTGGAGATTTTATTCACTTTGGATACATTAACTTTGGAGTTTTAGAGATACTGCATGAAGATATCGTTTGCTTGATCACTGAAGTGTTTTCCCACCCTTTGGTTCTAGGGATTAAATTTATTGTTTTATATGTGTAGGTGACAGATCTATCACTGAGCTATATCTCTAACCCCTTTGAAAATTTTACCTTGAGTTGGGGGTCTCATCCAGTTGACCAAGTTGATGCTGAACTCACCCTGCAGCCCAGACAGGCCTTGAACTTGTGAATCTCTTGCTTCGGTCTTCTGAGTCCCTGAGAGTTTTGATGGTGCGTTTAATTTTGACTCTTCCACGGATACATCAGACATCTCATCTAATCTCAGCCCTGGCCTTACATTCGAGTGACAAGCCTATTGTTAGGAAATGCACAAATGTGTCCTTTTATAGTTGGGTGCATGTAAGTGCTCTCATGGTAAATATTTGGTATATTATGTCTGTGTATGTGCAAGTGTATGTATATCTTTGTGTGTGAGTGTGTTGTATTCATGAGTACCTTTTTTTTTAACCAGTGGGATCCTCATCCTCTATCAGCCTTGCTGAAAATACTTGAAAGAAGCATTTCATTTGTATTTAGCACACAGACTCTGCTTCTTGTTGTATTTCCTGCTAAACAATATAGTAGAAGACAATTTTGCACAGAGTTTTGTAGGAAGCAAGTGAAGTCCTGAATAAATACGTATTGTTGACCATGGGCATAGCCATATCAATGATCAATGTCTAATCCCAATGGGAGAAGCAAAGTCTTCCTTGGGTGAGGCTCAGAGGGATGACAAAGCTTTCTCTGGTCTGAGTGCTAGCGTTGATACTACATGCAACAAATGTCCATACAGCTTTCTCCCCCTGGATGTTTATGGCCTGAAGAATGCTTCTCTACAGAGATCATTTCTACCAGGATTAGCTAAACCCATCTCTTTGATCCAATTATATATTATAAATGCCACTTCCTTGCTCAGCTGTTTGCAATAATCCACCTGTATGTAGTAAACAGACTGAGATTCCAGGGTGAAGACGCTTCTCCATCAGAGAAACCAGACCGCTTGATCCCAGCTTTTCTGTGTATGGATGTGTCATTTTGTTACTGTTTGTCATTTTCTTTTATTCCCTCATAATCTCTAGTCAGAATTCTGGGATCTTAGCCATGTAAGGACATGGAAGCATATGTCATTGTGTTAGTAATTATAATTCACTTAAAGATAATTTAAAGCACATGGGAGAATGTCTAAGCTTATGCGCAAGCACTAAATTATTTTATGTAAGGAATCAGACCACCTACACATCTTGCCCTCAGATGCTGAAGGACAGTGTGCAAGAACTGCATATACACACACACACACACACACACACACACATAATGACAATATCATTAATCTTTAAAAATATACCAAAGAATTGGGACACTATGCAGTGCAGAAATCACATCATTTCTGACACAACACCCCAGGGAGATCCCACAGCATTATGCCACATATGGCTCTGAAATTTAGTGTTGCCCATATCTGTCCTATGTGGTCGCAAGGAGTTGTGGAGACTTGCAACTCCTTGATCCTTAGCTTGAGCCCATATGCCTTCGGTGAGATCACTGTCAATGCTTTCTCTTACCCCTCACCTGTGGTAACTTCTCACACGTTTGGTTTCTTGTTCCCAATTTGCTGGTCCTCTGTTCTTCTCAAGACTGGGCTTGCTTTGTGTTTCTTCCCTGACTAGGATTACTTGCTTGTATCTGTTTCCCAAGGTATTCCTCTACCATCTGGAACATGTTCTAGAAACCTAATTAACTTGTAAAGTGTGTTTGGTTTGGATGACAAACCCATCTTTACTCCCTGTGATTTGGACCTTCTGAACTTTCTTCATAAAACACTCCTGTCCTATTTGCTCCCCTCTGCTCAGCTGTCATTAGTTTGTGTTGACAGTTTTATTGTTTCCTGGTGACCTCTGTCTATCCTAAATTACTATAGTATGTAGCAACCTATTTATTTCAAAGCTAAATGTGTAGCATAAAAATAAAGAAAAAATAAACATTACAGGAATAGAATCCATATTTATCCATGTAAATGAAAATCACATTTTAATTTATTTAGCCAAATTAATGAGTTGATATCTAAAACACATTCAGAGGACAGTTAATAATTCTTTACTTGCTTAAACTACCAGAGTCTTCAAAGTAAACAAATACCTCAAGCAAGAAACCCAATTTACAGAAACCCAAATCAGCCAAATAAAGGGCATTGCAATGATTCCCACATAAATGCCTTTAGATTATTGGAAAAATAAATGCTGATGGTTATTTAAAACATCCAGGATTTTATATAAATTATATTTATAAAACCAATGCTAAATAATCATATATTGAAATTAAAGCAATAAAGTAAACCATATGTAATGTACAGAATGGAATATGGGTGACAAATTTTCAGTCATTGTCACCAATCACAGTCTTCATGCAAGTAGGCCTAGAGCATACTATATTGCAGCTTCACACTGCCAAATGAAAGGTTGGTGCTAAAGGCAATGACACCCACACAGTTACCTAGCAACGATACAGGTCAGCATCCTGTTGGGTATAGTGGCATGTACCTGTAGTCCAGGTCAGCATCCTGTTGGGTATAGTGGTATGTGTCTGTAGTCCACAGAACTGAGAATGGTAAGGCAGGACAAGGACCCTATCTTAAAATCAAATCAAATCCTAAAGCAAAAAGCTAGCATAGCATAGCCACACAAAAACATTTAATGAAATCAGTTTTCTTGCTATGAATTCAAGTAATAACAGATTGTTATGTGAGTCTTAATTTGAAAGTGTAACAAAAATGTGAAAAAGAGAGAAAATCCAACCAGTTTCCTTCAGAAGCTGTACTGGCTAGTTTTATGTCAACTTGGCAAGGGCAAGAGCACTGGTTCTCAACCTTCCTAATGCTAAAACCCTTAAACACAGTTTCTAAAGTTGTGGTGACCCCCCCCCAACTATAAAATTATTTCATTGCTACTTCATAACTTTTTTTGCTATTTTGCTATTGTTATAAATTATAATTTAAATATCTGATATGAAAGATGTCTGATATGTGGCTCAAAGGGGTTGGGACTCACAGGTTGAGAACCATTGATTAGAGTCATTTGAGAGGTGGGAACCTCAATTGAGAAAATGGCTCCCTAATATTGGTCTGTAGGGCCTGTAAGACATTGTCTTAATTAGTGGTGGATGGGGTGGTCTAGCCCACTGTGGGTAGGGATGCCCCTAAGATGATGGTCCTGGGTTCTATAAGAAAGTAGGCCAAGCAGGCCAAGCAAACCATGGTAGCAAGTCAGTAAGCAGCACTCCTCCATGCCCTCTGCATTAGCTTCTGTTCCGGGTTCTTCACCTGTTTGAGTTATTGTACTGACTTCTTTCAGTGACGGACTACAGCGTGGAAGTGTAAGCCAAATAAGCCCTTTCCTCCTCCTCCTCAACTTGCTTTTGCTCCTGGTGTTTCATTGTAGCAGTAGTAACCTTAAACAAGACAGAAGCCAAAACTCTGGTGCTTTTCACATACATGCTCTTTAGTGTCGACAGAGCACTGTTAGACTCAGGATGGAGGTTTTATTATTTTCCATACTCCTTTTATAGACGGGTGGGATTCCTATCTCTTAGGAGGATATAAAAGAAGTTACAAAGTGTCTATTTTGAGAAATATACCCTTACCGATTTATCTTTGGATGACTTGATAAGTCTTATGAGTCACATTGTCCCAGACATTAACCTGAGCCTTTTCAGAGGAGTGATGGGAGCCTAAGTTAACATTCTGCTGATACTGTAGGATCCTGGGTAAGAAGCAATGTGAAAGGCACCCAGCATCGCTGCCTTTGGCAATTGTGATTTCGAGGCATATTGAAGCAAACACGTGATGCTCCCAATGACAAGACGATCCAGATAAACGTGAAAGTCTTGCAGCTTTCAAAGTTTCCAAAGCCAAAGAGAGCGTAAGGATAAAAGATGCACCCAGTTCCTAAGTCAGCTCATACATACTCTCAGTGTCTCTTATGGCTCCTGGCTACCAGCAACAAATAGTCCATCCAGCCACTCCAAGGTGCCTCATCTGCACATGGGATATTCTGTCATGCATATGGACTCTGGTTTTCTCTTCTTATGTAACTTGCTTTCTTTTTTAACTAGCATGCTGATGGCTAATGAAATATGTATTCTCATTATATCAGTGGCAACAGCAAAACAGACTTTCATCTTACAGAGGAACCAGTGTGCTTTAGCTAATCCTGCTAAGTGGACATTCATATTACTTATCAAGAGCTTCTGCTGTCGATGACAAATTAACACAGAAACTGCTTTTCAAATTGAATTTATGTCTAGCAGGTACATAAAAATGTGGAAATTGTACACATTAGTGGTATAACATGTTTTTGATGTGTATGTGCATTGTGCAATAATTAAGCACATATGTAAATATGTCAGTCTCCACATTTCTCTATGTTCAAGACTTTTCTCACTCTGTCCTTTTGGGTTTTGGATTATGCATTGCATCACAGTCATTTTCAGCCATGTTACTGTGCGACAGTTCACCAGGACTCCTTACCCTACCTAGCTATAATCGAGTACCCATTGTTCAGGCTTCCCCCTATCTTTCTCCCCAGTCACCTCCCTGGCTCTGGTAACCACTGCTTTTATAGGATCAGTTCTTTTAGATTCTGAATATGCAAGATTACATAGTCCTTGTTTTCTGTTCATGGCTTATTTCACTAACTGCAATCATCTTCAGTCCCTCTATTTTGTAAATGACAGAAATATCTGTATCTCTATCTACCTATGTATCATCTATCTATCTATCTATCTATCTATCTATCTATCTATCNTATCTATCTATCTATCTATCTATCTATCTATCTATCTATCTATCTTTCTAATCTCTCTCTATATGTACGTGTATATATACTTGTGTGTGTGTGTGCGCGTGCGCGCGCATGTGCATGCACCTGAATAGTATTCCTTTGTTCATACTGAAGTAGCTTTTATCTGATCTTTTAGGATTCCAAAGTCTATTAGTAAAAATAAAAATTGATAGAAGACCCAATTGACTAGGACAGGAGTCTTGTGAGGTATTATATTGCAAAAATCATGATTTAAATTGTTTCATAATGTACATAGGTTAGGCTAAGAATTGAGTATGAGCTTATATTTGATCATCAACTAAGGTTTACACGACCTCTCCACCACCAGCAAGACAGGGTCTTTCCGTAGAGTCCAAGTAGTTCTTGAACTAATGAGCCTCTTCTCAACTTCCATAGTGCTGAGATTCCAAGCATGTGCCTAGCTGTACATGTTGATTTTATTTGAAAAGAGTATATCTTCCTATGAATAGCCTTAATGTGGGTTTCTGAGGACCACAATAGGAAGAATTGACCACAGATTTGCAAGCAAATTTACTAAGCCTGGCCTTGATATCATGCCAGTTTAGTTTATAGGGGCACAGGTCACACAGTAGCACTCTCCTGTCTTGTTTCCAGTTAAAGTTGGTCACTAAATTGGTTGGGTCATAGATTTGGGTGGGACTGTGAGAAATGGCTCAGCTTCACCCAGATCAGTTATGGCTTTGGTGGTGGGCATTGTGAGAAGCAGAAACAAATTCTGTTATATTCTCAAAAGCTCATTTGTTCCACTCTCATCCTCACCAGCTTCCTTCCCCACTGCAGTCAGCCTGTGCCATCAGCCCCATGGTTATTTACAGCATCATCAGGGTATAATGTGATCCCTACCCAAAACCACTTACGCCTATTCGGTAGTCACAATAAGAGAGAAAAAAGTATGCCAGTGTGCGTGTGTGCACGCGCGCGCATGCACACACACACAAGCACAGAGACCCTGAAAACCTTGGGGGAAGATGCACATAGTAGCAAGGCCTTAAGCAGGCATACCATGACAGCTCTCAGGGTGGTTAGTGGTACCTTTTCATGCGGAAAGAGCCACGATGAAACTATCACAAGAGACCTAATGGAGAAGGATATTACACATCTCGGAATGTGGAATGTAGCTCTAGGTGCAAAGTCTCTAGACAAATGATAGAGATTGATTTTGTGCACAGTTAGCAATCTAAAGTTAATGGCTGTGGGTCCCTCAGAATATATAGACTATTCAGATAAGAAAATAAAGGGAAAAATTAGGTAGTGAGATAGAAAGGGTGTGGAAAAGTAGGGATAGGGTTAGAGAGACAGTTTAGCAGGTAAAGGCATTTGTGCCAAGCCTAGGGACCTGAGTTCAATTCCCAGGACTCATATGGTAGAAGTAGAGAGCTGACTCCGGAAAGTTGTCCTCTGGCCTCTATATACATTCACTGTGACAGAGAGAGAGAGAGAGAGAGAGACTCTCTCTCACACACACACACACTTTAAAAAAATAAGAAAGAAAGGTAGAGGTAGACAAATTGTTTTCGCCAGCTTGGAAAACTCAACCTCCTGATGAAGACGGCAGGACTGGGCGTGGTAATGGTCCCTGATAGATGTTACGGGCTAGGCAAGGCACTAGTCTTGGAGAATGAAGCAGAGCCTGGCTTTATCTTCCCATTGCACCCTCAGTGTATGCCTGCCTTTGTGCCCTGCACATGAATGTGTGCTCTTCCATCATACTGGATTGTGGTATCCAAGTAGACTGAGGGCCGCCAATCCCAGATGTGGAAGAAGACCCGTTGCTGTCTAGATTTTCAGCTAATAATCCCAGCAGAAAAAGAGAGCCTTGTCTTCTCCAGAGAATATACTTTTGTTGATGAGATAGTGAGGAACGGACTGGCTGTGAACCTTTCTCTAGCCAACAGTGTGATTGCTTATTTAGCTGTTGAATCATGGTTTGGGCTATTGCCCCTCAAAAGTCTTATGCTAAAATCCCAATGATTGTGACATCTTTAGAGATGGGGCACTTAAAAGGAAAACGGAAGTAAATAAGGTCATAGGAGTTCTAATCTGATTGCAGTTCTTTTAATTTTTTCTTATTTCCTTTTTTTAAAATAGATTTTTTCCTCACATAAAAGATCTTAATTACACTTTCTTTCCCTCTACTCCTCCAAGTTCCTTCCCACCTCACCTCCCATCAGACCTGTTCTCTTTCTGTCTCTCACTAGAAAACAAACAAGCTTCTAAGGGATAATAATAAAATAAAATAAATCAAAACAAAAACTAATGCATTGGAATGTCACCAAACAACCGAACAGAGGAAAAGGGCCCAAAAAAAGACACCAGAAACAGATATAGACACAGAAACCCATTCATTCACACACTCAGGAATCCTATAAAATACTAAATTGGAAGCAATAATATGTATGCAAAGGACTTATAGAGTAAAAATCGTGAAGAAAAAATACAAAAAAATAAAAGTTAAGATGAAAAGAAGAAGAGGAAAGAAAACAATCAAGCAAAAAAGATAATCTTTCTTTCTTTCTTTCTTTCTTTCTTTCTTTCTTTCTTTCTTTGAACACTAACATGACATTATGAGACAAGGAACTTCCAGAGATGTTGTTGAGTTTGTTTTCTGTTGGCGATCTATGCTGGGCATGCAGCCTAGAATAGTCTGCTTCTCCAGTGAGACTCGCTTGGAGAACACTAAATATTCTTTTGCAAGTGACTATCAATTGGAGATAGCTTCCAGATTAGGGATGTGAGCATGTGTTCACTTCTTACAGCTCTAAGCGCCCCCCCCCCGCAAATCTAATACAGACTTGTGCAAGCCCTGTGCATGCTGCCTCAGTCTCTTTGAGTTCCTATGAGTTTTTTTTTCCATCCATTTAGAGGGCCTTTTCCCCCATGGTGTCCTCCATCCCCTCTGGCTCTTACACTCTTTCTCTCTGCTTTTCTTCTGGGTTCCATGAGCTCTCAGGGGAAGGATCTGACATCACATCTAGGGCTGAGTGTTCTAAGGTATCTCACTCTCTGCATAATGTCTGAATGTGAGTCTCTGTATTTGTTCCTTTCTACTTCAAGAGACGCTGACTGAGCAAAACCCTGATCTATGAGGATAGCAGAATGTAACTGATATTCTTATAAGGAAAGAGGAGGACACAGAAGTGCCTGGAGACAATCATGTGCCAACACACCAAGGAGATGCTCAGGTGAAATCAATACTGTCAGCACCTTATTTTTAGATTTCTGTTTTCCTGCAATTTCAGAATTGCACCCGGCATTGCACTTTGTTACTCCAGCAGAGTACATGAGAATATGTTGTTATTTGCCTTGTACACATAGGTCTGTTAAGAGTTCACTCTACAATGAACACTTCTTGGACTTGGGGCCCTCAATCTTTTAGCAGAACTCAAATTTCCATTTCATCACAACATCTAAGCTGCTTTCTGGACCAAGCCCTGTGAGAGTCAGTGCAGCACTAGAATGGCTGGAGAAGATTTCTTCCTGTGGAGATGTCATCAGAACAAAGCAAAGAATGTTCACAAAGGGTCTTAAGAAGCATACATTGTGTGTTTACTGAGAAGGAAACCACATAGGACTTTTGAAGGGAGGACCCGAGGATAAATTTCCAACAAGTTCTGTTGGACACGCTCTTCTCAGTTTCAGCTAATTCAATGACCAGCTTCATTTGTGTGTGTGTGTGTGTGTGTGTGTGTGTGTGTTTTCCGGCTTGAGAGTTGGCCTGTGATTCTTAAACTTAATGTGGGTAGAAACAACCCAAGGATGCAAGCTGGAACTCCTGAGGAGATCGAGTAGGGAAAATGTGGTGGGATTTGTTTGGTTTCCAGCTTGACAGGGACAAATCAGTGAGCAGCCATTGCAGGTGAAATGGGGAGAGCCTTCTTTGTTTTCCTTCCTAGTGTGGTGCCTGGCAATAGGAGGGGGTGTGGGTGGCTGGATGCCGGTAGGTGGGAAGTGGTTCTGTTTATAGTTGTGGTTATTAACTTGTGTATCTCCAGCTTTGCTCTCCTCTGGGCCTTTTGTGAAGGCTCTGTCTGTTACTGTGTGCTGTCTGTCATCTGTTCCTGCATAGTGGTCCCTGTGAGACTCTGGAAGCTCTCAAGTCATATGCCCACACTCAAGGTGGGCAGTAAAGAAGACTCAGAAGGGTCACCTGTGGTCGCATGTCTTGTTGTCTTTGGCTGAGTAGTCCCATGCTGCTGTGATAATGCTATGGCATGCTCTCCATAGTCTTCAGTCCTTCAAACCCTGCTGGAGCCTTTGCTTCTGTAGCACAGACCAGTCTTGCTGAACAAAACCCTGGGGGAGAGAGAGAGAGGGAAAGGGAGAGGTTGAGGGAGAGAGAGATCACATACCTATGGCTGAACACACAACTCCATAAAACAAAGAAAACCAGCCTACAAACCGCAATCCCAGAGAAATTAGACAACAATGACACTAAGAGAGACTTACATAGACCTAATCTACATGGGAAGTAGTAGAAAAAGACTTTCTCTCTCTCTCTCTCTCTCTCTCTCTCTCTCTTTCTCCCTCCCTCTCTCCCTCCCTCCTTCTCTCTCTCTTTCTTTTTGCCCCCTGTCTGTATCCTTCTGGGTCTCAAGATAGAATTAGGACCTTTGAGCAGGCAGCCTACATCACCAGCCCTCCTAGCCATGGAAGTAGAGCTAGCTACTTACTGCTTCTATTTCTTGACACATTCCATCATCCTATCTGTTTCCATTATGGGATGAGAGCTAATGATGAACTGGAGAAAACAAGCAACGGTGACTGTAACTTTAGTGCATTTCTGACAAAGCTCAAGCTCGAGTCAGCTACTAAGCAGTAAAATGTGTGAGTCTCATTTCTTCTTATGCTCCTGAAACACACCCTCCACCCCCGCCTGAATGAAGGAGATTTTGTGTTTATTGACCTCCATGTTATTCTGCAATTGAGAGAGAAGTGACCCACCATTTCAGTGTCAGGTGAAAATGGGGTTTTTGTAGCACCCAGAACTCAACAGGCATTGGTTCACCAGGGCTGACTGTTGGCAGACTAAAGGAGGAAATGAAAGCATCCAGGAGCTTCTTTGTCTCTCAAAATATAGGCACCACTCTTCTGCTTACAGCTTTCTGCTAAACCCCTACTTTGTATGTCAAATGCTAAGTATGACATCAGTCTTCATTTTTATTTTTCTTCCCAAACACATCTCCTTAAGCAGATGGATGCTCTCAGACATGTGCTTGGGAATGCAAAACAAATAAAGCACATTAATAATTTAAGATACCATCTCCACGACAGGCTGCTATATTATAAATGATAATAAAGACAGATATCAGAAAATAAAAGGAGGAACATGGCTTTGAAGGAGAAACAGAAGAGTAAATAGCAAAATAAAAGTATTCAAGGCATTTGTTTGTTTGTTTGTTTGTTTATTTGTTTGTTTATTTATTCATTTATCTATTTATNTATTTATTTATTTATTTATTTATTTATTTATTTATTTATTTATTTTCCTGTCCTGCCTGGGGGGAAAATACCTGGAAAAGTCCAATTATAGAAGCAAAGATTCTGGGAGACAGCGGGTAGTCTGGGGGACATATTTTGAAGCCCTTTAGTTCAGGGTGTTTGTTGATGCATAGGAATTAGTTTGGCAACTAGTTGAGCTAGCTATCTTTGATATTGTAAAGGACTTAAGGGATAAATAACTAAGATGACTGGATGACGGCAAGTAGCTCAAAGCCCTTTCTACCTTGACTTTTTTCTTTGCCTTCAGGCAGTTGGTGAGACCATTCTTTTCTCATTTTGCTGATCTCACACAAATGGTGTAGAGGAAAAAAAATGAGGGGGAGCAGAGCACTTTCAGAATCACCTTTCAATGGTACATTATTGCATCGTTTTCAGTTCCCCATCAAGATCTAGCATTTCTTTTTCTGGGTCCCCACAATGGATGGGTGGCCTGCTGGGAGGCAGCCACAGTCTGAAGGCTGCACACCCCTGTTTCATGTCACTACTCCTCCTTTCTTGTGTTGGTGGCAGTTGAGATGAAAGGAGGCCTCCGAGACAGGCAGTGGATGACTCTGTAGCAGGAGGCCATCAGGAACTTAGTGGTTGCCAGCAGTGGGAAGGATCTCAGAGTGGAAAGGCTTCAGTCATGGCATCTGTTATTCAGACTTGTTCGGCATGCATACAGAGATAGACAATCCTTGAAGATTTTGGAAATTTTAGAATGGGTTAATTATGCACCTCTTCTTTGCCTTGATTTCCAAAGAAGTCCCTGTTTAGATGAGAGGTTGTCACCAGCTTTACGCCCCACCTTTCCCATGGGTGTAAACTGCACCTTTATTCTTTCACCACCCACACTTTGAGGGGGCACACACCTCAACTTTCGACTTTCCTTCTCCAAGTACCAGCCATCTCTTAATCTTTTTGTAGGAACAGGGACATACCATCACTTTTTTTTTTTTTTAGATTCTGCAATCAAAGTAGACTGTGAGTCTGTTCTTGTGGCATGGTTGACAAACGCAGAGTGTTTTTAAAGATGGCTTTCTTGATGAATCCATTAGTGGTGTATTGGTTTAAAAGAGAAGAGATGGCAGGGTGGAACCTCCTCAGCACCTCTGCTCCCAATGTACACATACTGTTGATACTCCAGCTCACAGAAAAAAAAGAACATGAAAATATTTCATTGAAAGATGACAGCTTTAACGAACTTTAAAGGTTAACCCTGGTGCTAGTTAGCATATCTATTCATGTCTCCATCAGTCTATTGAATTACTCAGCTGAACAGGCACACAAAAGCAAAACTTGAAAAAATACCCAGAAAGCCAACATTAATAATTCATAAATACTGGAGGCTTGTGACTGACAATTCCCCCCATGGTGTTGAAGTCTTTCAAGAAGCAAATCCTGATCAGTCCTGAGTTTTTTTAGGAGCTCGCTGAACAGCCCTGTCCCAGGACGTTAATGTTTCTGTAAGTGGTTAGTGTCCTAGACGCACTGTAGCTTTTCATGCCCTTAAGCACATGTTCTCTTCCTTTGGATTAGTATAAGGTTTTGCTTTTGATAAGATGCTTAACTGGCAGTTGCTGTATTTGAATTTTACAAGCATCTACAGACCATAAAGAACTCTCGATACAGCCATAATCCCTTGTTGCAAAGGAAATCGGCATTTCTGAACAGATTCCAGATACCAATTATGGCATTAATGAGGATATACAATCACATCTGTCCATGCAGGATGAGAGGCGACGTTGTTCCTGACAGGGTTATCCTGCTTCAGAATTCACCAGCCTTCTTCCTCCATGTATACCAAATTGTATTCGTTAGGTCTTTTCATTAAACACAGAAGCTCTCAACATCTCTCAGTTGTAACCATTTCTGTGGGGGAAAAGAAGGGACACATGTCACTGTCTGACAATGAACTGATCTTAAGCTCTTGTGTAAGAAAGAAGAAAAACACAGTCTTAGTGTTGGAAATTGATGGCCAAGCATTCCCAGAGAGGACTGGGGCCATGGAAGCTCATGGGTTCTACTGGAACCAACTAGCTTTCTCACCTGGATTTGCTTAAAGGCATTTTCTAGGCTGTGGGCTCAAGGCCAATGTTCCCACCACTTATCAAGGTTAAGTTTCCTTTTATGCTTCCCATCTGAGAATTTTTAACTGATAGAGCTGCCCTGGAGAGAAAGCAGAGTGGCTTACAGATGAGAGGCTTTCTCAGGTTGGAAAAGAGTTGTTCTGACATGAGTATTTCTGCTACTTTCGTAAGCCAACTTTTAAATGTGAATCTGTGCTGATGTTCCAGTGTTAGAAATCCACGCTTGGCTGCCTGCACTGCACTGCTGAAAGCTGGCTTATGTTCAGACACTTAAAGAAGTAACTCAATCTCCGTCCTTGTTCACAACGAACGTGCTTCCATTTCCTTCAAGTCGCAATTATGAAACGATTAGAAATTATTACATTAGCCCAAGTTTCTCTATGCATGTCTTAATGTCACAGATGGTCCTTAAAGGACTTCAACCTCAGAGAGATTGGGAACTCTACAGTAAATGTTCAGAAACAGGTGTCTGATCAGCTTAGGCCTTTACTTCTTTAGAAAGCAATGAGTGTGGCCCCACCAGACTATTCTGTACCTTTCCTTGGTGAAGCACTCACGGGGGTGCAGTGAATTGGATTAACGTGGGATAAATGTGTTTGGAAACACTACCCTGCTCCTGCTTACCAGCCATATTTACTCAGTGGGGGTAGCTTGTGGAGTAGATGAGGTGATGTAGATGATATCCAGTAGAAGTAGAAGCAAATATTATTATCTTTCATTTTAGAATAAAACTACCTTAAAAAAACCTATGATTTGTTCAAATTTCAGTCTAATTTGGAAATGGAAATTGATCCTGCTGACTGCCTCCTCTGGGCCCCTCCCAGGATGCACATCACCATCACTCAGTTCTGTATGAGAAGTACAAGTCAGACAGCGATCAGTGCTTATATTTCAGGCAGAGCTGGGGGACAGATTAGGGACAGAGTAATATTTAGCATGTCCAACACCCAGGATTTGACCTCTCAGGCTGAAAACATAAATAAAAAATATTCAAAGAAAAAAGAGTTTCAAAGATTCCTGATATAATATTTAAATATTTAGTGGCTTTTAAATATCACTTATTCATTTATTGTATTATTTGATTATGGTAAATTTAGGATTAAGATCTAATACATATGTTAAATGTTATACATATATTGACATTTAACTTCTCATAGCTGTCCTATGACATCAATATTATTAATATGTGCATTTTTTTGATTTGAAGAAACGGGCACATGAAGGCTAGTAAACAGTATAAAAAAATCTCCCATGAAAGCAGTGGTTACATTTCCGCTCAAACCCAGGTAAGAGTCATACTATTTGAAATATAAATTTTGCTTCCTGACCATTCAAATGGAATGAAACTGCATTTACGTGAAAAAGGGCTCTGCACAAAGTGTTGATGGTGCTGACTTTCCTTGAGGTTCACCTTCAAGGATTGCTGGGAGAACATCTCAAGAGAGTTTGTTACTGTTCGTTCTGGTCCGTGTCAGTGCATTTTACCTTGATCATTTGCTTTTGATGTTTTATGTGATAAATAGAAGCCATACAAAACCAAAAGCCAAGCCTGATCTAAGCAAATGGCACAATGGATAAGCTTTTTACAATTGAGGGTATGTTTAATTTATTATGAATGCAGAGAGCACAGCTCTATTTCAAATCCAAATTTAATTATGATAGATTTGGTTATAATATTTCTTCATTTACCTGTATAGAATTTTATCTTTCATTAGATACCCTATGGACATGTTTTCTTGGATCATTAGTCACTCTCTGAGTTACAGAGACACATAGGACAAATGGCTCAACCATTATTACTCAACTTGATAATGTTGATAATTTCAAAATTGAAATTCAGAATTTTTTCCTGCTCAACACACATACATTAAAAAGAAAATCTGTTTGTCTATTTTTTTTCCCTTTTGGGAATTGAGGCATCTTATAACACAGCAAACCAAAATGAAAGTGACAAGAAAGAAATAAAAAATCAGGAGCAAATAAAAATGATAGCATAATTAAGTCCACTCCAGGCTCCAACTTCGTTGCTGTAGCTGGCTTTCACCTTCTGCCTATCACTGCAACAATTCCTTGAGGGCATTGAGTGATGTAATAGAAACTGACGTCGATCACATTTTATAACTGACAAAGCACTAAGCTTCATATGGCTTGACTATATGATGACATTTGACAAAGCTAATAGTGAACGTTCTTCTCCCAGGTTTGGCCCCAGTGTTGCCAGATATAAACATTTCAGGTAGTCAGTCCAGCTGCTTCAAGAGCTGACTGCCTAGAAAAATTAGTGTAGCCCAGAAATACTTGCAAAATGTTTTCTCTATATTGTAGTTATTTCACAAGAGTGCCATTAACTTTTTCTTCCAAGTTTTCAGAATGTATAGACGGGGGAAGACGACATGAGCATTTATAGTCTTTCTCTCTATCTTTTCTATGACCTATATAGATAACCCTGGAGCATCAGTTAGCCCATTCCACCTTAGAAAACAATGAGCATCAAATACAAAGCTTTCGAAACTGTTTAAATCTGTGTTTCACATGCACGGTTAAAGAAGTGCAGCCTGTAGTAAGAAAGAACACAGGGAGAACTGATGCTTACTTTGGCCTAAAGTCATCTTGAGAGCTCCATAATGGAGGCTATCAGCTTTAAAGAGCTATAATGAGGAGAAACAAGCCTAACCCAGTAACCCAAGGAAAACCAGTTGGTGGAGGGCCCTTCTGTTCTGTTGTAACACCCACGTTCCTTTGATGCCTGGAAAAAGAAGGCTTTTGGTTCCTCACAGGCACTTGTCCATTGTCTTCAGTAGAAAAAAGGGAAAACAGAAGAAAAGAACAAAAAGGAGTAGTCACTAAGATGACTGAAATTCCTCAGTGAAGACAAATTCTGAGGGTATCGGTGATGACACGCCAAGCTGGATGCTTAACTTTTATCACCTTGAACTTATTGGGTTTGGAATAACCCAGAAGACAGAGCTCCATGTCTGTATTTTGCATGTCTATGCGGGCACGTCTATGAGGATGTTTTCAGAAATACTTAACTATGGAGACACACCCCCACGTATGGACTGGGATCCAGGACTAAACACAAAAATTAGAAGGTGTGAGCACCAGCTTCTCTCCTCTGCATCCTGAGTGCAGAGAAGGTGCTACTAGTGGTTACCAGTCACATTTTTGCCCCATGTCCTCCTGACATGGTAGGCTGTATATGTCCTGAAACTGCAAACCAAAATAGTTGGTCCTTCCTAACTGATTGTGTCAGGTTTACTAGTGCCTGTATTGTTGAATGCACATGGCTTCCCTCTACAGGAATACACTTGAAGTATTAGGTTGAAGACTTGTCATAGATTCAACTTTAAGGAGCATTTTCAGATCAAGTTTAAGGAAACACATGTGGAACCAATGAGATTTAGTGTCTTCATTCTGGCTGAAAACAGAGGGAAACTCTCTGTACCCCATTGGAGTGTCAGATCAGAGCAACAGGCAGAATGGTGGAGACATTCTGAGAGCCAGTGGCAGGAACGCCGCAGCCTTAGTGAAACAAACCATCCTCAAATGTGCAAGTGGAGCGAATGAAAGCACAGTGAATGAGAAACAGCCCCAGTGCATACTTTGGATGTAATGACATCGTGTGTACTGTGTGGACACGGGGTCTTCTCGAACTTCACTAGGAGACACTACTCCTTTTAAAGAAAGACTCTCCCAGGGAAGAAGGAAAGGGCACTCAGTGTGGGGAAAGGAGGGTGGAAGGAAAGAGTTAGAAAGGATAGACTCGGACAGTTCTACTGTCCCAACTTGCTCTCCCGCATGGTTGCTGACCTTGTTGGAGGGAGGTAACTGACTCTTGTCAGGGGAGCTTGGTCATAAGTAGAACAAGAGGTGGAGTGAACTGAACAGTAGTGTGAGTAAAAGCCAATGAAACACAGTCAGAAAAAAAAATCACATCTGTAAGACAAACCCAAGTTCAGGTAGAGTACAAGAAGCCCGAGTCAGGAGATAAAACGATAGCTGGGCTGGCTGGAGATAGAAATATTGTAATACAGCAGCTTAATGACTTCTTTATTCTCTTTCCTTTTTGGATGGGCAGGATCAAACTGACTTCCTCACACATGCTGGGGAAGTTCTCTGCCTCTGAGTTAGATATCTGTCCTCCGGAGATTCTCCACACACTGGTCTCCATATTATTATCATTTACATTAACCTATTCTGTGTTAGACGATGCCATTGAAGAAGAGGATAGTCATGAAAGGCAAGTCTGTTCTGCTTTCTATTTGTTTTCATTAACTTAAAAAGTTATATTTGAATTTATTGTCAAAGTAGTATTCCATATACTATTTAAGTAATAGTTGTATATTTTAAGCTTCATTTGGACACTGGAAGGCCATTTTAACAGTTTGGTTTGTTCCTATCTTCTGCAGTGTAGCAATAAGGAGGAGAGTTAGTGCCAGTGATGTGACTGCAAGCCTTGACTCTTATTCTGTCTTTAAATTGTTAGTATGAGCTTAGGGGAAGGAAAAAACTCAACAAAGTCCAAACTGCCTCCAAGAATGGCTTTCCTTCTTAGCCAGCATTACATTTTTCACAGGATGGGGGAAAAGCTTTAGTGGCTGCATGCTGTTCTCGGGTAATACTTTTTAGTAATGCAAGAGCTTAGTTGGCTGGGTAACTTGATTACTCTGGAGGGCATGCTATTAGCATAGTGGGAAGGAATCAAAGGAAAAAATAATTTACATTAAGGCCACAGACATGCCATACAATACAATTACTTCAGGTTTTATATCCAAAAAGCTATTATCCTTTTTTTTCATTATTTAAGCACTGTGGTATTCTGGTAAGGGGCTTTATGGGACGCAAGGAATGGATCTGAGCCCAGAAAAACCCCAAGAAATTGTTCTGTGAATGAAAAAGTCCTGATGTTGAGAATAAGTACATATAGATTTTTTCTTTGTAGTCTTTTCAGTGAATTGTGTTTATCCATAGATAATAAACACACTCCTTCCTACTGCAGTTTTTGTGTGGAAATGATCATTCCAGCTTTTATTATAGGTGTGGTATATGCAAAAAGAATACAATCTATACAAAGGGAGGGGGAACAGTGTCTTCAAATCATTGCATGATATTTCACTCACTGTTATATGGGAGAAATTAAGAGCAACCTGGAATGTATATCAGTTAGAATAGGTTTGGTTATGCTATAGTAACAAATGAATCCATAAATCTCAGTGGTTTACCAGGAAGAAAAATGCTTAAATTTCATTCATTGCAGATGTCCTACAGTAGGAGCATCACTGGCAATGGTCAGCTTTAGGCTGAAGAAGTCAACATAAGGTGTTGAGTATCATCTCCCAAACAAAATTTCTAGGGGCTTTAGTAGAGAGAAAGAGGGAACACAGGGTACTCAAACTGTCTCAAACAAGCTTACATAAGAAGTAGATATCTGTCACCATCTGTCAGTTAAGAACAATCATGTCTCCACCTACTAGCCAGAGGCAAGAAATGGATGCCAGATCAGAAAGTACATACTTTCTGATGCAGTGACTGCGATATGCAGAGGAGGCATCCAAAGCTGATTTGTAAGTTCAATAAATAACTCAGGTACATCATCATGTGGCATTTGGCTGTTATTTCATTCTGGCCTTGGCCCTAATGGATGAATAACCAACAGAAATAATTCTCAATGTTTAGTTGAGTAAGTATCTTGTTAAGTATTGGACTGAATTGACCACAGAGTGTTTCTATGAGATGGTTTCATCCTGAGGTCCTTTGCTTCCATCAGGAAATCCTTCAATAGTTCTTGTCTCCTTCCAGGAGCCTGCTGCTGTGTTCTGGATAGAAATAAATGGACCAGGGCCAAATAAAACTTTGACACTCAAGATTGAGACATGTGGCTTGAGTTTGCCAAGCAGTGTATAGGACCTTATAGTAATCTAAGGCACACACAATACTGAAAACTTGTTATATGCAAAAAAGAGATGATTGGTGTTAAAGAGCCTAACACAGTTCCTGATGTGGCTATAATAAGTGATCAACAAATGATCCTAACTTCTTTTTTTTAAGATTTATTTATTTATTATGTACACAGTATTCAGCCTCCATGTATGCCTGCAGGCCAGAAGAAGGCACCAGATCTCATTACAGATGGTTGTGAGCCACCATGTGGTTGCTGGAATTTGAACTCAGGCCTTCAGAAAGAGCAGTCAGTGCTCTTAACCTCTGAGCCATCTATCCAGCCCCCAACTTCTTTTACATGGAAAGTCAAAACTACAAGTGAAATCACTCTGTCATTCATTGTTATATGGTGAAAATCAAAGGCAATGATGTACCTTTTTTTATCTTATACTTATTTGTTCAGATTTGCAATGATGAAGCTTTGAAGACTTTAATGTAAAGGTAGAGCTTCATTTCAAGCTGCGCAATGGAGATACCACAATGACAGAAAAATCAAAATTACCGTTTGTCTTCCCATGATGTAGGACAGCTATATATGAAATAACAAAAGAAAATGTCAGTGAGATCTGCTATGAATGTAAAAAAGGAAGGTGATGATATTCCATAAGGAGCTACTTTAGATACTTGATAACATCCTGAGCTCCAGGTGATGTAAATAATCCTGGACATGGGGCTGTGTGAAGACCACAGAAAACTTCAGCTTTGCAATCAGAGAAGCAGTGTGTATGTCTTCTCTTGGAAAAGTTGGAGCTCAAAGTGAAATTCAATGAGTAATATTATTCCCTTCCCCAGAAACATTGGTTCTCCTGAATTCATTGAGCACTGGCTACCTGTTGCCAGAACTAAATTCACTCAATATGCTACCATTTGGAGTGAAAGAAGGAACCTGCCTGGATGTTCTAAGTGAAGAAAGTTTAAAATTCTCACCTGGGAAACCCTGGCGAAAGGGCTAACTTCGGACAGGCTCCTAGATGGAGGCCATTTTGGATGATAGTTCCTGGGCTGTCTTTCCAGACATTAAAACTATTTCCCATTCTCCTTTAGGAGGGACTTAAACATTTTTGCAGTGTCAGAAAGAAGTGGTTCTGCAAGGGTGTCAACTGGCAGAAAAGTCGAGAAATAGACATGGGACCCTCAACCATGATTCTCAGAAATAAAAGGGTGGATACTAGGATAAAATTGAAGAGGGCAAAACAATCTAGTGAGATATGGACCAGTCAGTGTCAGGTGACCTTATTGTCCTTGAAGTCCCAGTAAAAGCCATAGTTATGGTAACAGTGACGAGCCCTCGCTTGTGTACTTAGGTAGCTAATGATATGAATTTTCCCTTGGAAATTTGTGTAGTGATCTCATTCATGTTGGGCACATACTCCATTGAAACAACTAGGTTGGTTGTTATTTTTATTAGGCAGATCCTCAGACCTAAAAGCTGTGGTTTTACCTTATTTTAGTGCTCTTAAAAATTGCCCTGGCTGAGTTCATCACAGCAGGCTGGCCTGTGCCTTACAGTGCCCATTGCGGGGTAAGAATTCAGTGCTTTTGTGCCTTTAGCCTCCCTCCCTCTCACTGTCCGAAACACTGACTGGAGAACTGGCTGGCCGGTTGTGAGAACCGACTCCAAGATCAGCTGCCTGATCTTGCTGTCTTAGTGCTGTGTGCACCATGTGCTTGTGGATGCCATCTCCCAAGTAAACTACCTGCAGACCAATTCCAGCCTCACGGTTTCTATTGGGGAAGGTTCAGCTGACGACCAGTTCTGACCAGTGCTAGGATTGGTACTTATTGCTAAAACGCCCATGAGTCAGTATTTCACCTTTAATATTCTTGTGCAATCCATAAGAAACAAGACTCAGGAAAATAGTGGATGGCAAAGCCTGGAATCCATGAAAACTTCATTTCCTCCCATCCCCTTTACCAACCTGATAAATTTTGTACCTTATGGCATCCCATAAGGAAAATATTTAATCTTTCTGTCATCCTACTTTCTAAAAATTGCTTCTCCCATGCACTTCCTTCCTCATTATAATATATAATAATACGGTGCTGCTTTTTTTTTTTATCAAATTCCCCTAATCTGAGAACTTCTGTAGAAGTACATATTGCCGCTGATGGTAATAACAGGCCACCAGCCTTTCCAACATCTTAATGTGTTTCACATTTCCCAAAGAATGGCTGGACTGATATATTTTCTCCAAGCCCCTGAGATTTGTCTGCCTCTGTGTGAGAGGCTGAGGCTTTAAGCCTGAGGTTTGCTCTTGGCGAGCAATGGGGGCAAGCCTAAGAATATGTGGCACACTTAGATTGCAAAACTGCTTGCTGGGTTTTCACCATGCCTCACAGTTTCGGTCCTAGGTACAGTCTCAAAATATCCCCCTTTCCTGCACTACACAGTTGATTTCTTCTTTCGAGGTCCCCGAGGCAACAGTGATATGTCTTCCTTTCGTGGCAAAGTTAAATTCATGGTTTTAGAGTTGGGGCTCTTTCTCTTCCCATCCTTTTCTTGCTTCCTTTCTCCATCACTCCTCCCCCCCTTTCTACATGAGATTCAAGCTTTGTTTCAATGTCTATCTCAGGATTTGTTTGATTGCCATAGAATTGATCTTCAAAAACCAATTAAGGCTCAAGTGTGCTTGGTATAGGCTTGGCTGTGGAGGTGTAGGTTTTCTGGCCTTCCCCTCCTTTACTTCCTCTTTCCGTTCCTGCATTGCCCTCCTATCTTTCTGCCTGCTACCATTCCAGCTCACCCATTAGTTTGCGACAGTGACCTCACGTCTATATTTTACAACTTTCCAGCCCACTCTCTATAGTTAAATGAATCATGTTCTGTGTTCTGCTTCCAAGTTCCTGGGGGAGAGAACAGAATTTATCCTGATGACTCCAAGCTGCCATCCCTTGTACTCTGGCAGTGCAGGTAATGATATTTATTTAGAAGACGCCAATATCTTAGAAGGTTTCCACTGTGGCAGCAAAAGTGACTTCTGTGTTGGCTAAAATGTTTTGATTTTATCTACATACCTTTTTAAAAAAATAGACAGGATTTTGGTTTTATATAATCCAGCATGCTGGCATTAAAGTGCATGCTACCACATCCAGCATTACGACCTTGAAAAAAATAGATATACAAGGACAACAGATTCCTCAAATTGTTTAACATTATTTACCTTAATCCTTTTAGGTGCCACGAACTGTAAGTGTAGTTGTTTCTGGTTTACAGGTAGAGAATCTGTGGGTTGGCAGCTCTGCTAAGATACGGGAACCAAACAGTGGTGAATCTCACAACGGCTGTATAGTCTCCATTGTATAGTCTCTAGGCCTAGCCAGTTTTTCTGTGCACAAGCTGAAGTGGAACCACTAATTAGGAAACCACTTTCAATGCAAGAAGAATTCCTGGATGTCGCTGCTTTCTCACAAAGAAAGGAATCAAATGCATGGAGCACATTTTCATTGTTTTTTCCTAATCCACATCAGGTCAGCCCAGCCCACTGAAGGTGAAACCTGCCTGCTGATACATAACGATATTTCAAGATGAGCAAGAAAACCCTGTCCATCCCAGAGCAGAGCTCCCTGGGGACAAGGCTCAAAAAGCAATGAAGAGGGAGTAAGTGAATCATGAATGCTTCAGAGCAAGGCTGAGCACTAGAGCCAGGCATTTACAGTGAAGGGCAGAACTGCCAGGGAGAACTCAGGGAGCATTAGAAAAAATGATTACATGCGAACCTGAAATGAGGCTCTGAGGAGCAAGAGACATCCTCCCACAGAAGGATTTGTGGAATTCTCCCAATTTTCACAGACCTGCCTGTGGAGTTTGTTCGTTCATTCACTGAGAGTTATTGGTTACCTCTGTGGTAAGGGACTCTCCCTGAGTTCCTGGTCCACGTGCTGGTGTGGGATGCTTCTGTTTCCACTTTTGGTTTCTCTGTGCAGCGTCGCCTCTTACTCAGACCTTTCTCTCCTTGTGCCTGGCCTGCCTAATTCAAGTACCACTTTATTTCTTCTGTAAGTTATGTTTGCTTATGCTGTACTCCAACATATCTATTATTTTTGTTTTCTTGCAATGTACTTTACTTCGTTTTTAGGATGCTGAGTGAGTGTGTGCTTGTGTTTCGTCAGTGCTGAGAAAATGCACCGTTCTAAGTGTCCATTAGTGATGATGGCTTTATCTGGCAATCTATAGAGATTTTGCATATTTCCCGTGATTCTTTGTAATCCAGTGTCTTAAATCAAATGTTGTCGATGGAAGAGTCCTAGCTATGATCACCAGAACCTGTGTATTCTTTCCAGTTTCCATACGAAGGAGGGTAAGCTTAGACTTACATTGCTTGAAGCACAGAAAGATCAATCAAGGGAAGCGAAAACTCCTTAGAAAGCATACAAATGTCATGTAGGAAAATATTGAAGAAGCCGCTGAGAAAAATGATTTAGCCATCACCTGTTACAACTCAGGGCCCTACAGATCACTTACCTCTGCATGGTTCCTATTATTTTCTTTTTAAATTATTCTGTACTTTGATCTTTTTATTCCCTGGTTAACGACATATATGTAAGGGGACATTTGGTTCTCAGGACCCCTGAAACATCCCTTAAGATTCACATTCCTTTTTAATGTTTTATTTTACAGTTTATAATATGTGTAGATAGGTGGGGCATGAGTAAATGTGATTGTGGGTACCCATAGAGTTCAGAAGAGGATGCTGGATCCCCTGGAGCTAGAGATATGGGCAGTTGTGAGTGCCGCCTGATGTGAGTGCTGACATCAGAATCTGAGCCCTCTTCAAGGGTAGGAAGTATTCTTAACTGCTGAGTCATCTGTCCAGTCCAGAATCTACATTCTTTACCTGTATAAAAATAAAAGAGCTTAGGAATGTTACATATATAGAGAGATACTACATAACAAAACAGACCAAGATGCAGCAAAAGCCAACTTCGGTTTTAGCACACATTTTCAAACTTGAGGAATATGTATGCTTCACCATATTCTACTTAGAGTTTTAATTCCATTGCCCAAACACAAAAGTATTGATAATTTCATATGGTTTAGCATTATGGCCTTGATATATCTGGTCTTATATTTGGAAGTGCATTAGGGATTCTGAATGACATACCATATTGCTAAAAACTGGAAAAATTAAAATTAAGGGATATTTCTAAGGAGAATTAAGTATTTTTCATAATCTTCATATCAGTCGGCCCCATTGCTAGAGCAGCGATTAGCGGCTCACTGCAACACACAAGTTAAAACAAAAGACACGGAGAAGATGCCATTCTGTTTTCGACCTCAGAAAACTAAGCTCGATGAGGGCCTGCTGCAGTTTGTCCAAGTACATACAGCAAGTCAGGGTTTTGCAGAGTACCTGGTACAGAGGCTCATAGGTTCTTCTTTCTTCCTATGCTTTTGTCCAGAGAAACAGCTTCATCCCAGGGTGATTTTCTTTGGGGCCTCAAGACAGAAGAATTAGGGCACAGCACTGCAGGTTTTCTCCTGGGGCAGACAGTCTATGCAGGAAACAGAAGCGGGGGGGGCATTCTCATAGTCGATCTTCTTGGTCTGCAGCTGTGTCCCGTGCCCACTCCCATCATCGCCATAGGTGCACGCTGAGGGCCTAGTTGGTTTGTTCTCAGTACTTACTTCTGCTTCCCCGTGCCTCAGGGGGGCTTTGAAAAGTGCTGCTCCCTGGACCCCTCCCAGGCTAAGAGAATCAGAAGTATAGGGCATGGAGCCTTGATTTTCCGGGATGATTTAACTTGAGCAGCAGAGGCTTGGAGTAATCAGGGTTCATCTGTTGACTTGGAATGAGAGCAGTTTGCGCTGTGCTAAAGGGAGATGGACTGAGAAGAGACTGCGCTTCCTTCAGGCAAGCATTGCACAGTATTGAGTCCAAAGGAGACTTTTTTTTTTCAGTTTGAATTTTTATGAGTTATAGGCAGGTGTTCCTTTAAGACATCTGCCTAAGCAGCAAGGTGTGGCATTCCCCAACATATCAGAGCTGTCCAGCCCTCTTTGCTTGCTGCTGAATGTCCACACAGTTTGACCAATGAGTGTGCTATTTTAGTTTAGAAACATTTTAATATTCCCCATAGCACTGAGTAGAATGACCCCACAGTTGATGGTCCAACTTGTGGCACTTTTGAAGGGAAACAGAAGTGATGCATTTCACCAGGCTGTAGGAGTAAACCCGAACTGCTGTGAACTCACTGACTTGCCACGGCTCTACATAAGGGGTTCTGTGTCTAAAGACAGGAATACCCTGTCTTTTTGTTCAGTGTCTCAAAGACTATTCACATCTTCTGAAATCAGAGAGATTGGCCATACCGAATATTAGGAGGGAATTGATTTACCTAGTGAACCAAAGACAGATTAACAAGAGAAAAACACATGAATATCTTTAAAGTTTTACTGGACACAAGAGTCTTCATAAATGAAGTGTGAAACTAATTTTTCAGACTGCCATGCAGGCTTTTTATTGGGGAAGAAAGGACATGATCTGTTGCCAATAAAATGTCAGTTTTGGGTGGAGGATGGCCAGTATCTTGTTATGTAGCTTAGGCTGATCTTGAACTCATGATCATCTTGCCTCAGACATCCTAGTTTTAGGATTATTGGCATGTATCTCACGGAAAAGAAACTTAATTGGGATACGGATTTGCTTGTTTGGTATTAGGAAAAAGAGATTTAGGAATCCTGAATTGAAGTCACATTTTATAGGACTATGATACTCAAAAAGCATACATACATCTATACATACATACATACATACATTACATACATATGGTATCTGGGATTGTTCCAGGAGAAAGATCTTGAACCTTTGAAATTATGAATCAAAAAATCTTTCAATCTATAATTGACAATCACAATGCAACATTGGCTAGCTTTTCATTAGTGTTGCATAGTGGTAAATTGCTGGAACTCTAGCATATTTATTTACCCTACTTTTTTGAGAGTTGACTTAACATCAAGCCTCCTAACCTAGTTCCCTTAGTGTTTGGTATTACTGATGTGAGCCACCACAGCTGACTGAGTGGAAATCACTTTTATTTTTTTGCAATATTTTGTAACCTGGAGCTTCAAGGTGGCTCAGTGGGTAAAGACGCTTGCTGTACGAATCTGATGACCCGAATGGCACCCTCATAGCCCAGGTAAGGTGGAGGAAGAGAACTGACTCCACAAAGTTGTCTTCTGACCTCCATGTGTGTTAGAGCATGCTCTCCACCCCTTGTCACAACCACACACAACTAATAAATAAAATTTAAAAACATAAGAAGTCAAGTGTTCCCTGCATTTTTCTATGTTGCATATGAACACATGTTTGCATATGATGGCTGTTTCTGGATTCCTATGTGTTCACACATGACTGAAGACTTATGGGATGGTAAAACTGAAAAAAATGTTACCATATACCCAAGTACATTTTATTGAATTTTATTTTTATTTAGCAAAAAATTTCAGTCTTAGGAATAAAATTTCATGTACCCCCCCCACATCTGTTAATTTCTGTTTGGTGTTATTTATTATTTTTCTAGGATTACCTTGCAACTATATGGAATTTTGTTCTTCCCTGCCTTGTCTCTCAGCTTTCTGTAACCATTTAAATCTTACCTGCCTTTACCTAATTTGGGAAGGAGTTCCAGAAATTTTCTACTGTATGATAAATTTCAGTTTTTAAGACAACTCACTCATTAGTTGGTTGTCCTGATCTTCCTTAGCTAGTTTGCATATCTTACCTGTGTCTGGTGGGGAAACTCGTCCTTTACATGCTGATGTGATCATGTAACACAGACATTCTAAAGCACTGTTCCTTATAGTAAATTTATTATTTTATAGAAAGACATTTGCACTGAATTCTCAAGGCAATCCTTTTCCTTTGAACTGCTCTGGCTTTATCATACACCTGTTCAGTCATACAGGGCCATAGCTAAGCTCATTAGAAATGGAGAATAGAGAGGGTCCCTAGCCAACATGGAGTGTGAAGCACTGTTTGAAATGTTTATACCCAGATGAAAGGTCAACAGTAGTTTGTGCTTTCGTTTTGCTAGTTCACAGGCCCTCCACCTCTGGGGCTTGGGATACCACGACAAAGCTAGAACAGGAACTGGAAATCCAACTCAGAGGCAGTAACACCTGGGAACTTCGTCCAGAATTCTGTTTTTGCATTTGGCATATGCTTAGGATTTTTCAGGGGCAGACCCCCTGGCATTACCTGGCAGAGCCGTGCTCTTTAAAATCCGATGGCATCATTGTCGTTATTCCTTACTAAATGGAATTGTCAGGACCAGTTTTAACCAATAGGCGTGCCCACACACAGGCTCCAGGTTTGGTACCCGCTGCAATGTGATAAGTACTGTAGGAGTCACTGGGGACAGGGAGGGGGCAGGCTTCAGGTTTCTCCTTTTTTGTCACCTCTCTTCCCATGAGTCCCCATTTCCTGTGAGTTTCTCCTTTTCTTTAGAATTGTTAGTTCTCTGAGATAGGCTGCAAGTAAGCCACATGATAGACAAAAGCAGACAGGAAAGAGTGACTGAGAGGGGTAGGGGCCAGTGGTCTGAGCTTGAGAATTCGCTTCCATGTTGGTGGGTTTTACTCTAGGACGTTTCCTGCCATCTCCCCAGGCCTGTGATCTTAGAGTCTCTGAAATCTGTAATGTTGCAAAGCTTCAGAAGTGCCTGGACTACTGCTGGGCCCTGGATCTCGATTTCACGAGTCTAAGAACAAAGCCTGAAGAGGAAGTGCCGACGTGCCTTTCTGTAACTTTTGAGCACCTATTTTATGCAAATTGCTCTGTATGACTGTGCTGCTGCGTAGGATAGAAAAGAGTACAAGGGAGGAATGAACAACCTAATTAGGCAGAACGACTTTCTCAAAAATAGTTAACATTTATCCAGTGCTCAGCAATCCTAGGTACTTCCTTTAGCACTTTTTGCGCATTAGCTGGAATGATCTTTACAATAACCCTAGGATTGGGAAACTATTATTTTCTTTCTTCTAGCAGTGGGGAAACAGAGGCTTAAAGGAGGTTGGGAAGCTTGTCAGCATCACACGAGGAGTCAGTGGCTGGGCAAAGACGCAAGGAGCAAGGTTTATCATTAGTTGCATTTTAAATAAGTTCCATAACCTCTCACAGGAGGAATGGATCATTTGTCTTTGGTTGGGTCACGAGAGGCTTAAGTCTCCTTGGGCTGTGGTGTGTGTGTGTGTGTGTGTGTGTGTTCACAGCTGGGTCTGAAGGTTGGACCTTCAAGTGCTGTGAGTTCAGAGAGGCAGTACATCACAGGCAAGGCCGCGGGGGCTAGTGGCTGGGCTACCAGGGTAGAGGTGGCACAGCCAGTTTCATTGGAACTGGACTCTTCTCCAGGTTGTTATATCCAGGTGGCCACCTGGTCCCCACACTACTGCGTCTTAAGCATCTGTTCCTTCCTTCTCCCCGGCTTGCTATTTGCAGGCAGCGTTGACGAAGGCTCTACTCACCTGTGTTTACTGGGAAACTGAGAGCTCCCTTGTCTGCTTTTAAACCATTTGCCGATGACAGCGTATGAATAACAAGATGGGGAACGTCTCTGATGTAACTTCTGAGGCCCTGTGCCATTTCAGCATCATTTTGTTGCATTTTCCTTTCTCTCTAGGAGAGTAATGATTGCCTACCGGCTCTGATCTTTTCCAAGAAACATAAATGGGTCACTTACTAGCTTTTGGGATAATTTATCCAAGTGGATTTGCAAACATTTTGCACAGACCTAATGTAAACATATCATAAAAATCATGGTATAAACACAGCAGTCACCGTCAAGGGAACTTCAGAGAAAAAGGCTGATTCAACATCAGTTTACTTTTTGTGTTGGCATTAGAATTTAATGTCGTGTCGTTTTTATGAATGGAAATTTAATAAGTTATTAACTCTTCGGGTTCCTTTAGCAGCATTATGCAGAGAAAAGTAGAAGAGTTGTCTATGCCTAAATAATGTGTTATTTGAAATGAATTTGAGACAATATAGACATAATTGTCAAATAAAACCAGAATGAATGCTGCTCCTCTGAAGGTGATATACAGGATACAGTATTTATGAGCACAGATTCTCAAGTAAGAGACTGGTTTCAAAGTCCTGGTCTGCAGGTGTCTACATGTACCTAGGTAAGTAACTTTGAACTTCAGTTTTCTCCTCTGTTATTTGGGAATAGGAATCATTCGTAAGGTTCTTATGATTTTTAAATAGCTATATACATAGCACAATGTGGAATCATCTGTGTTGTTTATAATGGAGTATGCTTTTATTATATCTGAGTAGGGAGATTAGTAACAGAGTCATAGTGAATTTATTTCCAACATGGCATTTATAGCAGTTCAATACTGGGATCAAATATATTATTATGTACAATATTCTGTTAGTTGAACTTATTTTTTTCTGTTGTCAACTACAAAATAGGAAAATAGAATGTCTCTGAGAATTGGATAGGTTTCATTGAGGAAGAGTTTATGTGGGCCATCCTCTGGCTACAGGATTCTGCAGGTATTAATGTACTTATGTATGCAATTAAATGGAGGAGTTATAGGGTTAATTATGTCCATTTTCATATGAGAACATTGGCATTCAGAGGATAAAACAATGACTCTAAGCTGTGGTGCTCATGGATGGCTAAAGGAACTTAGGATTTGTGGGCATCTTTGTCAGTGTTGGTTGGTCTTGGGCTCTCCTACCTGTCTTGTATTTGAATAATGGACACGTTTATTTGAATCTTTACCAGGACAATTACCTTATTGGGATTCTTTAGAACAGTGGTTGTCAACCTGTGGGTCACGACCTCTTTAGGTTTCAAACAACCCTTTCATAGGGGTTGCTTAAGACCCCTATGAAAAATACAGATATTTACATTGCAATTCATAACAGCAGCAAAATTACAGTTATGAAGTAGCAACAAAAATTATTTTAGGGTTGGGGTTACCACATCATGAGGAACTGTATTAAAGGGTTGAGGCATTAGGATGGTTGAGAGTCACTGCTCTAGAGAAACGGTGTCAGTAAACTGCATATTTTTGTAAGAGGGGATTTGCTAAGGTTTGGTTTGAAGGATCCAGAGGCTGAAAAGTTCTCTCTCCTGCGAGTGAGAGACCCAGACAACAGGTAGAATGGCTCAGTCCAGTAATCTGGAAGCCTCAGAATATATATGCTGAACGAATAGCCCTCCACTATAGGCCCAAGCCCACCCCACTCTCAGGGCTGCCTATTAGTCCTAGAGTCCAAAGGGCGAAGGGCAGGGAGTGTTAAGTTTAGGGTGTCAGGAAGAGATACCACCAGCATAGAAAGGAGAGCCAGATTTTCCCTTTTCTCATTGCCCCTTGCAACCAGGTCCTCACCCATTGTGTGACACTCTTAAGACTGAAAGTGAGCTTCCATCATTGCACACTCAGAGATAATAGCGCTCAAGCTTTCTAGGCATACCTGAACCAGGTCAAGCTGACATCTGTAATTAATCTTACACTTCATAGCTTGGACCACAGAAGAGTAAAAGGAATAGATAGCACCTTACTAAGTTGTAAGCTAACCAAGCCATCACTGGATCTTACATCCAAGGAGACTATCAGACTGTGTCATCAAGGAGGCCCTAGTAGATCTCAAATTTTCCAGTGTCTCTCTTTCCAATGGCCACCTTTTCTCAGGACACAACGGATTCATGAAGTTAGGAAGTTGGAATGTGCCTTCACACTCTTTCTCAAACAGGGAATTACATTGGGTTTCCCTTGGCGTCTTGGAGGAGAATCCAATTCTATAGGTCTAGGTGTTATGTTTCCAAACTCCCAGAGTAAGCTTCTGGCTTCTGAACTGCAGAACCTCAGAGATGTTCCTGTTAATTTCCTTTGTTTAACAATAATGACGACAATGAAAGTGACCATGACAACTACGACAACAGCAACAACAACAAGAAAAGGTCCACAAAGGTTTGGCAGCTTGCCCACGGGCCAGTGTTTTCTTGACATATGTCAAAAGATTTTTAAAAAAGATTTAACTTTTACATGACTCAGAAGCGTCCTCTCATTGCTGCTTTGACATCTATGTGGGCTTTTACTCTCCTGCCTGCAGTGAAGTAAAGATGGAGCACAGGGAGCAAAAGTGACTGGCTGCTAACATCCCATACTATCCTTGAAATAGAGAGCATACTCTGTCCCTCATTTCTTTGTCCCCTTGCATTAAAGTCACCATCTAGCTAAGTACTATGAGATTGGTGACTTAGACAATCCATTCCTTCAGGATTAAGGTTTGAGCCACAGGCATGGACTGAAGTATATTAGCATGAAATGTAAAAAAAAAAAGTCTTTCATTTTTGATAACTTTATTAGCAAATCATCAAAGAGTGTTCAATGTCTGTGGACAAACAGCCATACCTGGCGGTGTGTGTGTGTGTGTGTGTGTGTGTTGGAGAGGCTGTCTCATGTTTTATGTACCTTTGAGGAAAACTATGTATTATTCCTGACTCCTGTCTAGGGTGAGTTTACTCTGCCTATTTGCTTATTGACACCTCCCCAGACTCCAAAGAGGATGAAAAGGGCATCATCATGCTTGCCTTGGCAGAGATTTGATCTGTTGCTCTAAGCAGCAGCAGCTGTAATAGTAATTGATGAGTACCTGCTGGTGGCAGGGGCTCACCATGCCTTGGTGTGCATGTCTGCTCGTCTGATATTTTACCACTGTCCTTGTAGGTTTGGAGGTAAGAGCCCCAGAGCATCAGGAGCCGAATGTTTCAAAGGTCAGCATGGAATAGAGAATGACAACATGGATTCAAACTCAGATCTGCCAGGGACTTCTTAATATTTAGCTAAGAGCAGTCTTAGTTCTCAGGGAAACTCTGAAGAGTTTTTGTTGTTTTTATTGCTTTTCTTGTTGATTCATATTCGTTTCAAAAGAGGGAAACAGGAAGAAGACTTTTATTCTCTCTGCCCCTTGAGGATTTAGCCCTCAGAAGACCTGCAACACTTCCCCAATTTCCCCACATGGGTCTCAGCCTTTCCCTTATGGTTTTGATAACGCATTTTCTCTCCGATGGTTTACATTAAAAGCGATATGTGCTTGTAATTGTTTCCCAGAGGGAACTTCCCTTCAGTTGTAGGCTTTTGAAGGCATATGAGTACAATTGCAGGTTGTCCAACAACAAAAGCTTCTGACTGGTGGAACATTGTTGAAGAGGGACTGTAAAATTTTCCTGTACTTCTTGTTCAGTCATCATCAGAGAAGCAGATGGGAACAGACACGGAGACCCGCAGCTGGACACTATGCTGAGAGTGAGAGACCTTGGAACACTCGGTCCTAAAAGGGGTGTCTCTATGAAACCCCTCCCCTCAGAGCTCAGGGATCCCCTCAGAAGAAGCAGAAAGAGTATAAGGGCAAGAGGGGATGGCGAACACCAGGAGAACAAGGTCCTCTAAACGTGGTTCCAGCTTATATGAACTCATAGAGACTGAGACAGTATGCCCAGGACCTTTGTGTATTTATTATGGTGTCCGGTTTAATGGTCTTGTGGGATTCTTGAGTGTGCAAATGAGTGGGTCTCTGTTTCTTATGCCTTCTCTTGGGCTCTTTTCCTGCTGTTTGTTCTGTCCAATTCAATTGCTTTATCATATTATACTATTATATTATATCATATCAGAATATTATTCCTTAGAATCCAGTTTGTACTCTAATGAAAAACATAAAGGGAGTGGAATAAAATGGAAGGGGGGTGGTGAGGAGCTGGGAGAAGCAGAAGGAGGGGAAAGCATAATCAGGACGTATTATGTGAGAAGAAAAATCTATTTTCAATAAGAGGCAAAAGGAAAAAAATTATGCACTAAATCATGATGTGTGATGAGGCTGCCTTTCTACCTTTCCTATATTAGGCCTTCTTAGTCTCAGAATCACCAATACTTTTGGACAAATAGAAGTTTGTGGCATTGCTAAGTGTTCTGTAGGAGTATGGGGTTAACTCTGATTGAGAACTGCCCTCTACAAAAAAGGAAAGATCAAATAAGCCGCACCTCATGGTTTCCATGTAGTCTACCTGTCTGTAGTCTTTTAAGCCTGTATCTTGCTGGAAATGTTAAGAGTTAGAAGGTAAACATATTTGTTCTTGGTTGTAAAAAGTCCTATTCCCACTTCTCTCTAAACAATATCCCCACCTTTTAAAAATATGTACGCTGTAATGGGAAATGCCATAGTCCTTAGGGCCAGATGCCCAGACTGGAGACTGTCTCTACTGATGACACAGGCTTGGGGAAAACGCGTTTCCATGAATCTCAATTTTTGTATTCGTAAAATGGGACTTCTTCATAGGACAATGCATTCAGATTTCTGGAAACTGTCTTTGATTTCTACCGTGCCTCCCAGAGGGAGAGTTGTCAGAGTGCAGCAGAATGAACACATTGTTTTTCCCAACCTTTACAGAAGCCTCCTCAGGGATGGAAGAACAGCTTAGCCTCTTAGTGATTGCAGGGATGGAATTGAACCAACTTTGCTCCAGCTCTATTAGAAAAGGGTTGCTCTACCCTCACTGGCCCCAGAGAGAGAGTCTGTGGGTTTCTTTCATAGCAACCATGACTCAGAGTGAGGGAGGAGGAAACTTGTTGAGAGTCTCTATGGAGCTCACTCTTGGACACTGCTGAAACCCTAACATTTTGGTCTCGTTGGGTCTCAGCTTCTCTCAATGTCAATCTTCATAATTTGTTGCTTTTTCTTTAAATAACTTTTAGGTTTTTTGTTTTGTTTTGTGTCTGTGGATTTGAGATGACTTAACAAAGGTAGGTCAACATCTAAGGGAAGAACAAAATCGTAGGAATCTTTCCAGCCTGAAAGAACTGAGGAGGATACCCAGCTTGCAAAGTCTTTGTATTGGAACTATCAGGAAATCCACCTAAGGAATACTTCTAGATTCTCCCCTGAGTCCCAATAAAACCCAGGGTCTTGAGCATGCTGGGAAAATATTCTCCTCCTGAACAACATCTCTAGCATCAACTAATTCACTCTTTCTACCTCCTCCTATCACTCTCCCATCTCGTCTCTTTTTTGTAAGTACAATGTAAACAAACAAGTATAGTAGTCAACAAACACCAGAGTCAAACAGCTCATTGCTTCTTCATCCTAATATAGTCTACTAGCTCCTGAGTAGTCAGTGTGTGACTTCAGGGGACCTCAAGAAGAGTGAAGGTCCCTACTTGCTTATCATGGTCAGATACATAGAAGAGTTGTTGTGCCTGTGGGAACTTGAACTTGTGATTTCTAAGAGAATTCTTTTTTAATTTATATTTTATTTTATTGTTATAATTTATTTAAATATTAAAAATTTCCACCTCCTCCCATTTTCTTCCCCCT
>LOEQ01000391.1:460429-475688 GCA_001685075.1 Bramus lutescens
TGTGTGTGTGGGGGGGGGGTGACGTGTTCCTTCCTCATGACACTTTACTGCCATCTACCAGAAGAAACTGTTATTATGAATAAATAAATTTCTGAAAACTATAGGATTAGTGTTGCTCGGTAGAGCTGTGCAGCGCTCAGCCTGTACATCTTTAATGCCAGTCCAGCTAATACTCAGGCTTAGTTTCTGAGTCTCATCCAAGATAGTGGCTGTTGCCTCTGGAGCTGTCATTCACTGTATGCTGGTCCTCTGATGCCGTTTGGTAGTTCCATTGTCCTATTTCCTACCCTCTTCCATGTTGTCTTGGTGCTCCCTTTTTGGTTCATTTAATGAGTCTCTGAACTTGATTTTTTCAATGTACATTTTTCTCTTTATTTTTTTTTATTTTAAAATTTTCTATAAAGCCTAAGATTCCAAGTCAACTCCATCTGCATTTCTAAGCATCCAGGAGACTTTCTTTGTACACTGAGCATGTCATTATTTACTGTTTGGTTGAATATTGTAATCCCTGTAGGCTGTGCCATGTGTGGTGTGTATGGAGTGTGTGTGGGGGGCAGGGGTGTAAAATCTACTGTGCTTATGAGAGTCAGGGTATTTTTCTTAGCCCTTTATATGTGAGAATTTATTTCTAGACTTAATTACTAAATGAGTTAGCTAATAATTAAAACTTCTATAACCATTACTTAATTAGTAGGGATTTCATGAGTACTGGATAAAGGGTAGAGATTAATGAAGAAAAAGCTAACAAATATAAGCTTCAAGTTTAAAAAAAACTATGGCTGTATTTTTAATAAGGGAGGACAGTGGGTTTACTTAAGCAGAAAAATACTAGAGTAGTTTAATACTGTTGGGCAAAGTCTACAATTCACCCTGCAAGAAACATGCAGCAATTTGAGCCTTTTAGCTTCAGAATAAACTGAGGCGGCTCACAGAAGGCCTTTCCTCATGATGGAGCTCCCTACTGATCTCTTTTTAAAAGCGCACAAAGTTCACAGTTCCCCAGATCCACTGAGCAAATGTCACAAGCCTTTAGTTAGAACGTAGAACAATGGCAAGTCAATCATGGGAGTCTGTGAATACACTCTAGATGTAAGTGTGTACTAGCGCAGTGGGGCCTGGGGGAAGCATGAGGAGAATATTATATGCAGTCGAATGTGCTGGATTTCAAAATCACACTTAACAATTGTTTTTAAGATGGAAGTTAACATACTAGATAGTGTAGGGCAATCAACTCATAGCTGCAAAAGGTAGCCAACCTTTTGCCCAGAAGGATGCCTTTCCCAAACAATCAACACCATGAATTTCAGAGAGAAAGGTTTCTGGCATTAACATATGAATGCATCAGGCAGACCACTTCCTCCAAAGTTTATCTAAAGTTTCTCTCCTTTTTACCCTGAGTGACCTTGCTGCAAGTCTCTTTTCTAAACCTGACTTTTTCTTTTCTAGTTGCTACATTCACTGACTCAGAGGATGTGAAAATGACCTAGGTAGGCTGCCTCTGCTGAGCAGGCAACAGCCCTGTGCCCACCCAGGAAGATTTACAGTGTAGTGCATTCTTTGAGTAGAGTTTTGACAAGGAAGATGGCCTACAGCCAACATCCCAACCTAAACAATTGTCAGATGACTAGGGAAAGAAAAATAAACATTGTACAAGTGGGGACTCAATAGCTATTTCAGGGCAGAAGAAGGATTCTTTTATAGCTCTTTCTACCTTATACTTAAGCTAGAGGGATCTGCCCACTCTTGATCCCGAACACCTGGGCTTCAGTGCTGAGGGGTTCAGCTAATCCAATGCTCCTGGAGTGTGTCACCAAGTCTTTGGCATCAGCAGCAGCTGGGGTAGAACCATAGACCTCTTTGGTACCTCTCAGCATGCAATTGCCTCCCCAGCCCAAGCTGTATACACATAGCTCTGTCCTTGTAATTTTCTCCATACACAGAAATGTCTCTGAAGATCACAAAGAATATTCTGACACGTTTCTTCCTTTGACCAAGTACTCTGCATCCATGCACAGCCTTGCGACTGAAATCTTTGCTTTTCTTAGATTGAAAACCCTCAATAAACAATCTGTGTTTGTGAATAGGGATTCCTCAGCCTGGATGATGGGCACTTTGGTCTGGTGGTCCCACTCTATCCTCAAGCAGCCCCCCATTTTTGTATGTTTATAGGGATAGGGCTACTGTCATGCTTGCATTCTACATTTGGACCAGCTAGATCCATCAGTGTAGAGACACTGTCTTGGCAGTCTTTCAGCCTCACAATTCTCAGGAAATAAATTCATTCTCCGAATGCTTCTGCTTTTTGCTTTTTTTTTTAATCTTTTATCTCTTTCTTTTTCTACATTTCTTCCTCTTGCCTTTGTCTTGTTTTCCACAGAAATGATTTCCTTTGTAGCCTAGAACAAGGCAAATCTAACAACAGAAATAAATTCCACAAAGGACACATTTTTCTCTTTTGCTATTCTCTACATTAATCGTTTTTATTATGAAGAAGGCCTCATGAACTTTTTTGTCTATGATAGATGACATGTCTATTTCAAGGTGTTCCTTCTAACAAATTCCAGGCTTTCAGGTGAGTGTATTTTTCTACACAGTGTTCAGCCGTTGGTAATGGTGAAATCTAGCATCTGTTGAGGGTGCCGAGCCTAAAATCACATCATAACAGGCCCTCAACTGAAGTTTTAGATTCTGGAAGCCAGTGAGTAGCCATGCATCTCATCTCGTCTTTCTGTTGCATTTGTGGGATTAGCCTGATGCTTGTTCTAGAATAACTGAGATAAGACCACAGTGCAGCTCACTGCAGGGTGAGTATCACTGCTCTAGTCAGTATTCCTAGGGTGCTCTTTGTTGATACATACTTTAATATCAATTTTTTATGTATTTCCCTTCAGTTTTCATCAACTCCATCTCACATTTTCTGGAAACATTCTTTTATATTTCTAATCCATATTTTTCTGCTGGCTCTATATCTTTCCTGTCTTTGTAGAAACTCTAGTCATTCATTGGCGAATTGATGAAAATTCTGGCTCGAATTCCAAATTTTGCTTTAAACTCCTTTGCTCTATGCTTTTGTGAGATTTTTAGGTCAACTTCTCTTTGTCTAGGGTGAATATGATTTGGGTTTTAATTGTCTTTCAAGCAAGTGTGAAAGGGTGTCCTGAAACCTGTGGGAGGTTGTGGAGCCTTTGAGAAGTGAGGTCTAGTTGAAGGAAGTTAGGTGACCTTAAAAAGGACATTGGAATCCCTGTCCCTTCTTTCTCCTCTTAACTCCCCTGAGTCACAAGAAGGTGGGGAGCTGTTTCTGTCACGTGTTCTTCCGTTGAGCTGTTGCCTTACCACAGGCACAAAAGCAAAAGCCAATCAGCCAAAAATTAGGAACTGAAATAAGCCCTCTTTATATATAAATTGATTTATCTCAGGTATTGGTTATAGTACAGAAAACTGATTAAGAGCCACACATACCTTACTTCCCTGTGAACACTCTATTTGCCTATGAATTCATTATTACTTTACAAAGATCATGCCAATTGTAACAATTACATGTGTGCTTTCCATTGGATTTTGCTGTTTTTATACCTCATTGGACCAAAAGTCTTTGTTTTACTGTTCATTGTCACCACTATTTCTTTCTATATTCATGATTACCAGATAAGAAAGTGAAGGAGTTTTCTCTCATCCACATGAGTAGTAAGGTTTAAAATATATAGGATGTTTACAAGTAGTTCAGAGTCATCTCATGTTTGGGTTTTTACCAATTGTATCTGTACCTTTCCTTATTTCTGTGATAAAATATTTTGCAAAATCTATTACAGACAGTTTCTTTGGGCAGATGCAGACAGATACGTGCAGGCAGGCAAGACAGGCAGGGGGAGAGAGCCCTGGGCAGTTGGTCACATTCATCCAGTCAGGAAGCAAGAGCAGACAGAAGGTAGAGTCAGGCTATAAAACTTTAAGGTCTACTTCCGAGACCCACTTCCTTCAAGTTTCAGAACTACCGTAAAGAGCACCACCAGCTGGGGATCAAGTGTTCAAACACACGAGCCTATGGGAAGCATTTCACATTTAAACCACTGCAAAAATTTTCTCTTTCCTTTCTTTTCTTCTCCTTCTTCTTTTCCTTCTCCTACTCCCCATCCTTCTTTTGTTTCTTTCATCTTTCTCTTTTCTTTATTGAGTTCTCTCTCTGTTCATCTTCAAGCATTCACAGGTTACTGATGGAAAACAGACTATGGAATGGTACATCTTGGAGTGAGGAAAGATGTTTGGTGATGACCCGGTCATGCCCTCGGCTTTTGCTAATGCAAATAGACATGCAGTAGATACTCCATTTCCATCCCTGTGTAATTCCTTTTCCATAAGGAAGTAGTAGCTTGGACTTTCACTCAGTGAACTGCCCATAACCAAATCTCCACAGCAAAGTTACTGGCCATGTGCAGGGTAGGTTTTCATTTCTTGTCATACCTTAGCCCAGGACTGCCTTTTTTCATTAGTAAAACCTGGGTGATCCAATTCTTGTCTCTAGGGATGGAGATTGGACTCAAGTCTGGTCATGGCTGAGCAGCAGTCTGTGGCATAATCAAAGCCAGTGAAACCCTACTGTGAGACTTTTAATACAAGGAAAATGAATCTTTCCCTTCCTTCCCTCCTTTATAAAATTGGAGTGCAGAAGATGGAAGACTAGAAATAGTGAGCCCATCTTGTGAAGCAGCCTCATGGGAATGGAGTCATAGCACAAGGATATGAAATCAGCCCAGAGAATGACTGCTTGTTAAGAAAGTCCTTAATCCTGAGATCCAGCTTCTCCTAGGTTTTAAGATACATAGTCAACAAATCTCTCTTCTACCTTTCTTTTATTTTATAGTTGCTTTGACAATTTGTCTCTTTATGTGTAACTTAAAGAATTTGGTTTATAAATGCAAGGTTGCTAAGGCCCATAGTTACTGACAGTTGTGGTTGGGCAGAGGAAAGATGGGTCTATACTTCTTATACAGTGTATTAGTGTATGGCTTCTAGTGTTCAACATTATCATGTAATGGTTCAAGTATTGGACTACTTATTTATGGTGCCCTTGACAAGGTTTGAATATAGAGATATGTCAGAATCAAAAGCCCAGAATTATTCCTTTCAAATGAACTTCTTGTTCAGCTTTTCTGTTGTGGAGGTGAGAATATTGAAGCCAGAATGTAAAATTAATTCAAATCTTTAGCATTTTGTTCCTGGTCTTTTTGATACACTTCTTTCAAAATGATAGATCCTTGTTTTTATCTTTTTAGTAAGATGTTGATATGCTATTGAGCTGCAGGGGTCTGTTGGGTGTCTACAATTCTTTTGATTAGTTTAAGATCAAATAGTGATAAATGGTAATTTTTATATCTTTCCTCTCATTGGGTGCCCAACTTGACTTGCTAATGGTAGCAAATCCGTCTGTAGCTTCTACGATTTAAGATAGTCAAGGCTTTCCTGATATTTGGAGGATCACACATAGCAGTGTTGTTCCCTTATAAGGAATCAGGCATTTTTTAAAAATCCTGATGTGGACTTTCATATTCCAGTCACAAAAACTTGATTTTTCTGTTTATTAAGTGCCATCCATTTTTTTGGCAAATGGTATGAATTTACAGGAACAGTTAAGTCATATTGTAAATTTATTAGTGTACAATGAGAAATTCAATGGTTAATAATTCTATCAGTCTCCATCAATAGATAACACTTTGCCTTATAGCAGGCAAGGAGCTATGGAAGTCAGAACATTGTAAAATTATGTCAAAAAGTTTCATAGGGGGGTTTAGACTTGGAGAGAGTTGAGTTAGTTCGTTTCAGAGTGGAGTAACAACTTTGCTCAAGTACTTTTGACCATCACCAGGCTTCTTCTAGCTTTGTAAGTAAGTGGTGAACAAACACTGCCATAACCTTATTTGTTTTCCTACACAGCAAATTGACTGTCAGTTTTCAGAATACATTAGAAAATACAGACAAGCAGGATTTACTGTGGTCAGCAAGCTACTCTGCCAAATGGTTTTGAGTAGCTCTGCTGATTAATTCAGAATATCACAGGAGTTTTTACCAAATTAATTATAAGGGAAACTGAACTTGATTTTGTGAAAATGAGAAGACCAAAGTAATGTGTGGAAAAGCAAGCTGTATTTTTAATTTATCGTCATAACTCAGAGTATTTTCTGAAGTGGAAAGCAATTCAGCTATGGATTTCTGTCCTATTGCCTACCATGCTTTTAATGAAGTTGAAAATTTTTCCCTCATCCACACAAAAGTTAAAGGTTTCCTCAAGAACTGAACATTTCCCAAGAGGTTTATTTTCTTCTACTCAATTCTCTTCCACTGCCTTTTAATGAAGAACTTTTTTTCTGAGATGTTCTCTCTTGTCCACACTAACCTGATAAGGAGTAAAGTTGCTTTAATTGATTCCCAACAGTGCTGTCTGTGCAAAGGACTTCTTGGCAGTGGTTCCTTATTGAAATTCTGGGCAATGCAAAGGGAGGAATTTGAGTTAGAGGGGTGGAGAGGAGACCCAGAGCTGCTCCACAGTACAGCACTATGCAGCATCATATTCAGAGCGGAACATTGGACGTTCCTACTGAAAATGTTCAGGAGGTAAACAGTGAATTAGTTCTTCACTTAGCTGTCTCCCTGCTTGGGCTCAGACTCCCTGATCACTATGCTACTCCTTCTTGACATGTTCTTAATAGCTCACCTCTGAGTCAGCAAGGATACTGTGACTCTCAAGAAATTTTGAGTCTTTTCTGTTCTGTGTCTCTGTGCCAAGATCAAAGTTGGTTGAGACAGCATTTTCCCAAAGATGGCTCTTTGAAGCCAACTACGGTCGTTTGAAGTAAAGAATGGAATTCCTGAAAGAAACCTTGCATATCCCATGTAGCGCTTAGTCAGTTGCTGTGGTTTCTAGCTTGAGGACTTGGAAACATGGGCAATTGTGTGACTTAAATTTCAGAGATCAGTTGCTTTTCCAGACAGTCAGCACTAGATGTCTGCTTTAGGTGTCTGCCTTAGATATCTGTCTTATGTGCCTGCCTTAGATGCTTGCTTTAAGTGCCAGCTTGTCTTAGGAGCCAGCCTTGGGTACCAGCCTTAGGTGTCTAATCGATGTCAACTTAAATGATTGCCTCAAATGCTTGCCTTAGGTATCTGCCTTAGGTATCTTCCTTGGGTGCCTACTTTATGTGCCTGTTTTAGGTGCCTGTCTTAGGTGCAACCTTTAGGTGCCTGCTGTAAGGTACCTTAGCTATCTACCACAAGATAGATCCCTAGGTCTCTAAAGTCTATGCTACCTGCACTTGCAGTTACATTGTAAGACTAAACCAGGATAATGTTATCCTTGTTTGCAGAAATATAATTAGAATATTTTCAATATCCAGTATGATCATATAAGTCATTCATTTCTTGAGAAAATTTAATGTTTTCTTAGTGTTGAAACTTCACACTTAAAGTTTTCCTAATTTTGCTAATGTGTTGCCATTCTTGATATTTCATTGGTGTAGGAGGTTCTTTTATGTATGTGTTGCTTTTATTGGTTAATTAATAAAGAAACTGCTTGGCCTGATAGGACAGATCACAGTTTGATGGGGTAGACAGAACTGAATTCTGGGAGAAAGAAAGTAGGTTCAGAGAGCTGCCATGAAGCTGCTGGGTCAGACATGCTGAATCTTTCCCAGTAAGCCATGACCTCATGGTGACACACAAATTATTAGAAATGGATTAAATCAACATGTGAGAGTTAGCCAATAAGAGGCTAGAGCTAATGGGCCAGGCAGTGATTTAATTAATATGATTTCTGTGTGATTATTTCGAGGGTAAAGCTAGCTGGGCGGATTGAACAACCAAAGGGCCATCGCTCCCTACAACATTTTATCTGAAAAATAATTGTGCATATATATGTATCCTGTCTCTGATCACTTCATTGACATTAATACCAACAAGTGCATGGCATATTTCATCTGTTTTCTGCATAGATAACTAATTTTTTTAGCAATAATAGAATGTCTATTTTGTAATCATCTGCCTCTTTTTATCTGATTTGTGAATTATGGAAAACTATTGCAAAAATATGCATCTAGTTTTCTGTTTTTTTAAAAATCCATTAAAGAACAAGTGGATAGTTAATGTTACTGCAACAGGTGAACAATTACATTGTTAATCTTTCATCTTTTCCTTATAACTACATTGTGAATATCTGAAAATTCCCAATCCTATGCTTCAGTTCTTGGAATTCCCAGCATCTCCATTTAGTCAGGATGGCTAAATCCTTTGTACTAGCAATTTCAGTGTATAGCTTAATTAGTAAATGAGGTTAGTTTTGTGCTCTGTTTCTTCTTTTAGCCTTAGAGTTTTTAAGCTCACAAAAAAGTCCAACCTACCAAACCAAAGCACCAACCCAATCCTGAGTAGTTTCTGTAGCATAGGAAGAGAAGGAGAATCTTTTCTTTTTCTTTTTGCCCCCAGGTGCTGTGACTGAACTCAGGATCTTGATCACATTTGGTAAGCACTGCATTGCTGATCTACATCACTAGGCCATGACTTCACTTTTAAAAGTCAAATTTAGAAAAACTTTTCAATAATTTCCTTTGGTAATAAGTGTTCTCTTGTACTTTTTAATTGTATCATTCTAAGTAAATCAATGTACTCTTTTCACATTAATCAATATATTCAAGCAAAATTGTCTTACTCTCAAAATTCAAAATACTTTGATTTTTAACCTGTATTATAGTATTTGTCATATAAACACATGCTGTATTCATTACTTGCCATATTTCATTTACATTTTAGTTATTTGTATTTCTACATTTTTGTCTGATTGTTTTTAAGTATTTGAATTTATTTAGTTATTTTAGAAACATTTTACCACTTCATTCTTTCTTTCTTTTTAAACTTTTATATTTATTTACTTACTTTGTGTCTTACTCTGTGTATGTGTGTGTGTGTGCATGCACACGTATGACGCAATGTACAGGTGGTTACAGTATACTTTGTGGAGTCAGTCCTCTCCTTCCACCACATGGTTTCCAGGGATCAAGCTCACATCATTGTCACGCTTGTTGGCAAGTGTCTATCACTGAGTCATCTCACCTCTCTATTCATTGTTTTTCTTTTAGAAAGATTGGTTTACCTTCATTCTTAAGATTAAAAAAAATTAATATCTTCTTAAATTAATACTATTTCTAGTACTTTATCCTTACCCATGATTAAATTGTAAAATATCATAAATTTATTTCCAACTATAACATTAATAGAATTTTAATAGAATTAGATATGAAAATTCATATAGTGCTTTCCTATTTTAGTTTTCTAACAACCTGTGCTTGCTTTAACAATTCTTTCCAGGATCCATAAGCCTTTATGAATTTTATCTTTTAATGCTTTCATGTCTATATTTTAAAAATGCGAGGTTTTACACATGTGTTCTTTGTACAGATATCATTGGCTTTCCTAAAAGTGAATGGGTCATGTGATCTGAAGAGACAGAAGAAAGTCCAATCTGCTTACAAAGGGTCATTTAAATTTTCTAGCTACAGTTGCCTTTCTATGCTACAGTGAAAACTTAGTGTGCTAAGAGTGAGTCACAATTGGCTTCCTTCATATATTGGTATAAATTATTTAAGAAGTCATTTCAGTTCTGTAGGACTGATGTTCTCGCCTTGTTGTGTGGAAAATAATACTTATCTGATAAAGAATAAATTAAATATATAAAAGTTTACTCAAATATTTCTAGACTTTTTTTAACAATATGGCCTAGTCCTTTGATTGGTTGCTCAGTTATTTTTAAAATAATTATTTAGATTCATTTTAGATGTAAGGACACATTCACCTGCAGATATTTTAATGTGGTTTTCTCAGAATCCTAAAATGTAGACTTTAAATTTCACCAGCTACTATGATACTTTTTTTTTTCACTTTCTGGGATTTAATACATCGAGTTTTTAAACCTCTCTTGTCTACAACAATTTGTGACAATGTTTTGTGATCTTGACCCACGTAAGCTAGCAGTGTGATGCATTCTTCTGTATGACTCAGGCTTCTGTTCCAGATGTTCACAGTCTCCCCACAGGGGATGAATGTAACAACGAGATTTGATCTCTACTGCCTTATTTTCTCATCTGCCAAGTTCTTTAAAGGTTCCCCCCCCTTTTTAAATTTGAAGGGCATTTCTTATGTCTGATATCAAAGTTTGTGTTTTGATTGTCTTTGATGCTATCTTCCTCTTTACTAACAATATTAAATCTAAAAATTTTTCCTTGTGTACATTTGCTTTTCAGGCAATAGTTTCTTACAAAACAGATTTTCTTCCTTATAATTTGTATATTGCATCTCAGTACTGCTCAAGAACATATTTCACAGGGTATGATGCCATAAGGAAAAAACAGTGAGCGAAGTACATAGAAAGAAAACAGAGAGAGGCCTACCTGCAACAGAGAGATAGAGAAAGGATCTCTTCAAATGTGAGGATCTGCTTTCTCCAGAAAAACTGGGGATGGCCAATATTTCCTTGCATTCCCTTTTGGTTTCTGTAGGAGATTCTTTCCAGGAGCTTGCTTAGTAGGAATTTATCTTTACTTTTCATCACTCTTACCACTCTCCTTCTTTTTTGCCTCTTTATATACCAGAAGTATGCTGGGATTTATCCAATGGTTGGATAGCTCTCAGATTCTGTGAGGTACCTGTCTCCCATGTGGTTTTGCTCAAGATCTCTTCTTATCTCCACAAGAAGAAAACCTGCAGTGTTCCATCTACTTTTCAAAGTTGTGCGGGCTTCAATTCATTGTTGCTTTGTTGACCTGAGTGGAACGGTCCCTCTACCTGTGTCTGCCCAATTTCTTGAGGATTATCATAATACAGTGTATTGAAAATAGACCAGGTTTCTGTCTAAGCTCACTCGGATGATTGACATGACTGACTGCATTACCACAGAGCACTGAGACATTATTCTTTCCATGTATTCTGTGCCCAGGGGATGGGTGGGAAGGATGTCAAGCAAAGTTCTAAAAGTACAGAGATGACTATCTCAATTCTTTCAAGTCTAGTAAGACTGTCCATAAGTTGTGGTGAAGGGAAGAGGCTCCCTGTATATTGAGGGATGGGAAGAACAGCTTCCCCGTGATGAAAATGATGATGGAAAGGGTGACTTACTTGCTGTCATTAGTTTATGTATTAACTCAGTGGCTCAGCAAATACTCACACTAGATCATGATTATGTACATCGTTGCATGGTCCCAGGTATTTAGACCTGACTAAAATGATGATGAAAGAATGAAGAAATGGCAAACACAGACAGATAAGAAACAGTTGGGGTCAAGCAGACTGGGTTTTCTGATGGAGAAGAAGCCTCAGCATTACAGGTGTTCAGTATGTTCATATAGAGTGGAACAGAACAGAGAGTCAAAATTATTGTATATAGTGAGCAAGGAGGTAAGGTTATTACACATAACTAAACAAGGAGGTGAGGTGTATACTGCATAGTTGGATCAAGGAGACAGATTTAGCTAATCTGGATAGGAGCAGTCTCTCTACAGAAGCTCATAACACCTCAGGGAAGAATGCTATAGTGGGCATTTACTTAGTACGGTATCAACATTCATACTAGGATCCCTGAGGAAGACTTTCCCACATCTCTGAGACTCACCTTAGTGGGAAGACTGCAAAGTCTTCCCATAGATCTGAGGTAAGGGTCATTGACTTGACTATAGCATTGTTAAGGGCACATTCACTCAGGACTTCACTCAGTCCAGGTATTTTCCATTTCTTATTTCTTAGATGCTCAGTATAGAACTTCAAGCTTAGTCCAGGGTCAGTTCACTATAGCGCGTGACACTGAATTGCAAGGGATGATAAGAAATAAGATCATGACAGCTGCCAGGCCTAACAACAAAAGGAATATTCTAGCAAGTTTAAGGGAAGAAGTCTTGAAACTAGTCAAGGATCATTTTTACTATGTTAAGAGCAGAAACAATCTGATCCCAAGCCTTTTGCTTTTCTAGGATGTTCCAGTGTAATAGGACCACATCAATGCTGTCATTATTGTGTGTCCAAACATCCAGGAGGTACATCCTAACTAATTCCCAATTATCCTGTCAACATCACAGGAGTGTGTAACCTGCCCCAATTAAAGGAAGCCTATTAGGATTCCAGGTGGTTAGAGTCGTCCCTCCAAACAGAAGGACTCATTAGTATTAACAGATGTGGAAGGCTGTGATCAAGCCACTAGATGAAAGAACTTCTTACCTACATGGACACAGTTACCATTCACACAGCATTTAATGCTGTCCTGAGTCCCCGCCTTGTTCAGCTGCTTTTGGGCCCTCAGCAGCATCTGCTTTCTAGAATGCCTCAGCCACACCCCAGCTGCTCTTGGTTCTGATACATAATAGGCAGTGCTAGTAGACCTTGTGTGGCTACTGAGCTTGCTGTTGCCTAGATGCTTGTAGGCCCAGCTGTCACCATGGGGAGACAAAATATGACAGGAGACTTTGTATCTACCTCCCCTCTCCATGCGGGGATTTTGTCTAGCTTGAACTTGTGTAGATCTTGTACATGATTTCCTAACTTCTTTGAGTTCATATGTGCAGCGGCCTTGCTGTGATCAGAAGACACTGTTTCCATGTAGTCATCTACTGACGCTGGGATTTTACCATCTTTCTCTCTCTCTCTCTCTCTCTCTCTCTCTCTCTCTCTCTTTCTGTGTGTGTGAGTTTGGGTTAGGAAGTAATACATTTACATATAGCATTTTCAAAAAGCTTTCAGTGTCATTTACCCCTCCACATATTTCTAATTCCCTACTCTACCCTGCTTTCATCTCCTACTGTTTGGCCATTCTTCCATTAATGCCATTCAACTCTTTACATCACAGCGTTCCATCCCCCCACTTGAGAGTTCCTTTATTATGACTCCTCATTAACTTCCTGACTTCCATGAGTACAATGAAACACACAGAAAATGAAATGAAATGATGATGTTGGCTATTACCAAATGTTATTCCAAATGAAACATACATATCTGAAGATTTAAAGCTAACATCAACAAAGATGAGAAAAATTTACATTTATCCTTCTGGATCTGTGTTACTTCACTCAACACGATTGTTTCCAGCTCTATTCATTTACCTGTGAATCTTGTAATTTAAGTTTTTAACAGCCAAATAATATTCCTTTATGCAAATATATTACATTTTTATTATCCAGTCATCAGTTGATGGTCATATAGACTTTTTTCTTTTATAAAGGTATCATGAATAGAGCAGCTACACTTTATGTTAGAATACAGTGTTCTTTGAACATATGCCCAAGAATGGCTTAGTTGAATCATGTGGTATATCTATTTCTAGCCTTGTGAGGAGTATCTACACTGATTTCCATACTGGCTGTATTCATTTGCTCTCTTATTAGCAGTGCATATATGCTCCCCTCTTCCCCATCAATTTTACCCTGTATTTCTCATCTACTTCTCTTTTAATTTTAACCATTAAGATTGGGGTAAGGTGAAATATCAAGGTAGCTCTAATTTACATTTCTCTGATAGCTAAGGATGGTGAATATTTTAAAAAAATGTCTTTCAACCATTTGTATTCCATCATTTGAAAATTGTTTAGTTTCATGTACAATTTTATAAATTGGGATATTTGTTTCTTTGATGTTTAGGGTTTTTTTGGTTCTTTGCATACTATACATACTAATCTTCAATCAGCTGTATAACCCATGAAGACTTCTCTCTATTCTGTAGGCCACCTCTTTGTTTGAGTGATGGTGTCATTTGCTGTAAGAAGCCTTTGGTTTTATGAGTGTACTGGCTGGTCTATGTCAACTTGACAAACTAGAGTTATCTGAATGAAGGGAACCTTAATTCAGAAATGCCTCTATAAGATCTGGTTGTAAGGCATTTTCTTAGTTATTAATGGGGGATAGATAAATTTATTGTGGGTGATGCCACCCTTGGGCTCGTGGTCCTGGCTTCTGTAAGTAAGCAGTGTGAGCAAGCCGCCAGAAGCAAGTCAGTAAGCAGCACCTCTCCATGGCACCTGCATCAATTCCTGCCTCCAGGTTCCTGACCTGTTTGAGTTTCTGTCCTGAATTCTTTCAATGATGAACTGCAGTAAGGAAGGGTAAGGTAAATAACCCCCACCCCCAATCTTGCCTTCTGGTCATGGTTTTTTATTGCATAATAGAAACACTAAGACAATGAATTGTCATTTATAAATTAATATCTTAATGCTTTCACTATTGGAATCCTGCAGAATGCCCTTTCTTATACCAATGAGTTAAAGCCTATTCCCCATTTCTTCCTGCATGATATCCAGGTCAACAGGTTTTAGGTTGAGGTCCTTTATCCATTTGGAGGTGAGTTTTCTTCAAAGTGAGAGATAATGATCTAGTTTTATTTTTGTACATGTGGTCATCCTGTTTGACCAATACCACTACTGAAGATGCTGGGTTTTTTTTTTCAAAGTGTATTGTTGGCCACTTTGTCAACTGATGGGCTATAGGAGTGTGAGCTTGTATGCGGCCTCTCAATTCTGTTCCATTGATCAATGAGTACATTTTATGCCATTTCCATGCTGTTTTTATTACAATAACTCTGTAATTTAACTTGAAATATGAGATGATTGTACATCTAACAATCATTTTATTGTTCAGGATTATTTTGGCTATCGTAGCTCATTTATATTTCCATAAAATTTAAGATTGCTTTTTTAAGGTCTTTGAAAAATTGCAATGAAATTTTGATAATCGCATTGAATTTATAGAACTTTTTAATGGAATGGTCATTTTCACTATATTATCCTATAAATTCTTTTGCATGGGTGATATTTCTATCTTCTGGTATCTTCTTCAATTTCTTTTTCTCAGTGTCTTAATATTTTCATTGTACAAGTCTCTCACTTCCTTGATTATATTTATTGCCAGTTATCTTTTGGAGGCTATTGGGAATGTTATTGCTTCCTTGATTTCTTTCTCTGTATGTTTGTCAGAAGGCTACTGATTTTTGTGTGTAAAATTTATTTCCTGATACTTTGTTGATTACATTTATATGCTGCAGGAGCTATTTTTCCTGTATGATCTGTCTATTGGTCAGAGTAACTATTGTGGAACTCTAAATACTGTAACTATAATTCTTTTTTATAATTTATTTACATATTAAAAATTTCCACCTCCTCCCCTCCTCCCATTTCCCTCCCCCTCCCTCACTCCCTCTCCCCCTCTCTCTCCAGTCCAAAGAGCAGTCAGGGTTCCCTGCCCTGTGG
>LOEQ01000391.1:476309-492807 GCA_001685075.1 Bramus lutescens
GAAGGGGAGGATGGAGAGAGCTTGGGAGATTGGGACAGTTGGGATGGAGGAAGGGTAGATATGGGAGCAGGGTAGTAGATATCTTAATTAAGGGAGCCATTTTAGGCTTGGCAAGAGTCTGTAACTATAATTCTTGTTTGAACTTGTTTTGTTATATGTAATTTTACTTTGTTAAAGTTCAAACCTTCCTTTTTATTTAGACAGAAAAGAGGAGGTGATGTGGGATTCCCCTTGTATGCTTTGAATATGTCTTATTATCATTAGTTAATAAAGAAGCTGCTTTGGCCTGTAGCATGGCAGAATATAGCCAGGCTGGAAGAGATATAAAAAGAGAGTAGGGGGAGTCAGAGAGATGCCATGTAGCTGCCAAAGTGAAAAGACACCAGAATAGAATCTTACTTGGTAAGCCACAGCCTTGTGGCAATACACAGATTAATTGAAATGAATTGATTGAAGACGTAAGAGTTCATTAATAAGAAGCCTGATCGAAGAGGACAAATAGTGTTGCAATTATCATAGCTTCTGTGTGATTATTTGGGTCTGAGCAGCAGGGAAACGAAAGAGCAGTCTGTTTCTACAAGTGACATATTGAAATGACCCAGTACCACTATGCTTTTGTCAACCTGTGATTTTAAAGGTAACATTGTTTCTTTTATAAAATTAAATGTCCCTGTGTTTAGTGCACATATGTTTGGGTTGTAATATCTTGTTGGTGTGTTTATCCTTAAATGAACAAGAAATGTTTAATGTTTTCCCTTAGTTCTTGACTAGTTTTAGTTTGAAATATATTTTGTCACATATTAGAATAGCTACACCCACTTGTGATTTTTTTTTAGTAGGCCTGTCTTTATATCTGACTTTATATTTCTTGAAGCTTTTAATACCAAGTTTTATTCTGTAAATTTAGTAGTGGCCAGGTTGTGGGGAGGCAAAAGGTAGTACACAGCTCTCAGCTATGTCATGGGATTGGTTGGAGTTGGTTGTTTGAGTCTAGGCTCTTCATAGAAAGGACTGAGGTAGAGGATAATGAAGCATGGGTAGAGTTGGCAACTTGAGTCTAAGACTCCGCAGTGGGCTTAGAAAGAATTGGTAGTATGTGCTTAGGTTCCATACCTAGAGAGGGGTGGTTGAAGGTTGTGTGCCAAGGGCATGGGTAGGACATGTGGTGGTCCTCAGGATGGTTATGAGTGTGGGTATAATGGACAGGGTGAATCTAAGGTCCCTACCTAGAAATGGTCTGCTGGATGACTGAGGAGATAGGTTGAATTGAGAACATGAGGCTAACGTCCCTTCTTAGACATGGGTGTAGTTGATGTTATGCTTTTGGGATCCTTACCTGAAGTATGAGTCAATAGATACTAAGATACCAATAGACATTAAGACAGCCATGATAAATGTGATCTTTGGCATATAATGAGAGTGGGTAGAGCCTCACTGTATAGCCCAGATTGACCTCAGACTCAAAATTCTCCTGCCTCAGTCTCTCAAATGCTAGTATAACAGGCAAAAATAGCCATGCTTGACATAAATTTTTATTTATAACATTTTGAATTTGTGATGTAAAGTTGAGGAGCATCTGTGATTCTTGTCTATAGAGTTATAATCAGAACTAAACACAATCTATATCTAAAGTCTGCTTCATGGTTAGCAATCAGCAAATTTTGTTACTATTAATGACTATAATTTGCTCCAGTTACTATTGATCAGGGATTAAGGGGAACATTTCCATTTATCATCATGTTCAGCATTCAAAACTCTAAGATATATAAAGACACTGAATTGCAATGTATACACACACACACACACACACACACACACACCTGTATAAACAAAATGATGATTCTCATGGCCCTGAGCACTATCACTGTTTTTCTAAGGTAACCACTGACTCTATTGGGCAGTAGAGCAGACCTTATCTTTTTACTAATTACAGCTACTAACACCAATTAGAGACTCATTGTCTGCCTCTTTCATTCAGCATGTATTCATGACTCACATGCATTGTTGAGTAGATTAAAATTTCCTTCAACTACTGAATAATATTCCTTTCCACAGATAAAATACATTACTTGTTTATCCAGTCAGCAGTTTATGGGCTACTTCCAGTTTGTACTTGTTAGGAGGGAAACAGATATGAACATTCTCTGTACAAATTGTTCTGTGGGCACCAGAAAGCTTTTTCTCTCCAGAGGTACACTGTTGGTGTGAGCTATCGCCTCTTCCTTCATGATCTACTCTCCACAAGCCCCACTCTAGGACACCCTGTGACCTTAGTTTTCCCATGTGATTCTATTTCCCTAGCCCTGTTTATTGGATAAAGTGGACATTTAGCCCTTGGAGAGTGGATTATTATTTTTTCTCCCTGTGGAGCTGAAGTTCTTTAGCTGTTATAGGTATGAAAAAGTAGAGAAAGTCAGTCCATAAAAGCAGTTCAGGTAGAGAAACAGAAGCAAGGAGCCATACAACCTATCTTACAAATTGCAAGCAATTTGTAATGTTATTAAATATGAAGGGAATGTTTAGATTTCTAGTAGTATTTTCCTACTTGTTTATTTGTTATAATTGAAGGATTCTCAGGGTTTTTGTTTGTTTGTTTGTTTGTTTTGAGACAGTTTCTCTGTGTATCTTTGGCTGTCCTGGGATTCACTCTGTAGACCTGACTGGCCTTGAACTCAGAGAGAACTGCCTACCTCTCTACCTCCCGAGTGCTGGGATTAAAGGATGAAATGTGTTCACCACACACCTGGCCGATTCTCACATTCTTAAGGGCAAAACAAACAACAGAATTTTCTCTTAGCATTATCTGCTGCTAGCTCAGCCTAACATGGACATGTATAAGGCAAGTCATCTCTACACCATCTGTGAAAATGAAATGGGACAGAGGAATGGAGACAATGGAAAACCACATCTTGTCACAGTGATTAATCTCAATTTGAAGGTGATCTGACGGAAGTGCAGAAAAGATCAGAACTTTAGAAAGGCTCCAAAGGTGCCATTGCCAGTGCTGGCATCCCAAACTGGGTCTTTTCATGCTTTTTTAGGCTGGCAGGAGATATCCATTGAAGCTTGGGTGGAGGGGAATCGTGGAGAAAACTCTGTAAGTTTTGCAACCTGATGAGTTACTGGTGGGAGTCAGCTACTCCTCATGCAGCTCAGTGTGTTCTGGCTCATTGACCGTGGGGTCAGAAAGTTGGGCTGGAGATGAAAGAGCATAGAACTTAGCCCCCCAAACCAGGATCCACCCAGATTTCATCATTTATTAGCCATGAACTCTGCACCTGTCATTTAATCTTGTTGAAAGTCTGTATTTCCTCGACACAGCATAGATATGAGGGCCTATTTAACAGCCTTATTGGCTGATAACACAAGATAATGTTAGTAAATCACAGTGCTCAGGAGATGCCTGCTCAACATGAATTCTGGGCAAACAGCAAAAACAAATGCTGCAGAAAATGTCAGTGGGTGCTAGCTGGGAGGCTGCAACTTGGAGGAATAATTAAAAAAAAAATCCCCAGGGTAGTTTAATTTCTCTCAGTGCAAGGACAGGGCTGACACAGGGGACCCCCTTTTAAATAGGAGATAACAGACAAGAGGGGCTGCCACTCATTCTTTCTTTCTGGGCCCCAGGTCTTTTATAGATTGGAGCTGACACTTGCTCAGGAAACCAAGGCAGATCAACCGCTTGGCTTCTAACAAGCCGCTTGTGATTTTAGCTAGAGTAAGCTTAACATCAATGGCCCCTTTGTGGACTGTTCTGTTCTGTTTTTCTTAGGTGCAAAATGCCAGCCTAGTCAAGATCTAGAGACATGCTGTTCCATTGTAATAGGATCTGCATTTAAATGAGAGCTGTGCAGGTTGGAAGAGGCCCTGCTAGCGTCAGATTCAGCAAGCAGTGAGGAAATCAGCACAGCCCTCTGGACTTGCAGAGCCTGCAGTTCTTGGGGCTGGAGACACTCCTGGCTAAGAGCAGCCTACTCCTAGAGTAAATACCTTGTGTCTGCTTCACCCTCGGCAGTAAACACAGAGCAAACAGATCCTCCTATGTGCTCCCTTCCTTTCTACTCTGGTTTCTGCATTTAACAACTTCAGACGGACACCTTCCCATGCCCGGGTTTAAACTCAGATTTCCCCAGGACACTGGTTGCCCTGTAGGGATTGGTTTCCTTACAAGGATTATATTATTATGCGAGTCAGGAACTAAAAACATTAGATTTCTAGTGTGTGTGTGTGTGTGTGTGTGTGTGTGTGTGTGTGTGTGTGACTCTATTTTAAAAATACATCTTTTGTTATAGGCCCTAATATTGGGATTTTTAACAATGGATTTTTCAAATGCACAATATTGGTTAGGCTCTAAGAACTGTGCTGATGGTGTGGGGGTCTGACAGTGCTTCTATTTAAAATGTGAAGATCATTTGGTGAAATTCAGAGAACTTTCTAAAGAATTTTCAACTTAGTTATTTAAATACCCACCGAAGATTTTCTGTGGAAAGTGAACAAAATTCTTTAAACAAAGGCCCATTTCTTATTTTAATGCAAATTAGTACAATTTGGAGCGTCTGCCTATATTTCTAAATATAATACCACATAAAGTCAGTGGCACATATTTTATTATCCACTCACTTATACTAACCTCTACTTCTGGAAAGCCCTATAGGAATGAATAGATTCCTCTCCTTCAAAAGGGAAGCTCACAAGATGCAAATGTTTAGTGCAAAGACGAAAGTCTGAAAGCATCCGGAAACAGAACTCCCATGGAAACACCACCCAAGTTTGAGATTAGTCTCAAATTACAGCAGAGAAGAATGAGGCTGTAAATATTCACCCCTCCCCCACACCACCAGATGAATCTCTGTGAGTTCAAGGCCACCCTGGGCTGCACAAGTTCAGTGCAGAAACAGATCCAGGTGGTGGTGGCTCACACCTTTAATCCCAGTACTAGGGATTCACGCCTTTAATCCCAACACTAATGGGGAATATAAAATGGGAGGAGACAGAGGCTCAGCATTTAGTCTGCAGTCTCCCAGCCTTGGTAGAGGTAAGACATTTCTAGTGACTTGGGTGTTTTGCTTTTTGATCTTTAGCTTGAAACCAAATACCTGTCTCTAGGTTTTTATTATTCATGCTACACGAGCAGCAACAAAAACTAAGGCTTTCCAGGGAAATCTGCAAAGTGTAACGATGAACCTTTAAATAAAAGCCGTTTCTGGGTATGAGGTTCAAGAGCAGGGGCTATTCTTAGTGCTGTACTCATTGGCACAGGCCCTGGTACATCAAGAATTTTCACAAATTCCTCCACAGTATTATGCTGTGGCCTTGAAGTGCTGGATAAATGCAAAAGCAAGCTTGAAAGTAGGGTGATAATGAATTCATTTACAATCATGCACTCTGTTCCTCTATGCGCACTTAGAGGACAATTTCAGTGTATTCAGGATCATTTGTGGTCACCGAAAATGAACAAAGGAGTAATTGTAAAGATATGGACATCCCGGTCCCCATTCAGTGAGTCGGTGGCTCTGGGATTTCCATGGAGAACAGCAGGCTTCTCAGGATGTTTTGTAAATTTCTTCTAATGGAGGGAGGTAGACTAGTTTAAGTGTCACTCGGGCACTAAGTTTAACCTCACTAAAGACAGCACCTTCCGATCTCTGGTTGTCTGCTTGGACCACACCACTTCAATGTGCCTCAAAGGAAGAGATTTAGAAAATAGTCTGGGTAGGAAATTTATACAGAGAAACTCCAAAACTCAAAAGGCCAGAGTAGAAACTCTTGGTCCCTTAGGAAAGGTCCAAGTGATAGCACTCCAATTTCTGATGAATGGGCATGGCAGAATTTAGCACAGTGGGGCTTCCCATGTAGACAGTCTACTGCTATGGTCCTTGGCTCATTGTAGAGTGATCAGTTTGGCGTCTTAACCTCTCACAAAGCCATCTAACAAGGTATCAGAATAGTGGAAAGAATTCTTTGCTCCTAACTCCTACACCTCAAATTGTATAAAGGGGGCATCTACATAAATTTCCTCTGATTACCTGGTTTACCAAAGATGAGAGTTGCAAAAGGAAGGCCTCTCAACCCTTTGTGAACAGGATTTGAGGCATGCTTTGGGATCTGGCTAGGTGAGTAGGAGATGAGCTGTTGGGATGCCCAGTGAATCTCAGAACTTTCCCCTTGCTTAGTTTAAAAAGAAGAATCTATGTGCGGTTGATATTGTTGGGAAAGGGAAAATCAGTTTTCTCCAGTGGAGTGTTACAGTATCTATCAACTACACTCCAGGGAAGGCTCTAGGCCAAGAGTAGAAGACCAATACTAAAAGGACTCCATGGTTGTTGTTGTTGTTGTTTGTTTGTTTTTGTTTTCTTTTGGTATTTTCATCTTACTCTTTTGTTTTTTGTTTGTTTGTTTTGTTTTTGAGAGACAGGGAAGAAGGGAGGGAGTGATGAAGAGACAGAGAGAGAGGGGATGAAGTTAGTGAGTGGGAAGGGAGAACTTGTAGAAGAAGTAATCTGATAAAAACTGTACTGTATGAAAAATGTTTAAATAAAAACGATATAAAACAAACAAAGAAGGTCTCACATTGCAGAAGAGATGCCATCTTGATGTGTATCATGTAGAAGATTTAAGTAAGCATTTGCATGGAACTGATGTTTGAGGCTTCCATGCATGGCATTATACAGCTAACAATATGACTGCCCTACACCCAGAAGGCAAGGTTGAGGGGCAAGTACTGACTCCTGTTTGTCTGTCACTTCCCACCAAACACACCCTGTCCAACAGCTGTGGAGTGTAGCACCTTGTAATGAAAACTTGAGATTGTTTCCTTGTGAAGATGTGCAGGTATTGCCAATAAGGGAATGGAATGCATGAGACTCTGTGTTCAGGTCACAACCCTATTTTACATGGTTATGAAGCACAAGAGATACTTGTAGCCTAAAGGGGAGAATAGTTCTAGAAAATTTAAGTTTCTCTGTCTTTTTTTTTTTCTTTCAGGTTTTGAAGAGTCCAGTATGACTCAGGGAGCTTTTAAAAGTAAGTTCAAACTGCCTCAGAAGACCAGGAAAAGGCTGTGGGGATGTGGGATAAAACGTTCTTGGGATGCATATACTATGCAAGCTCAGATACAAAAATGTTTGCAACAAGGTACAGGAAATTGATGAGTGAGTGAATGGAGTCCAGGCTCACAGCGGTACTACAGGAGAAGATGGAGTGAGGGAGGCCCATCATTGAACTGTCAACCTTTTCTAGTATTTTAAGTCTTTACAAACCACTTGAAATATTATTTTAGAGCCTTTATGTTATATATCATCAAATATTAACAGCACCCATATCCAAAATGAAATACATTTTTTCTTATGAAATGATAAGATTTTGTAACTTACTTTTAACATTATTTGACATTAAGTAATTAAAATGTAAGTATGATTGATTGTTATTTCTTTGACGTCCTTGTTCATTCCAAGTATTTTGCTGAATGAAAAACAAATATGCTACTGATTGTCCTCAAATTGTGATGAAATATTGCAAATATTGAATGTGACCATTGACAAATTTGGAGTATATAATGATTTTATAAATATCTAACATTAACTATTCATTTTGAATTTCAATATTTTTCTTCCATGACAGAGGTCTTAATGTTACTGTTATAAGTCTCTAGAAATAGAAACTCTCGAAATTCTCTAGAAATTCTAGTCTCAGTTCACAGGTCTGGGAGTATCTCTCAGGGCTTCATCTCGGGCCTACAGTGCCTGTTGTTGGGTGAGGCAGCTGTTCCGAGCTGAAGCCACCTTAGGAAGGCAGTTGCTAACTCAGGCAGGCAGCTGGGTGCAATCTGGAAGAAGAGTCTTGGATGGTGTAATAAATGCCTTTGTTTCAGCTTTAGATTTAGAGTGGTGTGTTGTTTCCAAGGCTTACTTCATTTCATGACCCCCTGAAGAGAAAGAAGCGAAGTTAGACAGGACGAGTGAAGGCAAAGGGATGGCAGGAGGGGGTCGTGTGCACCTATCTTTTACTTTTGTGCAAAAGCTTGAGACTGCATAAAAGGTATGTGTGTAACACTATGGGTATAACAAGGTCTCTTATTCTTCACTGGGGAAAGAAGAAACATTTCTTTGGATACTGTTTTGGGAAAAGTACTTGGGAATGACAAACAGACTCCAAAGGTTTGAGTGCCAGTGGGCACTCAGAAACGAGGTTTCTGCCTCAGTCAATAGCGGAATGGCAAGTTCAAGATTCCTATGGGAGCATGCAAGTCCAGGGAGCAGGGGACTGGAGAGCTGGCTTTTACCAGGATGACCTACCACAGCAGAGACTTCAGAGGACAGCAGATGGACTCAGCGGGCTCTTTCTGTGGGCTTGGAGGAGAAGGACAAAGTGAAGGTGGTAACTAATATACACTCATAACAACAGGGCCAATTTAGATGAGAGCAGACCATCTCCAGAAGGAAAACATGAGCTGATTAGGGATGACGTAATTCAAGCTGTGAGCCCCTGGCCCACATTTTCTGAGATCTAGAAGTTGGGGCAGAAGTCAGTGATTAAGAACACCCCGTGCTTTTGCAGAGGACCAGAGTTTGGCTCTCAGCATCTACATGGCTGCTCACAACTGACAGCCTGACAACCTCTTCTGGTCCCTGTGCACACATGGTGCACACATGTATGTGTAGGCAGACACTCATAGACATTAAATAAGTAAATGACCACATAAATTAGTAATCTATAAATGATTAAACATAAGTTCTCTACAAAGATGAATAACATGATAATGTAGTATTATTTGTAGTTCTGTTTAGGGACCTTAAGTCCTCTTTCTCTTTTCTCTTGAGTCTGTCCATTTGTTCTAAAGTAGTCATTAATGTTCCCTTCTTTAAGATTCTATATGAAGCTGTCTTCTCACCCTTTGAATTTCATTTTCTTTTTTTAAATATCTATCTATCTATCTATCTATCTATCTATCTATCTATCTATCTATCTATCTATCTANGGAAGAGCAGGCAATGCTCTTAACCTCTGAGCCATCTCTCCAGCCCTTGAATTTCATTTTCTTTCATCATCTTTCCCATCCCTCTTTTCTCTCTGTTAATAAGCAGCTTATTAATGATTTTCCCGACCATTTCCAATCTTCTTATCTCACCAAACAAGCCAGTTGATATATTGCCACAATGCAATGTCTCACATTGCATTAGTTCCCTGTCGCTGCTATAACCAAGCACCATAGTCTCAGTGCCTCTTAAATAATATAAATTTAATATCTCGCTGTTCTGAAGTCAAAATGAGTATTGGCTAAAATCGGAGGTATTGATTGGAATGTACTACTTCTGGGGAATGTAAGTGAGGGTCTGTTCCCTTACCTTCTTGGGTTCCAGAAACTAAGCACACATCTTTGTTTGTGACTCTTCCTTTACTTCAAAATCATCCCTTCTCCTGCACCCCTAGTTTTTTTTTTTTTGCTTTTTATTCTCTCTAATGACAATTATTCTATTTTCCTCATATAAAAATTCTTGTGCCTAGATGGGGACCACTTTGATAATCCTGGATGATTCTCCCCTTCTAAAGATTTGTAACTTCAACTCATCTTCCAAGTCTTGATAGAGAATAAAGTACCAGGTTCTGTGAATCAGAATGTGAGCATCTTGGAAGGATACACACATGGTTCACCTATCTTTTCTCCTCTGATGCCACTGGATTGGCCTTTCTCATATCTGGTAACGCCATTCCTCATTTGTAGTACATCTAGGATCGTGAACACAATTCAGGTGCTTCCCTCAGACTTTTACACCAGGGCTCTGCTCAAAGCAGTCCCTTCCTCAAACACCGCTCCATATTTTTCGTTGAATACAGTAGACATCCTGTAGATCTGAGGCTTCCATGCAGACCTCCCTGCCAGCTCCCATTTTCTACTCATTCATGAATTTCAGTCATATGTATTCATATGAATATCAGCTCTACTTAACCCTTCTTTAAGATGCCACTAGCATTTCCAAATATTTCCTTCTCCATTTTGTGTTCTCTCCACATCCCATCTTCTTCCTTTCCCTTATCATGTTTGCTATACTTGCTCTTCCCAGCATTTACATGTTTTAAATCTTAGGGAGTTGCTTCCTCCAAACTTAAATCCCTCCTCCCCTTGAAGGAAGGAGAGAAGAACAAACAGTTTATTAGGCTCAGGAAGCCCAGACTGTTAGAAGATTCATAAGGCTCTTCTCCAAGGTTACACAAGGACACACTTTCATGAGTTGTCACCACCACTGGAGTGGGCTTCCTGGCGCTTTGGCTGCTTTTGAATTACCCATGCTCTTTCTTGTATGTAGCTCCTCACCCATATTGGTGTAAGTAAGCCTGACAAACTCACTCGTTTACAAAACTGAACTTGGTTTGTTGTCAGTGGCCTCTCTGTGATGATCAGATATCCATTTATATCTCCCCAGGAAAAGCCAAGCAGCAGCATGCAATCATGAAGTTTTGATGGTCACAAACTGTTCTTGTTTTATTCAGTTGCTGTGAGAAAACATCATGACCACAAGCAATTTAGGGAATGGAGGAGGTTTATTAGGCTTATACTTCCAGGTCACAGTTCATCACTCAAGACAATCAGGGCAGAAACTCTAGCAGGGTGGTTCCTGGAGCAGAAACCATAGAGGAACACTGGTGGCTTACTCTGGCTTGCTCAGTGGCTAATACTTACCTAGTTGTCTTATACAGCATAGGCCTACATGCCTAGAGAAGGTGCCGTCTATTGTAGGCCGGATTTTCTGCATCAGCTAACAATCAAGACAGTCCTCCAAAGAACAGTTTAAAGGTTGATCTTATCTGGGTAAGTCCATAGTGAAGGGTTTTCTCTCAGATGACCCTAGGCTGTTCCAAGTTGACTGTTAAAGCTGATTGGGACAGGGGCCACTCTAGGCAGAGGTTTTTGGCTGTACCCCTATCAGCTCTGTTCTGCTAGCCACTTGGCAAACAACCACTCAGAGACTTACTGTTAATTATAAATGTTTGACCTATAGCTCAAGCTTATTTCTAACTAGCTCTTGCAACTTAACCCATTTTTGTTAATCTCTGTGCTGCCCCAAGGTTCATGGCTTTTACCTCTCCTGCATGTCCTGATTCCTTTTCTTCTTTCTGGCGACTCCTCTGACTCCACTTCTCCTTCTTCCTAGCATTCTTGCTGCCCTGAAAATCCTGCCTAGCCATGGAGCAATCCGTTTTTTATTAACAATGAGAGCAATACATATTTACAGTGTGCAAAGATTGTTCCACAGCAGATCAAGACTTGTTGATATCTCAAGTCCTTCATAAGAACCTATAACTGTGTTCTGGAACAGAAACAAGAGCCTGTTGGTATTTTAAGGCTTTGAAGCACTGACCATAATGTACTGCTTCTCATTAGACATTCTCTGTATATATTTGTTTCATTAATGAGCTGAAAGTTTTTCTATTAAAGAACAGTCAAATAATTTACGGAGATACCCTTTGAAAAAAATCACATTTAAGGGAGCATTAAGACTTCAAATGTAAATGTTTTGTATATTCCAATGTGTTATTATTCTGCCTGGAGGAAGATCCCCCCATTCCCTCCCACCACTCTGGACTTCATCCTTTTAGGGAAGCTTAGCATTATGGGAAAGATTCCCCAGGTCATTCTCAATCCATTTGCCCCCAATAGGGTTTCATTGTAGCTTTGGCATTTGTGAGCCTCAGATATGCTGCCAAATGGCCCTTGTCCTCCAACAGACACTTCTGTTTACCTCTTTGTGCAGTGAATTATTCCTCTCAGCTCTTTATCCAGAATTTAATTCCCCCTTTCTGAGCTGTACTGAAGGTGAAGAAGGCCTATCTGGTCTCCCAAGGGGCTCAGTGCCAGCAGAATAATTAGCTAGGCCTCCTGCCAACTCAGAGCTGTGATCTGGACCTTCAAACTTCTGTTTCAATGTGTTGGTGGGAGAAGATGTTGGGTAAAGAAGAACAAATCAGGATCTTCTTGCAGATGGCACAAACACAGCACAAACATTAGCCCAGAGAGAGTTAAGAACTGAATTACACAAATCGTTGTTAGGAAGAAAGACATTCACTGGCTCATTTGACTAACAAGATTCTGACGCATGTCAGTATTTCCTAGAAAATTGAAACCTGTGTTTGAAGAGGACAAGGCTGATCCACACTGGCCTGTTGAATGGCATTTCTCTGGGCACAAGGCAGCTCGATGTGAGCAGACAGGCTTCTGGGAGGACGTCTGTGACCATAATGAAAGCGCTAGCAGGAAAAGCCAAATGCAATTTTTCTGTCTTAAAAAAAAAATGCAGGGAGAAGAAGAAACGTGGTATGACATATAAAGAGCACATTTGACCAGAAGACACATTCTGGTTTTGTGGCCAGTCACTTAAACACAAAAGATTTCTGTGGGCGTGAGGTCTGAAAGGCTGACAAGAAAGAAAGTAGCCTCAGGAAGCTGTCTGTCTGTGTGAAGTTCTTTGCTGGCACCAGNTGGCGGCTGCATTTGGTATCCAACAGGGAACTGTAGATTTTTACTAATACTCTCAGGTGAAGAGATTGGCAAATACCCTCTAGGAGTCCTATATGCTCAGAAGGTTGGCTTGGCCGCCAGGATACCGTGTGAAACCCCAGAGGATGTCACGGTACCTCCCCAATGCTTTTCCTTTATCCACTTTGGCTATAGCTTTTAAACTTGAGAGTGAATCATAATGGAATTGCAAAGCGGGCTCATTATGTGGGATGATTGAAACAACTTATAATGTATGACAATGGAGATGGGGGGGTGTCAGTGGTGGCTGGCAGCAGGCTTGGCCCATGCTCAGTTAATGAAGGCAGTGGTCTTTGTGGGTGGCTGGAGGGAGGATCCTGAGACAGACACTCTTAAAATACGTCTCTTGCTGGCCTGTCAGGATGCTTTTATCTCAGCCTTTAAATACCCTCTAGTTAAGGCGCAGAGGTCTTTAACAACCGCTAAAATGCCAGGGCTGCCGGAAGGAGTCACACATTCAAGTGCATCAGCAGTTGAGAGAATTCCCTTCAAACCTGTCTCCTTCCCGTGTTCCCAGTCCGTGGCTGCCACATACTGTCATGGTTTTCCTATTCTTTCACACTTTCTCTCACTACTGTACTGTACATCTAATTAGTGAGTCTTGCCACTTTCTCCTTTGGTTGACTATTCCCTATGACAGTACAGAGCCCTGGTCATCTACTTGTGTGAGTGTCATAGCCTCACTATTGACTTCTTTCTTTTTGTCCTGGCTACTAGAATACCTCCTTCATTTGCCTCAAAACACAGGTCTGATCTTGCCACTCTTCTTAGAGCCTCAGCGTAACTCCTGAGTGGCGGCCAGACTTTCTAGATCTTGGAGTTTGGTGGAACAGGCTCTTCACAGTCTCATCTCTTTCCACTTATCTCTCTTGCTCTCTGGATTCTATGATTCTTCTTGAATAGACTTCCTCTGCCCAAAATGCTTCTATGCATTTCTATCAAAGCACTTTACGTCCTGTTAGTAACCCCACCCTCATCCCGCCCACCGCTGCTACTTTCTGGAGGGTACATAACTTTGAACTCCAGGCCCTCAGGGGACAAGACGCTGTCTGGAACAATACATTTGACTTGGAAAGAAGTGGGTAGTTTGGGGAAATTAGTGGGCCATCAATTGCCTATATCAACACATTCACAATCAACTTGAAAATAAAAAGGCCACATCCAGCTTTTCTGTTGTTTCATCTCCAGCTGTTTTCTTAAAATGCTACTGAAATATTCTTTCAGTGAAAGCTCATGCGATGTGTTACTTCAGCCTTTAATTACAAAACAAGTATCTGTGTGTATGTGTGTGTGTGTGTGTGTGTGTGTTTCAGTGTATGTGGGGGTCTACAGTATTCCTGATACTTTGGGGGAATACTTTTGTTAGGAGATAGGATAGACCAGATCCCTCCTTTCCTGGGACTTACAATCTAGGTAGGTAGGGCAAGACAGATATTAATGGTACAGATACTAAATAAGACAATTTTCGATGCTAGTAAACACTGTACAGACAACTAAAATGGGCCTTGGAACAGGCAGCAGTTCAGTTACATAGCTTCAGAAACTTCCCTGATGCCTTTATTTATACAAAAAAACCAAATGACCAGTACAAAAAATCTTTGTGAAAACAAGTCATGGGTTGCCATGGGAAGGGTTTTGTAGGAGATTTTTTTTTTTTGTGGGCGGAAGTCACTATAAATGAAGTGTAGTTTGGTCAAAACTGTGGAGGGCATGGGATGAATGCATTTTGGGGAAGAAAAAGGAAGGTCTGATGTCTGAAAAGACATGTGTAGGAAGAAATGGTTTGGGGAAGCTCTAGAGTTGTGCCTGGGCAGGTGCAGTGGGCAGAAGTGGCTTTCTGGCCAGCAGGGGAAGCTTTGGGAAGGTTTCCCTACCGAAGGGCAGTGCGATCCAATGTTAGATCTCCAGGTTCCATAGAAAGAACATTCAGAGCCTAGAAGGGCTTCCTGAGCTCAGCCCTCCAGTGTGGGGCTTCACACTCAGCAGCTCACCTCTGTTTCGTTTTTGCTTTCCTTTCTATTCCCATTTGTCTGTGTCTCTCACAGATCTTACATTTCTGGGGAGAAATGTAAAACTGCCAACTTCACACCTGCCCCCCTCCGTTTCATCTAAAATTTTTATTGTATTTTATATTCTGAGCTCTATTATCACATTCTCATTTCTCATCTGGTAGGCTGGATGCTCTAGAGAGCAGCCCTGGCTTTTCCCTGTGGTTCTGCAAATTTCTGCCATGCCTGCACTTACTCTCGTTTGAAAAGCGTTAGAATGCAGGCTACACGGATTTAGTTGAAATGTAATGGATTTTTTTCTAAATGCAGACTGACCTTGCTTATTGGGGCTCTGATCCAGTGGTGATGGAGCAGCTGTGGGAATCCATCGAGAGAGAAGTTTTTACTGTGGATGGGGCAAAGGATGAGGGGGGGAAAAAGATGTTGAATGTGGAAGTGACAGGTTACTGAAGGCACATTGTTCCTATGCCTTATTTAGCAATATATGAGAGAGAGAGAGAGAGAGAGAGAGAGAGAGAGAGAGAGAGAGAGAGAAACCCAACCAAAACAAAACAAGCTATTAAGTGATTGGAGCTAACAAGGCCTTTAGATAGTGTTCACACCCGAGACTCTTTTTAAGGAGACCAAGAAAAAATTTACAATGAATAAACATGACCCTCCCCGAGATGATTTTGGAATATTATTATTGACATCTGGGCTGGGGTATGAGAAAAAGGACATGGGAAAGAGTTAAAGAGGGAACTAATATTAAATTAAAGATTCATAGGAAAAAAGAAAAGAAAATTAAAAAAGGAAACAATGGATATAGTTTAAAAATAAGTACAAAATTGACGCAGATGGAGCATATTTAATCAGACTATAAAAGTGTTTCCTAATTACCAGTGACAAAGAAACCCCTTGAAAGGGAGCATTATGTAGCACTGTGCAGTCAGATTCAGAGCCTTGTGGGATCACTTGAGTGATAACCGTGTGGGTGTTACTCCTGGGAGATTATCATCTTCTTTCTGAATTCATTTCCTTCAGCAGAAAGGAGAGCCTGCGTCACTCACAGGGGGTTCTTATTTGATGTGTAGGCTCATTGCTCAGGGCTCAGGAAATCACAAGGCTAAGAGTAAATGCAACAGATCACAGGGGGCCTGCCCTAACTAGGCCAGAAAGGTCAGTCATCGTCCATAAGAAACCCCAAATCGCCTAGTGAAGAAAGAAAATCATGCCACACACGGAATGTTCTTTTCAACTGTTTGCCTTCATGTGTCACTACTGAGATCAGTGCCCCCTTTCTTCCTTGGCTTATTGAAGACTGCCTCTTCTTTACTAGAATTAGTCTTAGTGTACATTACTTATACTTAATTATAAAGTGAATAATTCAATTAGCAAGCATGAATTATTACCATAAAGTTTATCTGTTCATTTAGCCTTTATTCATTCATGAGTTACTGAACAGCTTTTAATCATGAGACAATATATTAGTTAGTGTTTGGGACACCAAAACAATAAACATATCAGGTGCTTTTAGGAAGTATAATGTCCATTGGGGAACAAAAGCGGCCATTATGTTAGTTACCACGGTGGGTCCTTGAACTTTGATGTCTATAATTTCACAATGGCTTCTAAGACAGGATCTTGGAAGCAGCTGCTCAGAAGATAAACTGATTTGGCTTCTTCACAGCCACATGGTTGGCTAGAAAATGATGTTGCGGCGATTTACAATGTGGGTTGGTTTGGTTGCTCAATTACATTTCTGTTGTTACCCGTGGATCTTCTCATAAATGACAGCTGTGCTGTATGTGCTTTGGGCTAGCGGAGTGTAGCATGATGGGGCCTGCTTGTTGGGGTTTCTGTCCCACCCAGTACCCAACAGCCGGCACGCCCCAAAGAAAGTCACACAGAGATCTCCATAAGTTATAAAACTGATTGGCCCATTAGCTCAGTCTTCTTATTAGCTCTTGTAGCTTAT
>LOEQ01000392.1:5256-18640 GCA_001685075.1 Bramus lutescens
TTAAAAACTACTTATGAGTGAGTACATGTGATAATTGTCTTTCTGGGTCTGGGTCTGGGTTACCTCACTCAAGATGATGTTTTCTAGCTCCATCCATTTGCCTGCAAAAGTGAATTAGTTTTTTCGGCCTTCATCGGCCTTACTATTTTTGATGGAAAAATTAAATGATTGTTTTTTCACAGGAGGCCCTAGGTATGATCACTACCAAATGCATATGTCCTGCATGCTCCGCCCCAGTACCAGCTTTTCCTTTCCATAAAAGTTTTGCCATTTTATTTCTTATTCTTTTTTATTTGTTTTGTTTTTTGAGACAGGGTTTCTCTGTGTATCCCTGACTGTCCTGGAACTCACTCTATAGACCAAGTTGGCCTGGAATTTAGAGATCTGCCTCCATCAGATTAAAGGTGTGGGCCACCATGCTGAGCTAAGATATAATTCTTATTCACTAAGTGTAGGGTTCAGCGAGTACAATTATTACTACAGTCATTGAGAACATTTCCATCGTTGATGGCCATTAGCACCTACTCCCCACTTTCCCCAACTTTCACAATCCTAGGCAGTTGGTGACTTGCTTTCTGCCTCTGTAGATATACCTGTGGTTACAAATTTAAAACTGAAGCCAGGTGTAATGACAACACGCCTTTAATCCCAGCACTCAGGTTAAAGTACTCATGGAGGGCAGAAAAGGAACTGGAATTAGAATCTCCTGGAACTGGAGTTACAGGGGGCTGTGAGCCATCCGATGTGGGGGCTGAGAGCTGAATCTGAGTCCTCTGCAAGAGCGAAAGTGATCTTAACTGCTGAGCCATCTCTCAACTCCATTTAGCATTTTTAAGTATATGTACCATTTATAACTTTGTGCAACCGCCGCCACCATACGTCTTCATAACTCCTCTTTCCGAACTTACAGTCTTCTCCATTTTCTCCTGAGTTCCTGGTAACCAGCATTCTCCTTTCCTGCTGTGCAACTGACAACCCTAGCCACTCCTTATAATTGCATCCACACAGTATTTGTCCTTTTGTGACTGGTTCATTTTACTTAGCAAAATGTCTTCAAGGATCAGCCATGGTATAGCACAAATTACAATGAGATCTTTTGGGGGCAGGGTCTCACCATGTAGCTCAGGATGGTCTGAAGCTTGTGGTCTTCCTGAGCTAACTTTCTGAGTGCTCGGATTACAGGTGTGCACTACCACACCTGGTTTCTATGTCTTTTTAGTGTTTAATGAGGTTATTTTATATAGATGTACCATATTTGTTTCTGTTCTACCCATGCAGTGGACATCTGGGTTTATACTTTCTGGCAATTGTGACAGATACCACTGTCTTAGAGTTGTTATTGCTATGATGAAACACCATGACCAAAAGCAAGATGGTGAGGAAATGATTTATTTTGCTTATGCTTCCATATTACAGTTCATCATCAAAGGATATCAGGGCAGGAACTCAAACAAGGCAAAAACCTGGAGGCAGGAGCTGATGCAAAAGCCATGGAGGTGTGCTGCTTACTTGTTCCCCATGACTTCCTCAGCCTGCTTTCTTATAGAACCCAGGATCACCTGCCAAGGGATGGCATCAGCTACAATGGATAGCATCAGCCACAATGGACTGGGCCCTCCCCCATCAATCACTAATTAAGAAAATGCCCTACAGGCTTTCCTACAGCCTGATCTTATGAAGGCATTGCCTCAATTGGAGTTCCTTTCACTCAGATGACTCTAGTCTGTGTCAAATTGACCTAAAATTAGCCAGCGCAGCCACCGTGAACACTGATGAGCTAGTTTGTGTATAGAAAATGCCTTCATTTCCCTTGGGTGCATCATTAAGAGTAGGATTGCAGAACTATGCTTGGCCTTTTTTCTTTAGTGTATTTATTTCTATTTTGAGTCTTAAAGAGATTATTAAGTCTAACAATAAGAGCCTTTTATAGCCTCAAAGATTTTTATGTATTAATTTGTTTAAAAACAAAACCCACCTCCTTTTCTGGCATACCCTTGGTACCTGTTGCCAAGATTGTTTTTCAGAGTTGTGAAATTCATGTCACCTTAACAAATCATAATATGGTTCACTGTGACCTTCCCAGACGTGGACAGTATTCTGTTGAAGATACATGCTAATTTCAATATAAGTGTTTAATTTCACTGTTTTGACTTGGATTTTTTTTTGTTGCTGACTGATTTTCCTCTGTAGATGAGGCCTCTGTAGATGAATAACATTTGAGCTAATATCTGTTTATTCCCTAGATGATGGCACAGGTACCTTGGAGTGTTGCTGATGTGGTGACAGTGGCACCCAGTTCTGAAGAGCAGCTCTTTGTAGGAGTTAAAGCACTCTGGCTCAGATGAGCACAGCAGGCATTAGCTCCTGGTAACTTCTGGAAGGCTTCTCCTGGCTTGGAATTTCATAATGGCTCTATGAGGCAGAAAGTAAACTTTCCTTTTCAGTATTGTTCATGGCAATGTTTGTGGCCCCTGGCTGTCTCATAGTGTTGGTTGGTCCCTGGCCAGCAGAGTTAAGGCTTCTCTGCCCACTCCCTAGGTGGGAGTCAGGGCAGCTACTCTGTTCTTTTACTTGGAGGCTTCACAGAAAGCCTTGGAGACATCAAGGTCTTTTTCTCTTGAATTCCATTTTTCCTCAAATCCAGTCCCTAAATACACATAAAATGTGGTTCATAGGAGCTGAGTATTTAGCTCAGTTGCAGGGTGCTTGTCTAAGACACTCAGTGCTTTGACTTTAATTCCCAGTGAAGCATGTGTGCATGCGTGCATGCATGTGTGTACACACACACACACACACACACACATAATCTGTGTTCAAAACATCTGTAATAGTTAAAAAACTGATATATCTCCATATGATGGGATATTTGGGACTAAGGCTCAATGGTAGTGTGCTTGAATGGCTTGTGTTGATTGCCACACACACACATGCACACACACAAATTGTGGTTCATGGGCTAGAGAGATGGCTCAGTCATTAAAGGCTAGGCTCACAACCAAAAATTGTGGTTCATATTTATTGCATCCTACTATACTGTTTCATGTTTGTGTCACTAGTTTGCTTAGTGTACCCTGAGGTGTTCCTATTGTTCCCACTTTTCAATGACTAAACTGATTTGGTGAGCGTGTGAAGTGTGCCCTGCGTCACAGTGAGCCCAATTGCGTCTGAGTTTATCAGATTAGAAAGCATGCCCTCGACCAGTGTGCTGTCTTGGCCCCTTACTTCACTAAGCAGTCACAGTGACCTGTCCCTGCTTCTGTACTTGTCCTGAAAGGAACAAAAGTGTTCTCAAGAGACATTTGTACCTCTCCCTTTGGCTATCAGGAATAGCAAGCTGGAGAAAGAAAAGGCTTGCTTGTGCAGCTAGAGGAAGAACTGGTCACATTTCTGATAACTTGTCAGACCACTTTGCAGAAAAGAAGCCAAGACACAATGGCCAGATCACCCTCGATAAGGACTGCTTAGCTGGATATGCCTTCTGCTCTGTTTAATCCCAAACTCAAGGTAGGACTGTGCAGCTGAACCTCTTTATTGGTCCCTCTTCCCAATGCGCCCGCACTGAATAAATCTCCCTTCTCTGCTTTTCACTATTATTTATCTCTATAATTGACCTATCAAGAATCGCTAGATGAGCCTGGCTTGATAGGGCTGCGGGGTCCCCGCTCTGACCCTCACTCCAGTAACACTTCCTACTTACAGTCCGTATGGTACAGCCACCAAGCTGTTCCCAGAGTGGTTTGTCACAGGCACTCCTATTGAAAATCCCAGAGTGCAAAAAGTGAAAAAACTCCCTGACTGCTCTGCTCCCCAGTACCTGTCCTCTAAATTCCTGCTCTTCCACCTTTATGTGCACCTCCTCTCCCTCTGTTGTCCCTGCTGATCATCCCTCGTCTTTTGTACTGCTAGTCTACTCTTGTGCACGCCCCATGCTGACACCTGTTCCTCATATCCCAGCTTTCTGCTTGCAGGTCTGTGGTCTCCTAAACTCCCTGAGGGCAAAGGCTCCATCTTGCTATTCCCATCACAGCCTAACAGTGTCTGGCAGGAAGAGGCCTCTTGGTTTCATATATTTTGTTGGTTTGTTGTGTGGTGCTGGGCTGAACCTAGGCTGTCTGTGTGTCAGGCAAGCATTCTACCCCTGGGCTCTGCACTAGCCCTTCAGCTCACGTTTTTAATGTAAACCTGAAGTACCCAGGTGGCCTTTCATATTTTCCTTCCCCAAGGAATACTACTCCTGATTCCCCTGAACAGAGACTGTGATTAGGATATCTGGTGTCTTCCCTTAAAGAGCTGTGGCCACTGGAGGCACGCGGGTGAGTGTCTAGGCCTGAGAGATACTCTGAAGAAAAAAATTGGTAGCCAAGCAGCCTGCAGAGGAAAGAGAAGCAGAAAAGATGTCTGGGATGTCTCCCATTCCCACACCAAGCCAGAGCTCATTGTTGTTAAACTGTAAGAAAAGTACAGAGTCCCAGAGGACTTTTATTTTTCAGTCAATGGGAGAGAGCAGCCTATTTGGCTGGGACAAACCATCAACCTTCTTCCAGCAGCCCCTCCTCCTGTGGTAGCTGGTGGTGGCCACAGCATGTTTCCATCCCAGCCCTCCCCAGCTCCCTTCTATTCTCATTTACTCCACACATAACATATTCCATTAAGTACAAAGAAGGGGACACATCAGACTAGTGACTGCACCTGGAGAACATACCCCACATGCATTTTAAATCTGTGGATTCTCCTTAAGGGAATTCCAGTTAAAAAAGAACTTGGGTCAGCAGCCTTGGGCCTGTGTGGCTAACAAGCTCCTATTTTCTCTGTTGTTGGGCTGGCCTGAAGGGCCTCTTTGTTTGGGGTTGGGGTGGATGTGATGTCCTAATGAGGCCCTGTGGAATCCTGGCTCTCACACAGCAGCCTGCGGGATGGAACTCTCCAGGCAGGAAAGCAAGTTGGTGAGTTTGTGGGTTTGTCAGGCTTTAAAGAACACAGAACAGTGTTAAAAGGGTGAAAACTGACTGGAGTATTGTATTCTGGGTTGGATGCAGCACAGAAAGGACACAGAGCAAAGGCTGAAGATATCTGGGTAGTGTCTGGAGTTTGGCTAATAGTACTACACTGTGTTCCCTTGGGAGTTCTGACAGATACACAGTGGTTATATAACATGCCAACGTGGGAGGAAACTGAGATAGGAATTCAGGGTGTTGGTACAACTTTTCAATAAGTCAGATATTCCTTCAAAGTAGAAAGGTTATTTATTACTAAAGAAGAAAGGACAGGGCAGTCCAGCATGCCCTCTGCACTTCTTATATGTGATCTTGAGTCCTCACCTGCAGAATTAGGAAGGCTGCTGTAGGCCAAGGGTCCAGGCAGTTCTGCTTTTTTGCCCCTGCTGTTCTTTGTTTGGGGACAGGTTGCATTACAAGGCCAGGCCCACCAGATGGATGTGGATCCTGTGGTTACTGGAAGCTCCTACCTCCTGCTGTGCACCATGGGACTGGTGACTTCTTAGGTTTCCTTTTCTTCACTTGTTAGAGGTTGCAAACCTGACTGGAAAGGAAGGGAGAGTAAACACCTAATGGATATGAACAGCTGATGAGAGAGCTGAGGATGAGCCCAGTGGTCACACAGTTGCTCAGCGTGGGTCATGTACCAGGTGACATCCCAGTGTCCCAGACTGAAGTGTGTGCTTGATAAGCAGCAGTTTGCATCCTCTCTCCTGTCTCTGTGTGAAGGGATGAGTGTGTGTTGAGGGTGAGAGGCTTCCTGGGACAGGGATGGGGGGAGGCGGGGGCGGTCCATCTGTGGGAACTAGCAGCAACACTGCTCCTCCTCTCCCACCTCCTGCCCACTACCAAGGCTTGTGATACAGCTCTTTTTACTAGCAGGTTCTAAATGCTTTAGGGCTTTAAATATTTAGATTCATTTTCAATATTGTGCTGTGGTTGCTCTTTCACCCTAAAGATGAAACAAGCCAAGTTTTGAGGCTTCTTCTTGCTAAGGGAGCTCTTTATATGTTTTGCATCATGAACCCTTCCTGCTCAGAAAACCTGAAACATGAAAGAGCTAAAGACATTTATTTGGGAGCTTCGAGGTGCTTGAATCTGGTGAACTGTTTACCTGTAGGTGGCAGTGGTGACACATGAGTGCTGAAGGAGGTATTGAGGGACTGATGCCTTCAGAAAAGTAACCATGATAACAGGCCCATGGTATACCTGTGGAGGAGTTTTTTTTGGGGGGGGGTCTGACAGGTGTTTTCTCTATAGTATTTCGTTTCCCTTCAGGCAATCCTGTGAAAGAAATCTGTTGTTACTGCATTTTACAGATGCAGGAAAGATCTTGTGACTGACTACCCTGGGGTATCCTTGTCATGGGAAGGACCAAGACTGCAGAGTCTGAGTTCACTACTCTCCAAGGCTGACACTGTGATGCATAAATGAGCACATTTCTTCTGCCCTGCACTACCTAGTGCCTGCTGGCCACTCAGGACCCGCCACCTGGGGCCTCTGCAGAAGTTGCAGTGAACACTTCTCTTTCAAGGGTCCTGGTAGTTTAAGACTAGCCTCTTTTTTTATGCAGGAGAACGGGTGGGATGGGAATTGTGGACAGGCTCTCTGTGTAGCCTAAGCTGATCTTGAACTTGTGATCCTCTTGCCTCAGCCTCCCAGTGCTGATATTATAGGTGTGTGCCACCATGTGCAGCAACGTCAGCCACTTAAAGACACAAAGAAACCCTCCTTCCACTTAACTTCAAGTCTAGGTAGGGGCAGAGAATGTGTTCATGAGCCAGTAAGAAAGGTAGAACTTCTCACAACACAGAATTGCCTGGAAAGCTCCATGGCTCTCCCTTGAGGTGCTGTGTCCCATCAGAAGGCTCTAGGGAGGTGGGGGCTCTGTAGTGACGAGGCTGGAGCAAGGAGCCTAGGTCAAAGGTGAGCCTGGATCCTCATGTCATTGCTGCTTTCACCTCCAGCAGACACTCTGCTTTCCTGTGGACTGGAGTCCAGCTGAGCCTGATTTGTGGGCTCTTATGGTGTGGTTGTGTTTACTGAAGTCTGGAGGCAAAAGTTGCTCATTCTTTCAATTTCTATTCAAGAATTGGAAATGCTGGCCAGGATGGGTAAGGACCAAAAAGAAACAGAAGCCATCCAAATGGGAAGGAAAGAAATAAACAGTAGATTCACAGATACTGGAAGGTTCAGGACCCCTGCCATGGTAGCCATCAATACATGAAATCTGTTCTTCTCCAAGGGTCTTTCTGTGATCAAGGCATCAATGAGTTTCTGAGGAGACATCAGAGTGGTCCATAGCACCCGTGTCATCTCTGCCAGAGAGCCCAAGGATGGCAGGGATAGTAAAATTGCTGTGGAGGTTGACAGCCAGAGGAAGGTGATTGTGAAGAGCCACAGCCTAACCTTCACATTTCTTTTCTTGGGAGAGAGCAGAATTTTCCCAGCAGTGGTGGTTCTTTACAATTAGATGAGTCTACAAGCAGGCTTTTAACCAAGTAGTGCTTGACTTGTCATTGGAAAACACCTAAGCAGTGAACTTTTACATCTCAAGACAATACTGACATTTTTTGAACTGTCGAAGCTAGTAAATTGGATTTTATTGTCACATGTTTTAAAATTTTATTTTTATTATGTTGGTTTATTTGTGTTTGGTGGCAGAGGATAGCTTGTAGGAGTCTGTTCTGTCTACCATGTGGATCCCAGGGATCAATTAGATCTTCAAGCTTGGTAGCAAGCACCTTTATTTAGTGAGCCATATCACCAATCCTCTGTCACATATATTAAAGGAAAGTACACTGCCAAACATTTTCCCTCCCTCTGACAGCTGCTTCAATATCCTTGGGGGCTATTTTTATAGAGAGTTTTTGAAATGTGTGTGTGTATGTACACTCTGTGTGTGTGAACATGGGAATGTGTGTGCCACACTGTGCTTGTAGAGGTCAGAGGACCATTTTCAGGAGCTGCTTTTCTTCTTCCATTTTGTTGAGGCAGTCTCCCGTGTTTCTGTCATGCTGATTACTCCAGACCAGCTGACCTGCAAGCCTCTGCATTTCTGGCCGCTCCTCTGTGTCTGCCCTCCATCCTGTTGTAGGAGTGTTAACCCCCAAATGAGACTGGCGGGGGTGTGGGGATTTGTATGCTGTGAACTACAAAATATTGCTGCAAGAAGCCAGGCATGATTTTGTGCACAAATACTCAAGAGGCTATGGGAGAATTGCTTGAGCCAAAATGAAGGTTGTGTGCTTGGTAAGAAATAATTTTCATTCTCTTCTGTTTTTCTACTTAAAGGGATGAATGTGTGTTCCTTGAAGATTTGAGATCAGTAGCTTTGAGGGCAAGAGGCTGCTGTGGGGACTAACCACAGCACTGTGCCACCTCTCCCACCTCTTGTCCACTTCCAAGGGCCAAGAGGTACAGCTGCTTTTACTAGTGGTCCTAAATTCTATAGAGCGGTGCTGCATCCCTTTAGCCCTTCATGTTGTGGTGACCCCAACCATAAAATTATTTTCATTGCTACTTCATAATTGTTATTTTGCTACTGTTATGAATTGTAATATAAATATCTGATATGCAGGATATCTGATATGTGATTCCTGTGTAAGGGTCATCTGTCTCCCCTAAAGGACTTGCAACCCACAGGTTCAGAACCACTGCTTTAGGGGTTTAACTATTTAGATTCTTTAAAAAAAATGTGCTGTTGTTGCTCTTTTACTCTAAGGAGAACCAAGCCAAGTTTATGGACTTCTTCCTGCTAAGGGAGCTCTTTATGGAGTTGCCTGGATATGCCTGGGCAGCGTATCAAGACTATCTCAGAATGCCCAGACTACACATACATAGACACACACTGTTGAAAGATATTAAAGACAAAAATAAATGGACAGATAATTTTTATTAAACAGAGGGGAAGACAATATAAAGATATTAATGAGTCTGGTGGTGATGGCACATGCCTTTAATCCTGGCACTCAGGAGGCAGAGGCCAGCAGATCTCTGAGTTCAAGTCCAGTCTGGTCTACAGAGCAAGTTCCGGTATATCCAGTGCTATACAGAGTATTCATGCTGCCCAAAAAGGTCTATAAAGGTGGTGAAATCTGTATTAAATGCCACTCATTTTCTGTAAAAGTAGAAAAAAAATCTAACCTAAAATTCCCACGAACTCTGAAGGAACCAGCAAATAGCCAAAACAACCTGGAAAAGAACCAAGTTGGAAGATGCACATTTTGTGATTCCAAAATTACTAAAAAACTAAGATAATCAAAATAGCATAGGTACAAAATAGCATAGACAAATGGCTAAGTAAATCCCAGAAACAATTCCTCTCATAATATGATCAATATATTTTCAGCAAAGGTACCAAAATTATTTAGTTGAGGAAGAATCATGTTTTTTAATGGTACCGGGGAAAAAAATGGATACACACATAATAATAAAGTTGGCCTTTGTCTTATACCATATACAGAAATTAACTCCAGATAGATCAAATTCCTAAACAAAAGAATATATAAATTGAGCTGGGTGGTGGTGGTGTACACCTTTAATCCAGCACTCGGGAGACAGAGGTAAGCAGTCTCTGAGTTTGAGGCCAGCCTGGTCTACAGAGCTATTACCAAGACAGCCAGAGCTACACAGTGAGACCCTGTCTTGAGAAAAACAAAAAATATTTTTATAAAAAAATAAAATAAAAACAAAAAAATAAAACCAAATGCCCCCCACCCAAAAAAGTATAAATTGTAAGTCTTAGAAGAATACAGGAGAAAAATCATACTGATTTAACAAGTATTTCTTGGGTATGACACCAATAATTCAAACAACAACAACAACAACAAAAAAGTAAATAAATGTGACTTGATCAAAATGAAAAAATTTTTGATTATGGGTGGTGGTGTACAATTATAATCCTAGCACTCAGAGGTAAGGGTTAGGGGATCCCAAGTTCTAGGCCAGCCTATGCTATACAGTGAGATCCTGTCTCAAAAAACAAAAACAAAACCTTTTATGTGTTAAAGAACATTTTCAAAAGAATGAAAAGACAGCCTTCAAAATTGGAGGCAATATTTGGAGGAATATATCTGATAATGAATTAATATTTAGAATATGTAAAGAAACTCCAAAACTGAACCACAGAAAAACACCAAACTACACAATTAAAAGAAATGGGCAAAGAACTTTAATAGATGCCTCTCCAAAGAAGATGCACAAATGGCTGGTAACTGTGTTTACACGAACAGATGTTCAACATCACAAAATGCCAGGGAAATGCAAATCTAAACTCAGGATTCTACTTCACATTTGCTAGGATTGCAGGACCGATCTCATTCTGCTTCAAAGGCCTGGTATTTACTCTGTGCTGTCCATCTGCTAACAAAACCCAGGTTTGGATGTGGTGGTGTTCATCTTAGACGACTACCTCAGTTTCCACCTTTTAAACAAAACTTTCCTTTAATCCACACCTACTGTGCTAGTTTCTTGGTCAGTTTGACACAAATAGAGTCATTGGAGGAGAGGGAACCCACAGATCATGCATTTTCTTAATTAATGATTGATGAGGGAGGGCCCAGTTCACTGTGGGTGGTACCACACCTGGGCTTGGTGGGCCTGGATATAAGAAAGCAGGCTGAGCAAGCCATGAGGAGCAAACCAGTAATCAGTGTTCTTCCATGACGTTTGCTTCAGCTCCTGCCTCTAGGTTCCTGCCTCGAGTTCCTGTTTCGACTTCCCTCAGTGGTGGAGTGTGACCTGAAAGATATAAGCTAAAATAAACCTTTTTTCCACAAGTTGGTGTTGGACACTGTTTTATCACAGCAATAGAAATCAAACTAAGATATGTACTGGTACTCAAATGATAGATAAGTGGCCCCTGTATAAATAGGAAGTGGCCTTGTTTTTTATATAATGTTAGAATTCTCACATCCAAGTCAAAGGTGCACTTACTAGCAGTGAAAGTACATTTGCACAGATATATTTGCCTTTTCCTAAAACATTTGCACAGCTGTATTCACTGGGCTACAAAGAGTAATTGTTTTGTGAAACTGCAAAACAATCCCACACCAGTTAAGAATTATGGATAATAAAAAGGGTTATTTATTTAAAGGGAAAAACTTACAGATCACCGTCCCAAACAACAGTCCAAGCAGCCAGAACAAGAGCCAGAAGCAAGAGTGAGCGCACATGGTTTCCGCTGCTTTTTAAGGTATAAGAGACCACGCCCCACTGGGCTGGTATCTTAAAGGCTATTGGCTGAAGGAGCAGAATGTGCTCCCGCAGCAGTTTTGGTTATTACTATTTTTTTTTTCAAAAAGTCTCTCCACTGGTCAGTGGTGACTCACTCCTTTAATCCCAGCATTCAGGAGACAGAGGCAGGTGGATATCTGTGAGTTTGAGGCCAGCCTGATCCACAGAGCGAGTTTTAGGACAGCCAGGGCAACAGAGAGAAACTCTGTCTTGAAACTCCCCCCCCCAAAACAAACAAAAAGAATATCTCCATCTTTTTATCATGCAGGGTACCAATAGACCCTTCACCACCAGTCAAAGCTCAGCTACTCACAGATAGTAAGAGCCCACCCTTCTATGAGGAGAGAACCACATAGGCGCTTGGGGCAGTCTTAACCAGGGTCCACAGACTGCACAAGTGTGGCAGGCAGTGTTGGAGCCTTGTATATAAGATGAGGAATGGATGAAAAATTACTTTAGCATCAGTAAGATTAAGAGCCAGATGGGGCCCCTGTGGTGCCCTGCCCGCCCTAATCTACCCATATCATATGTGTGGGAAAGAGAGAGTTCAAGGCTCAGAAGCAGTCAAGGGAGCCTGGCAAGGAAATCAGAGCCTTGTAGGAAGGCAGCTGGTGAAGACAGGTAGACTGGCACCAGAAAGAGTAGTCTGAGGCCCCCCATCCTTCTGAGCTAGAGAAGACAGTGAGGGCAGAGGCTCTGGAGAGAGAGACCTCAGTTCCTCGGTAGTTCTGGGACAACAGGATACTGCAGCCCAGGGCTCCTCAGAGGCAGGGCAATGTCAGTTCGTAAGGCCTCACTGTGAAATGATGTGAACGTCCAGTCCCTGATTTAGCAAGGGACCTGACCGTGAGACTGTACTTTTCTCCTTTCTAAGCCTGCTGGCCAGGAGAGCGGCTACCTGGGCGGGGCCATTTCAGTGCTTCACAGAACTTGGGCTATACACACCAAGGCTACCCTTTGGTAAAGCCACAAGGGATACAGAGAGGGAGGCATTATAGAGGAAATACTAAATCAATGAACATCATTTCTAAGTTTGGTTTAGTGGCAGAATCCATTAACCTTATCTTCACCCTCTCCCTTCCTCTAATAATACCAGCAAGGAGTTCAAAGGCATGGCAACTTATTCTCAGGGTCAGCACGTTTATTTCAATTACTGGCATTTTGAGTTTTCCAGCGAAATGATTATAAGGAACCAACCCAAAATTATACTTCTTTATTCTTGCTTCTCCGGAAAGCCACACCTGCTGAAGCCACAAGGGAATCAAGGCTGACAAAGCAGCTCAGTCAGTTCTTATTTTTCTTTTCATGAAAGAATTTCCATCACATGGGAACAAAGTTGTATCTGATTGATTCTGGGACTGAGGCCACTCAATGGGGCCTCCCTTATTTAATCTGGTCTCCAAGCCAGAGGGAAGCAAAGTTCATTTCTTTTAACACGTAAATTGTCAAATCCTAAAAATAAAACTTGATACTGTGGTAGAAACCCAGTGCTCCAGGGAGCAATGGGCAAATCTTCTTGCCAGTCGTGAGCTAGGATGGATAGAGACTCATACAACAGTGACTGTGGTTGCAAAATGTTGAATTTCCCAGTGCTATGCTAATGGCCAGGAGCTGGAATGAGCAGAATAAGACAATCAGATACATATTCCACCATATCATCCTAATATTGTTGCCATAGCATTTGCTTCATTCAGAAAAGACTACCTTCAGCCAGGAAGGACCTGGGCCAGGATTCCCTCAAGCCCCACCCCTGACAGCAGTGTTTGTACTCTCTGGAACATGACTTTATTGCCTACCCACCCCTCCCATACATCCAATCCAAAGGCAGCCAGCCCTGCTAAGGCACTCAAAGTAGGTTAGTTTCTTGGCTGCCATATCTACACTTGGATGCTATATATACAAACTGCAGAGGCGCCAACACTAGAAGGCAAAGGAGTACTGGTTTAGCATTTTGCATTCAGCGACATTCTTTTGGTGAGTCTGGGGAAGGAAACAGCCAAATTATCTCTCCAGTCAGCAAGTGTGGGCAGTAGCCCACAGTGATCAGAACAAAGAAATAGCATTCAGGGCAATCCAGGCCAGCTTGGAGAAAGAAGAAAACGTGATATAGATATGAATAATTTGCATTGGTATGGATTTTAAGGTCAATTTTG
>LOEQ01000392.1:33026-48144 GCA_001685075.1 Bramus lutescens
CTTCCTTCCTTCCTTCCTTCCTTCCTTCCTTCCTTCCTTTTTTTTTTTTGGTTGTTGTTTTTCAAGACAGAGTTTCTCAGGTTTCAAGACAGCTCTGATTGTCTTAGAACTCACTGTGTAGACCAGGCTGGCCTCAAACTCACAGCTATTCGCCTGTCACTGCCCCTAAGTGCATGACCTCTGCCTGGCTGGTGGGAAGCTTTTTAGAGTGATTACGTTTCCTTGCCTCCTTACACATTGCTTGGCAGCCATCATTTGGTCTTCTTGCTGGCCAGGTCTTTTCTGCAAACCCCTTGGAAGGCCTGTGGACATGCAGAGCTGTTGTCCTTGTTCCTAGGTCCCTGCCTGGCACACTGGTTCTATGTTTGCCATGATGGCTTCACTTGTTAGTTGCTGTCAGCCCTGTTCCTTCCTTGTGGCCCTTTCGCAGCTGCACATCTGTCCCTGCCTAGCTGCTAGTATTTATCCAATGGAGTTAGAGATCCCAAGGCCCTCTCTGCTTGAGCCTTCACATGTGTGTTCCTAACATCTGCTTCTCATTGCTGGGAGGCCCCCTTTGCTTATTCCATGGGTTTTGGCTGTATCTCAGAAAGTTGCCACTGTGTTTCATTCCCCCAAACCCACAAAGTCAGGTTTGCCAAGAGCCTTTTTGGAAGGTAGCCTGAAGTGGCCTTGACAGAGAGGAATTCCTGTGCCTCCTACATATAAAAGCTTTGGGCATTTTTGGAGGCTGGGAGAGGATACCCTGACCTTAAGGTCTGCTGTATGGGAGAACTGAAGGAGAGATGAGTGTTCTGTCCATGGTCTCCCTGGAAACAGAACCAGAGCCCAGGGTTGACTTCAGCCTGCTCCTCTGTTTCTAGTTTCTTTCACCCAGGCCAGCTTCCTGAGCCTTCGACTCTGCTGGTCCTCACCTGCCCCTCGGGAAAGAGGGGTTCAGCAGCCCAGCAGCCATTGCCAGAATCCAGAGAGTGAATGGAGAATCCTCGAGAAGAAGGTCCCCTGCAATATGCCTGGGGACAGAAAAGAACCCCTTTAGTTCCTCTTCCTAGTCCCCTGGGTCCCTGAGAGTGAGAGCTTTTACATTGTGGTCACCCAGAATCAGACACATTCAGAAATTAAGAAAGGGAAATTCCCTTTAGCTGAATACAATTTGTGGTTGTGGGGCTGGAGAGATGGCTCAGCAGTTAAGAGTACCGACTGCTCTTGGGGAGGACCTGAATTTGGCCCCCAGCATCCTCACAGTGGCTCACAACCATCTGTAACTCCAACTTCAGAGAATCCAATGTCTTCTTCTGGCCCCCATGAGCACTGCACACACGGTGCACAGACATGCATGCAGGCAAAACACCCATACACATGAGATAAAAATAAATAGCAGTGTGCAGAAGCCCCAAGGATTATGAGTTTAGAACAGTTCCTGGGTGCAACAAGTAGAACATAGAGCCTCCAGAAGTGCAGCAAGAAAAAGAAGGAAAGGGGTGACTTGGGGATGGCAGAGCTGCTGGGTCTCCTAGGTGAAGTTCCACAATACTGCAGAGCTTTGGCTCTGACATCTCAAAATGGCTTGATGCCTTCTTCCAGAGTTAGCTCAAGGAACAAGAGAAGGACAAATAATTCAGAACATAGTTCTTGTGCCTGAGGGCCTCACAGCTGATGTGAATGCTTGGAAGAGAGCTCAAAGGAGGGGTAACTTGGTGTCCTCAGGTGGGTCAGGAGATCAGGGCTCCTAAGAAGGTGAATTGGAGTTCTTGTCCTGGGCTTAGGGCGTAACTTAGTGGTAGAGTGCTTGCCTACCATGTATAAGACCATGGGTTCAGTCTCTTGCATTGCAAAAGAAGGAAGAGTTCCCATCTTGCCTCTGGGCCACTTCTTCCTTCCTAAGCCTCTTAGCTTTGAAAAATAAGGCAGCAAGGTGTACTTGAAAGGACCATAGTAGTTGTGAGAGTAGAATGAAATTACGTAGAGTATGCAGGGATCTTACTGTACTTGGTGTGTAGCTGGCACTAAGTCTATGTTGTTAATTGTGAACCTTTTTGTCTGCACATTTTCGAGGCAAAAGCCTATGGTAGGAACCACTTAGGGAGCTAATTCATGGTCACATGGGAACAATGAGGTGGTTAGAAGTATTCCCAGTTGCTGCCACTATCCTTGTAGGAGGCATTCATTAGCAGACTCTGGAGGAGGTGCCTTGGGAAGGGTCAGGTGATCCTGTGGGCTGTTTTTGGGAGGGACCAAGTAAGAGACTTTTGTTTGATGTTGGAGAGGCTCTTCCAGTACTCCCGGTACTCTCATGGGGACATGCAAGAAGCTATGGATGCAGCAGGCTGCTGAAGTAGCATCCTAGTGGTTACTTACCCTGTGTAGGATGCCAAAGTGGTTGACTGGCATATGCCCTCCTTAATCTTCCCTGCAAGGAAGAGCTCATTGTTTCCACTTTCCTGATGAGGACTCAGAGACTGAGTTAAACTTGTCCTAGACCACCAGGGAGGAAGTAGCAAAGCTAAGTCTAACTCCCACTGCCACCTGATCAGAACCTGTCAGCCTTTCAAAGCAACTGACCTCCCCAGATACGAGAGGAGTGAGCAGGGTTCTCACTGAAGAAGGATGGTAGCGGAGGCCCACAGTTGTCAAGGGTTGCAGTCCATTGTCATTGCTAATTTATTTGCAGAACAGGAGTTTGTTAGGGATGTGTGTTTGCTTCCTCACATTTACCAGGCAATTCGAGCTCCTAGCAACTTCCTCTTATGACAGAACCTATCTCTCATTGGCTAAGATCTCACACCCAGGCCTAGAGAGAATAATTAAAATGTTAATTTTCAGGAGCCTCTCAGTCATTTTGATACCAGTAGAAGACCAATATCCTTCTCATGCAAAACCCATGTTTCAGTTACCAACTAATTGCCTGAGTACTGTGCAGGGACAGGAGCTTTTAGTCATCACAGCACTGTCATTCTCAAGGAATGGGGATCCGACTGCACTAGTGTGGAGAGCTGTGAGGGTTGACTTAGAAGGATGTAACAGGAAGCTGATCTGGAAGCATGACTGACAGGGGGGAACTCAGCTACCCTTCCCCTGTTCCCAGTGTGGTGACCTCCCCCCAACCCCCACAACTTCAGGTGCTGGAGACTTGTGTGAAGAACTGTGGCCACCGCTTTCATCTCCTTGTAGCCAACCGAGACTTCATCGACAGCGTTCTGGTCAAAATTATCTCTCCCAAGAATAACCCTCCCACCATCGTCCAGGACAAAGTGCTTGCTCTAATTCAGGTGAGCTGGCTTCCCTTACCCATTTTGTTGTGTGTAAGATGGGGACTGTGATCATGTTAATGTGTTCCCACTATTTTGGAGGAAAAGACACAGATTGGAGGTTTAAATATTTGTTACAAAATGCTTGCTTTCCTTATCATCGTCTTACTGGAAATCCTGAGCAATGGCTCCCTTGATATTTGACAGAGTCTCCAGGAAGTTCTGAGTACCCAGCCTTCTGTTGCCCAGGCAAGTGGGCGTAGAGAGGGCTTCAACAGGCCTCTGAGGTCATGGGGTATAGTGGAGATAAGTAGAGTAGGTAGGGTCATGTTAGAGTCATGTACCAGGTTAGTCAGGTCACAGAGCAAGAACCAGCTCTGGAGTAGAAATGATGTTAAGGGATGTTTCACTGAAGAGGTGGCATTTCTGCTGGACCCTGAAAAGCGGGGAGGAGTTTGCTGGAAAGGCCAGAGTGTAGGAAGCATCTCAGGAAGGAGATATCTGCGCCAAATCCTGGAAGCATCAGACAACAGTTATCTGTAGAACGAATTCTAATTGCTCTTAATAATAAAATCCTGGAGTCAGATATGGGGATTAATGCTGAGAGATCAGAGAAGCAAAGCGGCCAGCCACTAGAGTTCTTACCTCTACCAGTGCTCAGACCAAAGCGGTGATTCTGCCTCTACAAATCGTCAGACTGCATCTGAGCTCCTGTCTCTTCCGCCCAGCCTGTCTCCACCTCCCAAGTGCTGGGATTAAGGGTGTGAGCCACCACTGCCTGGCCTCTGTGGCTAACTAGTGGCTAAGCTCTGCACTCTGATCTTCAGGCAAGCCTTATTTGTTAGATTTTAAACAAAAATATCATTATAGTTATCCGTACTTGAGATATACCCAAATATTTGATATTATAGACTTCTTACAAATCAGCCAAAGTCTAACATCTTACAACAAGAATGGTACCTTTCCCCTGGTTTCTGTAGAGCAGGCACTCAGGTGCAGTCTGATTTGGAGATTATAAATGTACCCTTTGAAGGCACTACTGGGCTGAGTACCCATTTCCAAGATGGTGCCCTAACATAGCTGGTGGAAGGAAGCTTTGGTTCCTTGATGATATGACAAGAGACCTGTGTTTCTCAACACATAGAAGTCACACATCACCTTTTCTGTCATTCTGTTTGTTTGAAAGGAGTCACCAGGTTAAGATGCAAGAATTGGGGAATTAATATGTGAGCATATTTTGAATATTGTGTGTTTGGAGAACAGGGTGTAGTTTAGAGTATCCAGGGCTGTGCTTAAGGGGTATAGATAGGCAGGAAATGAGGCCAAAAGATGGATAAGGCTTGTGGGTTGTGTGTGCTGAGGGCCTTGGATTTGGTCCATAGAGGTAATGGGAGATCCATTGAAAGTTTCTGTTCTGGGTCGTACACAGAACAAAGCACCCCGCTGGCTTGACATCTGGATCCATAAGTACATCCAGTATGGATGACTAATGCATGTCTTCAAGAGCCAAGAAGAGAGGGAGACCAAGTCAGAATAGGACATGACTCCAACAGGGGCAGTGGCTCATAGCCTGGCTTGAAGGTCTGGCAGACAAGCAGAGTAGGCAGGGAATGGCCCGGGAGCTGTAGGGTCATTGTATATGAGACTGGAGTGGAGCTCGTTGCTCTGTCTAGAGAGTTTCCCCAGCTCCTAGAGCAGTTACTCCTCCTAGCTGTTCAGATGTGTCCCAGAGACTCTTAGCACCCATCCTGAAACACACGTGTCAGCTGTCTTGTTCACATCCCCTTGTGACCTCAAGTGCAGCTGTGCTATCTTTTCTCTTCAACTCAGTTGGTTCCTTGAGAGCCCTGGAATGCTGTGTCTCAAGGATCTAGACCAGATGATTGTCAGTATTGAATATTTTTTTAGGTTAGTGGATAAATGTAGCTCACTGGGCTGAGAGAACAGGCAAGAGTCTGGGTGACAGAGTCCTCTCTCATGCTTCTTTGATTCTGCACCCATCCCCAGACCTGCAGTCTACATCCTCTCCCTGTGCACCCATTCTGCACCCCTCTCCAGACCTGCAATTCCACATTGACTCCCATAACCTCTCCTGGGACTAGAGACTTCCAGGGAAATGAATGGTAGCTTTTCTTACAAAGGTGGGACACTGCAACTAACTCTTTATTTGAGGTCTGGTCTCTACAAGATCTACACTGACTACAGAACTGGAAGGAGACATCTTCAGTGAGAGAGCTTGCTCACCCTGAGGCCTGGCCAGGCTCCAGGGTAAACACAACTAGCTTGGTATGATCTGCTGAGGGCAGACAGAACCCTCTTCACTAGCTGGGTCCCACAGTTCTCTGTCCAGAGATGCCTGTTTCTTCATGCCTGCCCTGACCTGATAGCTTTCCCATCAGCTCACTACTTCCCTAATTCTAGTTCCCCCAGGTCCTACTACACTATTTCTAACCTTGGGCTGGTGCAGTAACTTCTGGGCATCTACCCCACCTATAAAATGAGAGCTTGGTTTCTGCCTTCCTGTTCTTGGACATGTAGCACTGGGGTTCACCAGTCTCCCCAGTCCTCTTTCTACTGGCTAAGCGGCAGCAATGTACACTAGCCTAAGGTCCAATGGTGTGAGTGAGGTATAGTTTGTTAAACTTCCTAAGGTGCATGGGTGCATTTATGTTTGGAGTTGCTGCCATAGGCCTCCAGTGTATGTCTTTGGAGAGCATATGCATTTGTTTTTATTAGGTATGTATTGAATGTGTGTCATTGGCAGTTTCACTTCAATGCCATGAGAGAAGGTGCTGGGTCAGGAGGTGCCAACACTTCTAGCTGTTTCACAGCCTCACCAACATGCCACTTTCTGACATTGCAACCTGTCTGATGAGCTTGGGGAGGTGCTTTACCACGCCATCTTAAAAAGATCATCTTATTTGCATGTTGACAATATAGATGACCCGCAGTGTTCATGGGTTAACTGTGATCTCAGCCAACCTTCGTCAGAAACTATATGGAAGAAAACAGAGCTTCTGTACCAAGCATGCACCGATCTTCCTATGCTGTTGCTCCTTAAGCTGTTCCTATAACACTGACACTTTATTGGCAGTATGAATAAATCCCTAAATTAAACGTCTAGAGATTACTTAAAACATGCAAGAGTATATGCATATGCTGTGTACAGACACTGAGCTAGCTCATACAGGGATAGTATATCCACAGACTTTGATATCCTGATGGATCCTGGAACCAATCCCTTGTCAATACTAGGAACAACTTTTAAAAAGTGAACAGTATAACCAGGTGTGGTAGGAACAGAAAGCGTGTGCTGGAGGCATGAACAGAAGAGGACAGAGCCTCCTTTGCCCAGGGGTATCCCAGGACCCATGGTTCAAATCAGTGTTTATATGTCTTGCTCTGAAAGTTGCTACTCAAAACCTTGGACAGAATGTAGTCATGTTGTGTCTAGAGTTAGACACACAAAGTTAAAGCACAAATTGACCTTTGTTTTCCCATGGGTCCCACCTTTGGGTCTTTCAGCCTCCAAATTCTGAAGCCACAGACAGGGAAAGGGAATTACGTAGAGAGCTTGGCTTCTAGTGGAGTGGCCACCACACCATTGACTAAACAGCACTGGTGACAGAGACCCTGAGAGAATGCCGGAACTACATCTCTCAGGAGCCTTCTTCCTGATAAGGCGGTCACATGGGAATCATCCTGCTTCTACCCTCTCCTCTACTGATAGTGGGCCTCAGCTTAGGGGTTCAGAGTAACCAAGAACTCCCAAAACTAACCTCAGCTCCCCAAGGAGGATTCTTCGGTTCTGCCTGCAGCAGGGGCCCTACTTTATCATGGGCATGTTAGTCTTCTGACAGCCTCCGTGGCCATCTTCCCTCTGTTCTCTGAAGTAGGAAAATAAGGACGGTTAGTGGCTGTGAGAACTCAATTAAGTTTAGCCTGACAGCTATTGACTGACGGCCTTGTCTGTACAAGGGCAAGAGACCTGTGTGCCTTTAAAGATGTCTGACCTGGTCAGGGGGACAAGAGTAGTTATTCAGGCGTGTCCCCAGAAGGTTCTGGAACATGTGACAGCTATAATTTCTCCCATCTGCATGTCCTAACATATAACTGTTCCTTTAAAATGTGTCCCTTCTCCCTGTTGGTCCCTCTGTTGGCATCAGACTCTTTCTTACTCAAGGAAGGTGACTGTTGTGAGCGGATTCTTTGTTTTAAGCAGCCTGGCCCAGGCTGCCCAGGGGTCCTAGACAGGAGCTGGCATTGTGGCAGGTGGGAAGAGGGTTATTAACCAAGGCTTCTTGTCTGCAAATTAATGCCAACTCTGCTCTCCTAGCTACCCAGGAGAGTTTGTCATGACAAAGCAGGACCTCTTAGAAGCCCAGGTCACCCTGGTCAGGGTATGATTGGACCTGGGGAGTGACAGAAGGGGTCAGGAAACCTTCCTGTCTCTCTGCACACCATTCACCATAGCAACTGCTCCTTCCAGAATGCGAGCTGTCCCTGTCCCCTGGTCCTGAGTCTCCTGTCAGGCATACGTTCTCAGAGGACAGTCTTCTTACACAAAAGCATGGTTTTGTGATCTTTTCAGTAAGGAGGTCCCCAGAGCTGTTTGTTTCTCCATGAGAACAGAGGCAGAAAGCGGCACCAAGAAAAGCTACCAAGCCCTCCTAGTAGACAGTGAGGATAGTTTTTAGACACCTTAAGTTTAGTTATGTATTTGTTTCTGTTTTTATTTGTTTATTTTGATTTTTCAAGAAAGTGTTTCTCTGTGTATTCTTGGGCATCCTGGAACTTGCTCTCTAGACCAGGTTGGTCTTGAACTCATAGGTCTACCTGTTTCTGCCTCCAAATGCTGGGATTAAAGGTGTATGCCACCCCCACCCCTGCCCAAATATTTTTTTAATATTTATTTACTTATTATGTATACAATATTCTGTCTGCGTGTATGNGGAAGAGCAGGCAATGCTCTTAACCACTGAGCCATCTCTCCAGCCCCCAATATTTATTTTTATTATTTCTTATTATCAGGCTGGGCATAGAACCTGGGGCTGATGCATACTAGGCAAGTGCTATACCACTAGCCCCTAGACTCTCAAGTTTGCTCCTTAAACTGAAAGTCTAGAATCACAAGACTCAGCTGGATTTTGAGTAGGGTGGAGCAAGAGCATTTGGTGGAAATGGACTTCATGATGCTGGAGGAAAAGGACAGACCAAGGCGATGAGGCTGCATGGGTCTCCAGCTGGATCTTGCTGACAGCCTCTGTAGGTACCTTCAGGTATAGAAGAAAGGATTGGCAGAAATAGGCTGTCCTGGTGCCAGGGTGATGTAAAGTCCCTGAATGTGCATGCTAAATAAGTGCATCAAGGAGAGACAGCCAGGCTGATGGTGTTGTTTGTAGTGCATGAGATGCATTGCATATGATTAAGGAAGCTTTAAGAAAAATGGCCTTTTAACTTCTAGTGGCTCTGGTGGTTAGAGATAGAATTTCTGTGGCTGCCTCAGGATTAGTTGGAGCTCGTGGCTATAGACCATTAAATGCTGCGACAATGATATACTCTAAAAGGTCACATCCCCTCCATTGGGTACAGATGTGTAGTAAAGGAGTGGCACTGGGGACCCTATTTCTGAAGAGCCTGTTGGATAATATCTAGATTTGATTCTTCAGTAACTTCCAGAAAACAGATTTTATTTTGTAATTATTCAGAAGTTGATGTTTCACCAGAAATGGCAACCTATTCACAATTCTGTTGTTCCTTTTTGTACTCTTTTCAGTCAAGAGAATCTGCTGGTGGTACTTCCCATTTCATTTCCGTATGTGGGCAGATGTATGTTGGAACTGTCAGCTACACAACTTAATAGAAAAACACCAGGTTGATACAGGACTCCTGAGAGGTAGGGTGAGCCCCAACCACTGGCCATGGTCTGGCTCCCCATGGACTCTGTGCCCCTAGCCTGAAATCATCTCACCTGTTAGTGACAGGACTGGGCCACTGACTGATCTGCTGAGGAAAACTGGATTCAGTCTTGATTTCTCATCACGCATCAGTTTCTCTTTTCTTTCTGTTCAGTTTGCCTGTGGCTCCTACGTGTGTGTGTGTGTGTGTGTGTGTGTGTGTGTGTGCGTGCACATCCAACTGTGAGGCATTGAAAACTAAGTCTTCCACATCCTTCAGTTCAACAGCTCTGGCAATTGATTCCCTTGAGATGAGACAAATGCCTGCATCACAGAGTATGCAAGGTACTTAGGTGTTATTTCTCTCCTACTTCTCTAAGAAGGGACATGCTGAATTAAGTTTTATGAGTTTGTTCACATTCAACAGCATCACTGAAAGCCAGGGCTTCAACAGCTGTATCACAGCAATGATTTCAGGAGAGGCGCAGGATAGGATTTGCCAGTGTGCCTTGCGTGGGCATGTAGGGCAGCACCAGCCCCAGAGAGGGTTAGGCTGAGTTTCCGGCCCCTTGCCACCCCATGAAAAGTCCACTTCCACTTCTTGACAGGCCTTCCTCTCTCCTCTCAGGCGTGGGCAGATGCATTTAGGAGCAGTCCTGACCTCACTGGTGTTGTACACATATATGAAGAACTGAAGAGGAAGGGAGTTGAATTTCCCATGGCAGACTTGGACGCTCTGTCTCCTATCCACACACCCCAGCGGGTAAGCTTCCAGCTAGTGTTTTTTAGAAAGGCTGCCTGCAGAACAGCCAAGCATTGTACCAGCCTTTTGCTGATGCCTTTACATTATTCAGCTTGTCATGTGTTCTTAAAGCTCCAGGGCATTTCTTTTTCATAACAAGGGGTATGCAGATGGAGACAGCTGGGTGACTGGTGATTAAGTGGCAGCAGTATCTCTCCCAGTTTCACACCGACAGTGGAGGGATATTATCGAAGGTTCAGTTCAGTGGTTTTCATGGAAATGGCTGCTTTGGCTGAGCCATCCTGTAAGGGTCATTAACACCTGCTTTACAGATGACTGCAGAACATGTGCGAAAATCTGTCCTCATTTCCTGTGTACTGAGGGTTGATGTTTACTCAGCAGAGGCAAAGAGCAGCTCTCAGTATACAGTACAGTCTATATATCAGGTGGATAATTTCTTTGCTTTTAATATGGTGTTGGAGATAGAGCCAGGACCTCATGCATGCTAAGAACACATTCTATTACTAAGCCACATTTCAGCCCAGTCAGAAGGATTTAAACTGTATTTTGATCTATGGATATTCAGCATCAGTCCAGGCATTCTTGAATTCTGTAACCCAGAAGAGGTCTGTGTTAAAGCATCCTGAAGAACCCACTTCTTTCAGTGCTGACAGTGGCCCTGTGTCTCAGATTAGATGAATGCTGGCAGTGGCAATCATGGTTCCTGGAAAGTTAGCTCCTGTACTGGCTATGTAGCAGCTCACAGTCCAGGGGGCAGAGGCAGGATAGCCCAGTCTGAAGAAGTACCGGCGACAGCTCACATGGCCTTACTGCTCTCCATCTGCCTGTCTCTCACATGGGACCTCACGGATGGCAGTGTGCCTTACACACTTGTGTGAATACATGTGCTAATGCTGGTGAGGATATCTGAGATACTAAGTGCATAGAAGGCATGAAGAATCACATTTTCCAAAGCATTATTCTTGTTATGATCCCTCTTAACTGATTACTATGCTTTGTAATAGAAATATAACCCATTTTATTCTTCCGTTAATGGCACAGAAGGAAGTGTTATTGTACAAGAACATTCAGTAAATTGCATGGTTGCTATTTATATTAGTCTTCTTGTAAAGGCCACACAATATAGTCTTGTGGTATCAAATAAGGATTCTTGATTAGCAAAACTTAGTAAGGACTCTGATCTAGAGGTGGCCTTAATGACAACCAGTGACTGGAATGCCCCCAGAGTGCTTTCTATGGAGCCTTTTGGGTTGCATTGTTTGCCTGCAGCATATTCTTTGGGGGGGTGGACAAGAGGGAGGGAGGAAAGAAAGAGACAGTGATGGCTCTTTTGTCCTGGTGGAGAGACATACTGAGGGTATGTGTATTCTAACTGAAAGCACCACCTGTTTTGGGGGCAGTATCAGGCTAAGCCACTTAGGCACCCATGTGAACCAACAAATGCTGTTATTGTCATGCCAGAGTGTCCCAGAAATGGATCCAGCTGCCACCGTGCCCAGGTCCCAGTCGCAGCCCCGGACAAGTGCTGGCACCTATCCCTCACCTTCTCCAGCCTCCTACTCTACGCTACAGGCCCCGGCCCTGAGTGTGACTGGCCCCATCACAGCCAATTCCGAACAGGTATTTATGTGCTTCCAGGCCATAACCAAGCAAGCCAACTGCCCCTTCATACCTTCCCAGGGAACAGACGTCTCCCTGGACTTCCGGGTACTGTGCTAGGTGTGGGGACACAAAGCTGAAATGGCCTAGTCCCGGAAGTAGACAGATTGGAGGACATTGCAGTAGTGCGTGGTCTTGCTGTGATAGGAAGCAGAGCTGAGCATCCTGTGAGCCAGGATTGAGCACGGCATGGAAGGCAGCTGGGACCTATGACACTGAGGGCTCTGGAGTAGGCCTGGGGTTTTGTCATCGACATAGACAGCACAGAGGTGTGGCATACCAGGGAGCACTCAGTGGCCCGTCTGCAGGGCAGGTTAACATGTAAGCTGGGCAGGAAGGAGTGACAGAAAGTAAGGTCCAGAGCAAAGGCACACAGCTGAGCTGAGAATAGGCATTCAGCACTTGGGGAAGTGAGCACGGATCCATGAGATGTGCCAGCCCTCACAGTTCATACTTAATGAGGTGCCCTGAAGGCAGCAGCTAGAGCAGGGAAGCCTTCCAGAAGCCTCTTCCTTACTCAGTCTAGACATTGCCCCTGTCTGAGGGCTACTTCCTGATAAGCCAGTATAAATTTCCTAAACCTTATTTTTAGAGAAATTATGGAGACTATTTTTAGTTGAATCCATAGAATTTCTATTAGTTAAAATTTTAGAATGGGGAAAAAGGATTCCTCAGTATTTGTAGTTCCTGTTTCTTTCAGTGCTGTTGCTTAAGAACCTTGTTAAAACAGGGGTTCAAGCAATTGTTTGTAAGTGACAGTAGTATTGTGCTAGGGTTGTGTCCTTCTGCCAGTGCTAAGGAAAACATGTGGTGCAAGCAGAATGCAAGCAAGGAGTCCCACAGGCCAGGGTGTGAGCCATATTCTGCAGCTCCATATAAGGCCTCAGGAGAATGGCTAAATTCAGTAGGCCACAGAAGAAAGATGGTCCCATGTGGCCACCAAATACTGGAGCCTGGTCTAATCCCACTGGTGAAATGTGGAGTCAGTGCTCTCAGTGGGACTTGGGTCACTGAATGCTGTCCCTCTACATCCCCAGGGCCAGAGCCTTGTAAAGGGGAGTTGTGGGTAGAAAGTCTTGGCTCTGGGCCCTACTTCCTTGGGCCGAGCTCCATATTTTTCCTGAGAGGAAGCAAAAAGTATCAAGATGGATGGCAGAGGAGCCCTTGCATTGGCTTATTGCAGTGTGACGGGTGTCAAGAAGGGCCCTTTCAACAGCTGGAATAACCAAGAGGAGGTCCTGAGTGGTAAGAAGTATAGGAACCCCGAGAACTGTGGCTCCTGCCTCAAGAGGAAAATGGAAGCTAAAGCATGTAGGCCATTGTCCAGCCTGGCCTGCTTCAGTGGTAGAAACTCCTTAATCAAGAAGTTGAAGAGACCCTGGGGACACCCCCCCCACCAAGTGAGGCAGAGGCTGGCAAGAGCCTTTTGGAGCCCAGACCATCTCCCAGGTGACTGTAAAGGTGGGTCTCTTTCCAGTTCCTTCCCTGAAGAACTAAGAGTCTGCTGAGAGAATCCTACAGCACAGGAGAGGTTTTGAGAGACTGGTAGTGGATGTGTGTACTCAGGCAAGCCAGGTAAAGTTGAAGGCCTTTCTATCAGAGGGAGGTATGGGTCTGGAATAGGCCTCCTTCAGGAAAAGTACCCACTCTGTCCAGCTCTGGGACTCCACAGGAACAGGCCATGCCTGTGGCCAGCTGCATGCATTGAACCAAGTGTACCAGGCACAAGTTAGGTCTCACAGCAGCCTGTGTGGAGTTATCACCCCCTTCCCATGGGTGAGGGGATAGGCTTGGAAGGGGCTGGTCCATCTCTGGACATTGATGCACCTGTAGTATCCTTTCCTCACCGCGTCTTCTAGGGCTCTGAACATATCTCAAGGCAGCTTGTAACTTTGTCAAGTGTTCATTGGTCTCCTGCCAGAAAATGATGGCATTTCTATACAACTTTTACAAGGCTCACTGTGGACAGAAAGGTCCCTGTGGCTTCCACTAATGTCTTGAAAGAATTAGAGCTCCCTGGAGATAACCAAAAGCTCAGGACTGGACAAAGGGAGTCAATGTACAGTATGCCAGCTGCAGGAGAGAAGGGTCAGTCTTTGTGGATGCTGATGACTGGGCAGGGTGGGGAGCTTTTAAGTTCACTCCCACTCCTCACATATTCTTTTCTTATCAGAAGAATGCTGTGAGCACTGGCCAGCCTCTCTCAGGGTATTGACACTGACAGGGACAGTCGGTGAGCATGAGGGTCATGTAGAATAGGGACTCCACCCTAAAGGGATCTTGGAGCACCTGCACTACCTACCATACAGTGATTTCAGAGAGAAGAAATAGAAATCTAGTTAGGTTAAAGTACTCAGCTCCCTTCTGCCCTGGTGTTATTCACTGCACATTGTTATTCATATGTTGTCATGGACAGGGAGGTACCAACCACAGACTGTTAGTGACCAGAGTGCTAGTGACCTGGCTCTCTCATGCAACTCTCACCATACTTCCAGCCCTCAATAGGCAGAGGAAGGGAGATAAGAAGTCCATTCCTGTGGTGCATGTTGATGTTGATCCCAGGGATGTCTCAGGCCGTGGACTGGCTGGTTCTGACCCTCTGACTGACTAGCCTTCTTCCTGCCTTTTCCTTGATCTACAGATTGCTAGGCTGCGCAGTGAGCTGGACATTGTTCGGGGAAACACAAAAGTCATGTCTGAGATGTTAACAGAAATGGTTCCCGGGCAAGAAGATTCTTCTGATCTGGAACTGCTCCAGGTGAGGATATCTTTAGCTTAGAAGCATGGGCTGAGTACCTGGCTGGGCCCTGGCAGTGCCACTACTGTGCACTGTGATAGGACCCTAGTTGGGCACACAACCATGTTGACAAGTCTGGTGGCCCTGTGGTGGGGAGGGTTTAAGTCTGTGTTGGCTCGTGTTCTACCTTACTTCTGAGAGATGAGACAGTGTCGCTCTCTGTATTTTAAACTTTTACTTTAATAACTTTTTCCTGACTATAAAATACTAATGCCTATCAAAGCAAAAAATAAATTTCCTTAGCTTTTAGCCATCTGCAATAAGTGGAGTTACATTTTGATGTATTTTCAGTTAGACTCTTCGTTGTATTCATTTATTTTTACATTGAGGTGGAGTCATGTTGTGTATACAGTCTTGTGTGTGGCTTTGCTCCCTTCTTATCACGTCATAAACATCCTGGAATAAGAGTCTTTGGGCCTCGATGTCATGGAGAAAGCCTGCTAGGCTCTCAACCTAAATAGGAGATTCTGAGATAAATTCAGAACTGCTGTTCTCTGCATCACTGCTGAGACCACTCAGGCTGGGTGTGAACACTGTGGTTCTTGAGAAGCGACTCCCCCAGCCCCCTGCCTCTGCTCTGGGCACAGTAGTTGGTGATGCTGGAGATGGGACACAGGGCTTGCATATTAGGCAAGTCACTCCCCGACTGAGCCACACCTTTGACAATGGTAGGAGCGAGCCAGGCTGCAATCTGACCCTTTAGTTAGTTGAGAGCCTGTGAGGCTCAGAGCCAGTGGCAGAGCTCTACCACATT
>LOEQ01000392.1:57570-73065 GCA_001685075.1 Bramus lutescens
TTTTTTTTTTTTTTGGATGCTAGCCAGAGCCAAAGTATGCTTTCTCTGGTTCTTTAGTGTTTTCACTCTTTAGCTAAAGCACCCCTTCCTGCCACACAATTCTTTGCTCTCTTAAGCCCCACCTAGGCATCCATAATAAACTCCCTAAAACTCAAACAAACAAACAAACCCTACAGTGTATATACCTTCTTAGCCATTCTGGTCTTCCGGGATCCCTTGTCCTAGACGCTGATGACACTCAGTGTGAGTGGCAGCCCAGAGCAGTGCCTTTCTGCCCTTCTGTTCTCTGGTTTCTCTGGAGTCAGCTGGTTGCCTTCCTCTTTACCTGGGTCATTTAAATACAACCCAGAATAGGATCTGTTGTCCACTGTGGATATCCCACAACCTCTCCTACCAGGTGTAAGGATAACTTCCAGCAGAGGGGATGTTTGTCTGCAGTCGCCCTCAGCTAAGCTCCATTCACAGCCATGTGCTGACTGGATGTGGAGAAGGGTATGCCTGGCAGGGCCCACTCCATCTTGCCTTACTGGCAGCCCTTAGAAAGTTGGCACAGACCGTCTCATGTTTTCTGGCAAGGCCTTTCTCCAGGCTCCCTGTCCCTTCCTGAAGTTGGCTTTGGGGCATTGTAGCCACAAGCTGATTATCCCAAGAAGAGCTCTATGGAGTAGAATCAGGCTACACTTGCTGCCAGGCTTCACAAATGACCATGTGGAGACCTAATGACCCAATCATACCTCCAGGGACTGGAGGAACATTGGGGCCAAATGTATGAGGAGATGGCTAAGGATGCTGCTTCTGGTGGGCTCCTCCAAGAACCAGCCAATACCCTGTCCCTGATGCCAGATCAGGGTGTTTGTGGGAGAGACAGTGGAGCTAAACCTATAAGACAGGAGCCCCTTGTCAAGGAAAGCATGACATTGTTCTTCTCGGGACCATGCCATTTGGGCCTTACTCACATTCTCCTACGTCTGCTCTCCTTTCCATTAGGTTCGAGAGGTACCGGTCTGGCCGATCTGCTCAGAATGCCAGCAATGGAGTAAGTGTCCTTTGGAGGTCCCTCGTCTTCTGAGGTGGGCACCTACCCAGTACACACATTAGACACCTTACCTACCAGGCCTTGCTTCTGGTTTCCTGACTAGGACTAAACACAAATTCTTGAGTAACTGCAGAGCACATTCTGTTTGAAGGGAGCCTAGGGAGAGCTAACAGACATACTGGTGGGAAAGCAGAAGGAAGACAGCCCACAGAAATTAGTCGCCATTCTAATGACTCAGTTTACCCTATGTGAGAAGAGAGAAGAGGAGGGCAGGGCATGGGGCTCACTGATAACCTGGGCCCACTGTGTACCCTTCAGGTAGGTAAGGAGAGCCACCTTTCATTTGCCAGACATCTTCGATGCATTTCCTCATAAGCATGAGCAGATCTGTTTTGGGGGAACTGGAGCTTGACCCAAGGCTGACCTCTCTGTCAATCTCGTATCCTGACAGGTACTGAGCGAAGTAACTGAAGACAACCTAATAGACCTGGGCCCTGGCTCCCCTGCTGTGGTGAGCCCCATGGTAGGGAGCACAGCACCCCCATCTTCTCTCTCCTCCCAACTCGCAGGCTTGGGTGAGTGTCCTAAATAGAGGAAAGGGACTCCCTCTTTCTGGCCTCCTCCTGGATACCTTTGTCTTTGTTCGATGTCAGAGTTCCTTTAGAGCAGTCTACGTGAAGATATGTCCCAAGTCCCAGCCAACTGCACCATCTTCAACTTCTAACTCCTTTCCTAAAATTTACAGTCAAACCCTTCTGGGAAAGTAGAGGTGGAGGAAGTTCTGAGGATATAGGAATTGTTTGCTTTTTAAAAGACAAGTAACCTACCGTGTTTTATCTGAAATAATCTTTGTACTTGTAATGATTTCTTTTAACTATTGAATAGACTGAAGGTGGCAAGTCGGTCTCACCTCACTGGCTGCTCAGAACACAGGTTTGAAAGGCAGCTGAAGCCACATTGTCCTAGTTTCATTTGTTATTGTAATAAACACCCTGACAAAAAGCACCATAGGGAAGGTTTATTTGGCCTATATAATTCCAGGTGGCAGTCCATCACTGAAGGGAAGTCAAGGCAGGAACTTAATACAGCTAGTCACATCCTCAGTCAAGAGCAGAGAGATTGAGTGCATGTATGCTTGTTTGTGCTCAGCTCCCCTCTGCATTTAGACAGTTCAGAGCCCAAACCCAGGGAATATCGCTGTTCAGGTTAGGTGGGTCCTCCTGTCTCCATTAATGCAATCAAAATAACCGTCCACAAAAGCACCACAGTCCCAGCCTGATCCAGAGAATTTCTCATTGAGATTCTCTATTCAGATGATTCTAGAATATGTGAAGTTGACAGTTAAAGCTAACTGTTACACATAAATCCCTAAAAGAAGAATCTGTGATGGATTGGCAATGTCCACACAGGACTAGGAAACAGAAAGTGGTGGCATGATATAGTTGCCTACTTCAAACTATACCATCAACCTAAAGTGTTCTATTGTCTGAAATTTAGGAGAAACTCCTCACTTTTCCACAATGAAAGTATATGAATGACTCTATGTTGCAGTTTTACCAAGTTATTCAAAATTAAATTCTGATATTAGTATAACTAACCACCATAGCCTTCAAAATTCTTTCCTCTACCTTAATTTTATGTTTTTTTTCCAAATAATTCTATATTCATTTCACTTCAGTTGAATTAAACTGTTATCTAGTGGCCTGTCAGTTGTTATGACTTTGGTGTCTCAATTTCCTCTATAGCCATATATGCATAATAGAGTAGATGTCTTAGCCTTCAGTATAGCTGATGACACATATTTTTATACAGGTCATGTTTATGGCTTTGAAGTTTTTAATCACAGTGATTTATTTAGTGTTTGTGTGCACTGCATGTTTGTGTCATGTTGTACATGTGGAGTTCAAAGAACAACTTGTGGACATTGGTTCTTTCCACCATGTGAGTTTTAGGGATTGGTCAGAGATCATCAGCCTTGGTAACAAGTGCCTTTACCTGCTGACCCAGCCTGGAACCCAATGTGTAGCCCAAACTGGTCTTGAGTTCATAGCAAGCCTCCTGCCTCAGTCTCCCAAGTGCCAAGAATTCAAGTGTAAGCCACCATGCTGGGTTCAAGTCCCCATATTTAATACCTAAAGTTCAAAGTGGATTCTGCTGCTTTGCTTTCTTTAAAAGGCCTGATGCTCTTCCATCCACTGCTTCACCTCACTGGTCACCTCTTAGTTCCCTTTCCAGCCACGCCTTTCACTCTGCCCTCTCACGGGCTAACACTGCCCATAGCCTGGCTCTCCAGACCATGGCCTTTGTCCATCTTCTTCCCCTTCTGCAGCACAACTCTATTCATCTCGAAGGACCCGCTCTGAGCTTCTACCAGCATCAAAAGCCAAATGTTGCAAGGGTTGGTCCTCCTAACTGTTCAGTTACATGTGAGCTCCTAAGGCCGTAGGACCATGTTGATTCCACCAGATATACTTGAACTCTGACTCTAGGTGCCTAGGAAACAGCTTCCAGATCATGTGGTTGAGATCCTTAGTCTTTGTTTTGGAGTGAATGTGGTGGGGGCACCTGAGAAGGACATGGTGAGACAGCTGTGGGCATGCCGTCCTTTGTCCCCCTCTCCTCACTGCCAGCAATCTCTTTTCTGTCTAGGATGCCTCTTTCCCTCCTTGAACAGTTTCAGATTCAGGGCAAAGCCTGTTTCCCACCTAGCTTGCCCTGGCTCTTATATGTGCTGTGTTGGGAGTGCTGAGGACAGCCGTGAAGCTCCACAGTGTCTAACCCACTAGACTCTCATCCTGACTTTTGGGGAACTCCATTAAGAACCCATATTTGGGGGCCAATAAGATTGATGGCTCAGTGGGATAAAGGTAGTTTCTATACAAGCCTGATGACCTGAGCTGCAACACACGCACGCACGCACACACACACACACACACACACACATGCACACGCACATGTATATGTAGAGAGAATGATAATAAGACGGTACAATAATACGACATTTTTACAAGGGTTTTTTTAAAGCCCACGTTTGTTCTTACCTGCTTCTTGTTTTGCTGTCACAGACTTGGGAACCGAGAGTGTCAGTGGCACCCTCAGTTCACTGCAACAGTGTAAGCCTCATGATGGTTTCGACATGTTTGCCCAGACCAGAGGGAATTCCTTGGCTGAACAGCGAAAGACGTATGTGGAATTTTTCCAGTGGCTTTCTGCAGATACAGGGTGGGGGATAAGGAAGCGTTTTCTCAGCTGCTCACACTGAAAAAGGATGATGCCTTTTCTTTACCAAATTAAAGACTTCTGGAGCCAATATTGTCACACATCTTTAATCCCAGCACTCAGGAGGCAGAGGCAGATAGATCTCTGTGAGTTTGAGGCCAGCCTGGTCTTCAGAGTAAGTTTCAGGACAGCCAAGGCTACACAGAGATACTCTGTCTCAACACTGCCCTCCCCCAAAAGACTTCTAGAAACTTAAAACTATAATGGTGAGAACTTGTTACCTTCTAAAACTGAATGAATGCCAACCCCATCTCTTTTTGTTCTCTGCCCCGAGAGCACCAGTCCCGTCTCCCCTTCTCTTCTGCCCCAGGGTTGTCTGTTCTGTCAGTCATGGATTGCTCTCTCTCTTCTACAGCCTGTTCAGGGCTGAGTAGAAATCCTGCTTCCCTAAGCTATCTGCCACACTGCAGACCCTGCCTCATTCAGCCCCTCCCCCTACAAACAGCAACCAGACCTACTCCCAGCACCTAACCAATTGAGAAAAAAGGTCAGGACGGAGGCAAAATGAGCCAAACAGAAATGGGGGAGCCTGTTCCAAAGCAGATAGCCCCTGCATCTGAAACTAGCACTCCATCCACTCAGCGCAGCAGAGAGGCTGATGCTTGTGAAACAATTACTTGGCCTTCTGAAGCCTCTTCCTTTGGGGACTTCCAGAACACTTAGACATCTTTCTCTTCAGCTTCAGTACTCAAGGCAGGGATGTTGAAAAGTATGGTACCTCAGGTCTCAGAGGACTGACTCCAGGGTTGAGCTGATGCTGGGAAACAGACAGCAGGAGTCCACAGATACGAGGCAGATAGGTCACCATGACACCTCTGCATCCACTGGCCGAGAGCTCACTTGCACTGTTTTCTCCAGGGTCACCTATGAGGATCCCCAGGCTGTTGGAGGACTCGCTTCTGCTTTAGACAATCGGAAACAGAGCTCAGAAATGGTAGGTCTTCAAGCCTGTTTTGTGCCCACAGTCGTCTGGATACAAAGGCAGGCAGTTTGGTAAAGTTGGTTGAATAATTCAGCAGAAGTTGACTTGTATAAATGGCAGTGACAGCCTGGAGAGGACACCACAGAGCACCTCTGAGTTGCAGGCAGTGCACTGATAAAATGATAACCCTCTCAAGGGAAGTAAATACTGAACTAAGCCACTTGGCTGCCGGCCTAGCCGAGTAGTACCAGTTCCAGGGGTGAGGTGGCTTGGAGAGTGTCCTGTCACACTCTGGGCTTGGAAAGAGTCAAGCGGGGAGTCAGAACATTTTGAAATAAAGGATGAAATCTGTGTGAGTCCCAGGACACAGCCAGCTTATGGAAAACTTCAGAAGGACATATACATTTAATACATTTTTGCAGATATTTTCCTTTTGAGCCCAACCAGGAAATGTATGGGAAAATGTATGCCTGTCTGCCTGGCAAGGAGGAAGAGGGCTCCCAGGGCCCCCTGGGCTGGAATGAAAGGGGGCTGTGCCCACCCATCCACTGGAAAAGGAAGGGCCCTTTGTTTCCTGAACATCAGATCTTAGCCTCCTGTGGGCCCTGTACAAAGGGACTGGTGAGGAACAGCACAACAGCTGCCTGGCATAATGGAAAACCTTGGTCTCGAGGGTGGGGACTCCTTTTCTGAGCTGGCATATGCCTCCCCATACTTACTGCCAGGGGGTGCAGAAGATCCCATCTACTGCCACCCTGCCATTACACAGTAGTGGCCTCCAGTGACATTCGCCATCCACATTGTAGCCTCTGCTCTTTAAGCCTCCCGTTACTTAAACTATCTCTGCATTGAACCCAGCAAAGGAATTAGAGAACCAGACCAGGGGCCTGCCAGTGTACTGTCCAGTAAAGACAAGGACGACCCTTCCTCCTGGCTCACCCCAATCTGGAGCAGCCTTGTCCCCCAGCACTGGACCAAGGACCTGCCCCATCATGCCAGCATATGTCCTGCTCCACTCATGCCATTATCAGTGCCCAGGCCTAGGTCCAAGTCCAGGAGACATGGTCAACTTCTCACCCTTTGAATGCGTGGCTTGGCCTGGCTCCCTGTTTTCAAAGGTCTTGCTGATTCCAGCAGATTTACCAATGATAGTAGGCAGATTGCTGTTCCTGTTGTTACTGGGGCAAGGGGCCTCAGCAAGAAAGACTGGCAGGACATGGGATGGTCATGTATGTCTCTGTGTGTGAACACATCTGCAGGCTACCTTGACCCTTCATGGGCCATGCTGTCCTGGAACTGAGAAGAAAATAGAGAGAAAGTTGTGTAATCACATCTCTGCAAGTAAGAGCCCACCTCTATTTTTATGATGTGAAGAAGCAAGAGGGGGCTGGCTGGATGACTAAGCAGGGAAAGGCACTTATTGCCAAGCCTGACTACTTGAGTTACATCCTCAGAACCACACGGTGGGAAGAGAACTGACTCCTACAAGTTGTGTTCTGACCTCCACCTGCATAGTGGCATGCATGTACCAATGTACATGTACATATGCACATATAAAATAAATATATTTTTAAAGCAAGAGGTCTGTGGGTGTAACTCACCTGTCTAGTGTACATGATGCTCTGGGATCAGCAGCAGCACAAAAACATAAGGCAATAAAGGATGCACGCCTTTAATCCCAGCATCCTAGAGCAGAGACAGGCCAATCTCTGTGAGTTTGAGGCCAGCCTGGTCTACAAAGTGAGTTCCAGGGCCGCCAGGATTGCACAGAGAAATTCTGTCTGTTTAAAAAAATTAATTAAATTAATTAAATTAAATCTGGAAAAAAAAAAGCTGGGCGTGCTGGCACATGCCTTTAATCCCAGCACTACAGAAGCAGAGGCAGCTAGATCTCTGAGTTTAAGGCCAGCCTGGTCTACAGAGAGAGTTCCAGGACAGCCAGGGCTACACAGAGAAACCCTGTCTCCAAAAACAAAAACAAACAAAAAAGGCAGTAAAGAACAAGCTGAGTTCAGCATTGAAGTCAAGAATCTAAGAAAAGATACATGGACAAAAAAATGCAAAAGAATAGAGAAAAAAAGAACATACAGAAAAGCAGAGTAAGTTAGAAAAAAGTAGAAGCAGTTGTGCTTAGGCCTGGATGACCTCTCAGGCTTTGCCGATGCCTGGTGTAGAACATTTTGTTATCCAGCCCAGGGTCATGGGATTGGATTTGCCTTCTCTTTTCCAGGCAGGTGGGATGGGGGCATGCTAGGGCAGGTGGGAAGCATCCATCCAGGCACATTTCCTTGTGTGACAGACTACCAAATCTGAACAATGACTCTTCTATTTACAATATGTGCTGTGACTTCCTGTTGTGGGTATTGCTGTGACTTTTCTTTTTGGGACTCTTTTGTCCTTGGCCCAGCAGAGAGGGAAAGGTGGGGATTGTGACCTGCAGCCCATAGACAGCTGGCTCATGACCCAAGGAATGGTGAGGAGCCATAGCTGAGTGAGCTCGCTGCCCACCCCAGCCCCTCACTGTGTAACAGTCGGCACCTTCCTCTTGCCACCTGCCCAGTCCTTGTGACCAGACAGGACAGAGATCACTCACTTGTTCTGGGGGTGCCAATCTCCCCTCCTGTCTACGCAGAGTTTCCATAAGGCCCCAGATTTCCAGCTCCAGAAACACCTTCCCTGGCTGAGCCTGTGCTCCCAGACTGGGATGTTTGCAGGCATGAAGGGAGGGCCTTTCCCTTCTCTCACAGACTCTGGAGTTCTTGGCAGTATTCGTTTTTCCAGGATGAGCATAAGTAATCGTGGCTTGTGCTTAGGAGGGGACCATTATAAGAGGGCTTAGCATGTGGCCAGTCAGAGAGGCACCCTCTTACTCATGCCTGGGAATTTGGCAGTCCTAGGATTGGTGGGCTTTTATACTATAATGGAGCCTCACAAATGGCCTGAGACCTCTTGCATAAATGTATAGACGACAGTAACAGAGCCAAAGAAAATCAAACCAGGAGAACCTGTATCACGTTTACAGTCTACTCTGTGGCTTGGGAGTGTCTTTCCCACCATATCTGTTCAGGTGGCCCTGAGCTGGGTTCATGAAGAGAGGGTCCTAAGCTGCTTGCCTCAGTTGGACCATTTCATCCTTAAGTGCAGAATCAAACCTCTAGGTGTGTGTGGTAGGGATGGAGCAGTTGAGGCTACAGAGAAATGACAGAAATAGACATGTGGACTTCTGCTCTCCAGATAAATGCAGTAAGCCAAATGTAGAACTCGTCCTTGATGTCAGGCCAGGAGAGGGGCCCAGATGGCAGGTGTCCATATAGGACTTCCAAGTGACAAGCTGTTTGCAGCACAGGGGCCACCTGCTTGAGAAAGGCTTAAGCTAGGGGTACAGACAGGGTCTGGAGATCAATGCAGCGGGTACCCAAGCTGTCCCCTCCCACAGCAGTGTACATTTGCCCTCAGTGAGAAAGCAGTTGTTCCTGCAAGTGGGGATTGGCCAGGCCCTTCATTTTCTTCTTCTAGGTCACGCTGGGCCCTGGCCTTAGAGCAGGCTTCCTAAAACTATATCTCCATTGTCCAAACGGAGACATTCTAACTGTGTACCCTATGCCTGTTAGCCCTGCAAAAAAGGATACTGCCCTCCAAACTACCTGAGTGTGACCTGGGCAGCTGGTGATGGTGCCTGTCTTTGTCCATACAAGTCGACTTTCCTCTTCCCTGTCCCCGCGTAGAGCGCCAGTCTTCAGTTTCCCAGAAACAAACCCAACTAACAGCTAACTTGGTATCTCACCTTCCTGCCTACAGTTTTCCTTTTAAAACAATGTGTGTCAGCTGCTTTGCTTATTTCCTGTAGTATGGAAGTCCTACCCTTCCCAACCTGTCAAGTACAAATTCTTCATATGGAAACTGTGTACTACTGAGTGAGACCAGGGGCTCTAGAATATCTTTCCCACTGGGTCTGGGTGAAGTATCACAAAGAGAGTTTCACGGCTCCTCTAGAGATAGCACCCAGTACAGACATGCACCATCTGGCAGGTAGGTCTCTTTGTGTGCCTGGAGCTGGGGACAGCTGTGGAAGGGTGTCTGCTCGTTCTTTCTTCTCCTGGGACTTCAGGTGTGAGGGCAGCCTGCAGTTAGGCCACTGCAGCAGGAGCATTGGCAAGGAAAGGTAAGCAAGATCTGGCTTGAGCCCAGGGTAGGCGACCTTCCCTTCTCTCCCTCCCTGGCCCTCCAGTCTTTTCTGCTACTTTTGGCTGGTGATCAGGTAGGACCATCTCCCATTTCTAGGGTATAAGCAGGGGAATTCATAGAATGAAAGCATGCCTCTGGTCTTAGTGCTGGACAGGCTGATATAGGAGGCTCCTGGTGTGAACCAGCCTGGGCTACACAGAGACCAGCCTAAGCTGAATAATGGGACCCTGTCTCACACATACTTGCATAAAACCATGTCAACAACAATAATAGTGACAAGAACAGAAGTAGTAGACCCTGAGGTCCTCTGTTGATCCCCAATACCAGAGGTGCAGGACAAGGAAGAACAACAGCTGTGGATTATAAAAGACAGGGCCGGAGAGATGGCTCCGTGGTTAAAAGTACATACCACTCCTGTAGAGAACCCAGGTTCAGTTGCCAGCACCCACATTGGGCAGCTCACAATGGCCTGTAACTACAGCTCCAGAGAATCTGGTGCCCTCTTCTGGCCTCCATGAGCACCCGCACTTACATGAACGTATCCCTCACACAAATACACACACACACACGATGAAAAATAAAAACAGGTTAGTAAAAAACCCTACTGCTGCTGTCAGGCTAATGCTAGTTATCCCCACTCTGTAACTCTGGCAGACTATCAGACGTAGGACACCAAAGGTAAAAACAAACAAAAGACTGAGCCTGTGGCAGCACCTCACCCCTTTTTTGTTCCTAAGGTGGAGTGACCCATAGGTGCCAACAACAGGACTTCTGCCCACCATCCAGATCCTAACCTGCCACCTTGGCATCAGAGATGCCTGAATCTCTGAACTCATAACTTGGGCTGGGTATTGTTACCAGGGCTCCACCCTGCCAGCCTGGCTGCTCTTTTCACATGCAGCAACATTTGGGCTTGGTTTTTATGGGAAGATGTTCTGGGTAGATTCCTTTCTCTTCATACCCATTCTCCCTCTGTCTCCCTCATCACTCTTTATAACCTCCTGTAACAGCCTGCAGCTTGGATCACTGTCCAAGAAGATGCTAAAACCATGACAAAATGGCTAAAAGCTTTCCAGGGATCTGCTGGATGAGCCACTAATGGGACCCGTTACAGATGTTAGACCCCAAAGCCCCAGGACAGAAACACACCGAGACTCCTTGTCATGCCTCTGCCACACAAGATTAAAGGTGTGTGCCGGCCACCAGGTCCAGCCTAGCCCTCTACTTTTTAACAGTAATAAAAATAAATGTCTGTTTAGCCTGTGACCCTTTAAAACTAGCAACACAGTGGAAGTGTTCATCCCTCCTGCTGGAGAGCCTGTGCTCCACCTCGACGCTGCAGGAAGAAAGCTCACAGTTGTGGACTCTCGGTTTCTTCCAGGTAGACTGAGCTAGAGAAGGCAAAAGTGCTCGTGTGCACCCTAGCAGCTGCCATGGTTGGCATTTCTCATTGGAGAAATGGTTGACTTTCTGAGCTGGGGGCTAGGCATGGCACATGGCCCCAACGAGTCAGACGTGATTTATAGATGTCACAATTATGAGAACAGCACATCCCTTCCAGGAGTCCGTCAAGGTAGAAACCTGCCCGGCCACAGTCATGATAGCAGTGCACCCTCTGTGTCCCAGCGTTCTTTGATGGGGAGGAAGGCATCTGCCATGGGTACTGTAGGCACAGCCATTGAGCATCCTTGCTCTCACTATGACTGAGTAATCGTCTGCTTTGTCACCAGGACTCCCTGAAATATCCAGTGTGACAGTTTGGAGTGTCTGGGGGGTTAAAATGGTGACATAGAGGGACAGTGCCTATTGATTAGTGAGCCATTCTGAAAACATTTGTGTGCCTGCCTCCGGCAGGGTGAAGATGGGCACAGAGCATGTTCTTGGAGCCGGGGGTCACCAGCTTGCCATGGGAGGTGCTGCTGACATCTGCTCAGCATGTGCGGGTGCCACACCTTTTTGGCAACAGATCTCAACCTCTAAAGCTGGAACCAGCAATATGAATCCTTTGTTCTCTTCCTTTTCAGGCTGGACTTTGTGGGTTATTTTTGTTACTTTTTATACTGGGTCTCCTTATTGCCTATTTAAAGTTCATCCTTACTCTAGACTGTGACTTTAGAATGCAGCCAGCTATGGACACAGTACTGTCATTCTCTTTTTTTTTCTAGAAATAATGGGGCTAATAAGCAAGCCTCCCAGGTGGGGCACCTCTCAGTCCCAGGGTAGGCAAAGAGGCAGGTTGCCCTGACTAAAGGCCATCATCTCATTTGTCTAGGCAGGGAGCCAACCTTTTATTAACGTGACTTCTAGGGGTTTAAAGGCCACCTTTACCTCTTATCTGATACCAATGTAAATGTTTTTAGTTGCACATATTTTTCACAGTCTCTGCTCTGGGGCCGTTGACTCAGGCCAAGGCATGGCACCTTCTCCAATACCCATGAGGTTTATTGGGGAGCCCTGCCACATCCTAGGCATCCTGCTCCCCAGCCCGCAGTAGATTACCTTTCTCGGTGACTAAGGCTTAGCCAGCTCCTGAGAGCAGAGAGAATGAGACTAAAGGACGCTGTGGCATTCGGGGCTGTTGAGTGGGATTTTTTCCTCAAAGGAGAGAAAGAGACTAAAGCCCTCTGTCCTTTTTGTCATCAAAGCCTCGTTTGTTAGCTATGTCTCCATTAATGGGAGTGTGCCCGCCTTCTGGAAGCAAGCATACCGAGGGAGCATGTGCCTCTGGCTCCTTCCCCTCTCAGAAAGCCACCTCAGCTAGTAGACAGAGGCCCAGGGCTGGACTGCCCTCCTGAGAACCCGCAGCCTGCTCTAGGCATGTTGCCACTCAGCTTCCCCTCAGGCCCGAGAGCCTCTTTACTAAGTGCAGTGGATCCTCCTGTCATAGCTGCTGCAGGACTGTGCCTTCTTAAGATTAGGAAGTGCTCTGTAGCCTGGCCTGAAAAGGCAAACACACACAAGCAAAAAGTTATCCATATCAGGAACACGTACTTTCTTACCACCAGCCCCTGCTGACCAACCTGCTTCTTCTAATTTACCAGCTCATTGCTTTCCTCACCCGCCATTTCACATGCAGCTGCCTGTGTTGCCTGTGCGTGCCATGTAATTGTTTTGCTCTGTGTACATTTTTGTTTTGTTTGGGGGTTACTTTTGATAATTTACTTTGTTCTGGTGTTCTGTCTTCTTTTGCCTGGCTGTGTGGGGGCCTGCCTGACCCCGCCTGCTGCTTGCCGCCTCTGCCTTCATAGATCCCCGTTGTGCAGCCCTCTGTCATGGACGACATTGAGGTGTGGCTCAGGACAGACCTGGTGAGACTTGATTTCTACATTTCGTGTGGGGGTTGTGGCAAGGCAGATATTCTGAGGACAGGCCTTGGGGCTTGTGGCAGGGGCCCTCCTCCACTATGGTGGGTTGGAGGAGGGAGGGGGCAGCTTGGCCAAGCTCACCTTTCTTTCCAACATGTGGACGCTGGTGGTGCTGGCTCTGGGCACAGCCTCTCAGCCACACAGTCCCATACAGATGTCTCACATCTGTGGAATTAGAGAGCCCATCTCGAACCATTCCTGACACATGCCAAACCCTCCCCATCTCTCTCAAATGCCAAAGGTGTGTGTTTGAGTGGTTTTTCTGCTTATTTGTTTCTATTTCATTTTGCTTTTTATTTTCAGGGAAGCAGGTATTTTTGTGTTTTGGTTTTTGTTCCTTTTCTCTTTCTTTTTTGCCCTGTGTTGGGGATTGAATTCATGGCCTTGTGCATGCTGACGGGCAAGTACCACATCCCAACATTTTCATTTCTTTTTTCTTTCTTTTTTCATTTCATAAATGAGTTAGATGCTTGATTTTAAATTTACCATCATCCCATTCCCACTGTCTTCTCGTATTTGTTTAAAAGAGCTCCTGCCCCAAAAGAATGTTTGCCCATCTTTTGGGATGGATAAAAGACAGAAAACCATGCATCTGAAGATGGTCTCAGTCACTTCCCTCTCCTTACAGAGCACGCCATTCACAGCCGCTGGATGTAGGAGGGATTCAGTGGTAGCTACAGGTTTCCTGTGGCACCTCCCCTGTGAAAGAGGGCAGCATGCTATAGTTAGGGGCCAACACTGCCTCTTCCCCCAGGAGGCTAGGCCTTCTAAAGATACAGCCCCAGGAAGCAGCCACCTGGGTGGCAGGGAAGGCTGAAAGAGCTCCCCTCTGACCTTTCCAGGGATGCCTAGGAAGAAATATGTCCCTCACAGAGGAAGGAACAAAATCGCAGGCCCTGTCCCAGACATTACATGGTGCCACACACCTGTAATCCCAGCATCTGGGAAGTGGAGGCTGGAAGATCAGAAGTGCAAAGCTAGCTTTAGCTACATGGTGAGCTCAAGGCCAACCTGGCTACATGAGACCCAGAAAGGGTTTGTTAGCAAGACTCTCACAAGGCAGTGACAGGTCAGAGGCCCAGGTTGCTCAGCCCTGCTGGTGACTCTTCACTCCATCATGGATCCTTTCCCAGGAAGGCCCATGTATGAGCTCCTCTCTAATCAAGTGTGAGCCACTTAAATGTCTAGAGATGCACATGGCCCTTTTAGGCAGCAAAATGGGAGCTTAGGTGTAGGGGAAGGCAGTGATAGCCCCTAGGAGGCCGTGGGACTTGTTTCTAGGTGACAGTTTCCACTGCCAAAGGACCTACTGGAGATCAGGCTGAGGCTATCCAGGCCCCAAGTAGATTCTAGCTGTTGGTGTGGATGGTGTTTTTCCAGAATCCCTGTGCTGGCAGCACTGGCATGCCTCAGCCTCATGTGACAGTGGCATATCTCCCCAGAGCCTGGTAGTGATGGTGGGGTTCTCCCCTCTGGCCCAGGTACCAGCCTGCACTAATTTTGGATTTTTCTTTCTTGTCCTTCTAGGAGATCAAAACCTAAAATCTTTGTCACTTTGCTTTTTTAAACATTTTTTTTGTTTTTGTTTTTTTTTTTTTCAAGACAGGGTTTCTCTGTAATTTTGGAGCCTGTCTAGCTCTTGTAGAGCAGGCTGGCCTCGAACTCACAGAGATCTGCCTGCCTCTGCCTCCCGAGTGCTGGGATTAAAGGCGTGCGCCACCACCTCCCGGCTTAAACATTTTTTTTTTAAGCACACTCTCTGCCTCTCTAATAGAAGAAGAGAATCTGGAACTAGGAAAAGTAGTTCGCTTGGGTAGCCATGGGTGGACAGAGGTGGCTGGGTGGGCAAGACAGGAAGGAGCCCTAACGCCATTCTCTGCTCCATTCACAGAAGGGTGACGACCTGGAAGAGGGTGTCACAAGTGAAGGTAGGCCTGGCCAGTGGCCTTCTGCTCTCTTGGCTCCTGCCTCTCAGGGCTGCACAGGGCCTCTGCTACTAGATGCCTGTGGTGCTGGGCCTGAGCCCTAGCCTTCATGGGGTTCATGCTGATGGAGACAACACTGTTTCGCTTGTCTCCTTTAGGATGAAACAGATTGAAAAGAGCTGTAAAGGTCAGGAAGAGGGTGAATGGAGGGCACGGGTTACTATCCTTGGTTCTGCCCAGGTCCTAAGTCCCCCGCACACACAGATCACACAACGCACAGAATGTGAGGGCCTCTTGGGAATCCGTCAGGTGGGAACACAGGCCTAGTTTTCCAGCAAGGCTCCTGCCCTCTTCCCATCTGACGTCCTCATCTCCTTCCGTACCTCATCCTAGGCTTCCCCTCCCCTATGACAGCGACCAGTCCGAGGATTTGCGTGGGTCAGTGAGGGTGGGTCTGTGGTGTAAGCAGGTGCTGGCCTGGCCCACTCTCAGCCCTGCTTGTGCTGATCTGGGGGGATAGAACTCTGAGCTCTCCGGGAGTAGGTGCTCTGCACCCTCTGTTTTTTCCAGAGCCCTCTCTGAAGAGACTGGGGGCTGTCAGACTCTTTTCCCATCATGGGGCCCACAGCAATATACTGGGTCCTCCCCACTCACATCCCCTAATCCAGTTTCCACCAGCTCTGCCTGTGGAGAGTCAGGAACAGTGACTTCCCTTAGGCTGATCCCCAGACCAGGAGGGCCCGGAATAACCCTGGACCTGGCTGGTTGTTCTCCTGCCAGGAC
>LOEQ01000392.1:83070-93724 GCA_001685075.1 Bramus lutescens
GGACGCGGCGCTGCTGACCGACATTGAAGGTGCGTGGCCCGGGGCTCCTGCGCGGCCTGTGTGGGGTCGCACGTCCTAGGAGGTCACTTGGCCGGGAGCTTCTGCGCGTGCGCACTACACAGTTGGGCGCCTCGGATCTAGGGTTAACTCCCCAGGCTGCGGTGGGCTTGGTTTCTAGACTTGTTGAGCATCCTCTGAATGCCAGGCTGGGTCCTGTGTACATTTCTTGGGTGCACGAAAATCCCCAAGGAAGCCCACGAATGGATGTTTAGAAGCATCTTGGCGTGCAAGCATCTGGCAACTTTGGATAGAGGTCAGGTGCGCTAGAGCTGAGGGGCAGCCCCGGCACCGACCAGGAAAGGTACTTTATAGGCGGAGGGCAAGGTAAGGCGAGACCTAAGTTTGAGGAGTTAGTGGGGGTGAGACAGGGAAAGTTGACAGAGCAGCTGCTCTCTGATATATTTTTCAAATTTGCGATTCTGGGGCAGTAACCCAGGACCTAAAACATATTAACAGGCTTTCTGCACTGAGCCACACCCCAGGCCACTTAGAGCCTTTAAAACACCGCTTGAACTTGCTCAGCTTGATTCATCTCCAACTTCAACAACCACCACCCACTGGGGTGGGTGTGGGGGGGGGAGAAAAAGACTAACAACAACAAACCTTACAGACTACAAGATGTATCCGCGTTAGTGGGCCGTTCAGTGATCTCTGGTGGCTCGTCAGCAGTCTCAAAACACTGCGTCTCTCTCGCCTGTTTGAGGGCTCCACACGGATCTCTGCCCCAGACAACCATGAGTGTATGTTATCTATAAACTACAATGGGGCCCTGGGATTACAGTAGATTGTGCCCTCATTTAGCCCCTCCCACCCTGTGCTCTGTTGATAGCCACCCAGGCTGCTGTGTGTGCTCCACAACCTTGGACGTGCTGTGCCTCAATCCTCCTTGAGTTCCAGAGGCAAGCCTCTGGGAAAACTACTCCGAGACCCACATGGGCTGTCAGCGTGTCTAGTAGGCTTNAGCTGGGGCTAGAGAGTGGTGGCTTGGGGGGTAGAAGGTTGGGTCACCTAGGAGCAATGGAAGTTAAAAGATATCTGGGCAGGGGCTGGAGAGGTGGCTCAGAGCTTAAAAGCACTGGCTGCTCTTCCAGGGGTGCTGAGTTCAATTCCCAGCAACCACATGACGGCTCACAGCCATCCCTAATGAGATCTGGTGCCCTCTTCAGATGCAGGCTATATACATAATAAATAAATCTTAAACAGGAAATAAAACTTAAAAAATAAATAAAGGTGTGCACGCCCGCCGCCAAGGTGATTTAAAAAAAAATAAAGGTATCTGGGCAGACCCGAGTTCCAAGCATGGCCAGGGCAATGGGAGGGGGGACAGAAGAAGGAGAGTGTTGTGTTTAGGTTGTTCGAAAGCCCCTCTTCAGCATGGGGGTGGGCCATCATAGCACGGATGGCAGATACTCTGTTGAGGATCTCAGCAAACCCTTCTGACAATTCAACTGGGAAACATCTCTTCATCTCACAGAGAGACTGAAAAACTGGGTAAATGACTTGTCCAAGGTCACGCTGCCAGAGCGAGGCTGAGCCAGAACCCAGACTCGGGCTGCTAGCTCTAGAGCCTGGACCCTTGGCTCCCAAGGCTGGATTAAGAGGTTAGTCCGTGCAGCTGTCTCCCTCAGCCCAGAGCGACATTGGTCATAAGACTGGAGAGTGGCAGGGAGAGCCAGCCAAGGCCTGGAGCCCCATTGCCCATCACCCACCTGCTTGCGGCCTTTATTTCTGAGGGTGATGCCATGCTCAGAGCGTCAAGTCCTGCTGCTGGCTGTGATCTCAGAGAAGCTCCAGGTGAGCTGTCTCTTCCTTGTTCCTAGTGGGGAGAGGGGCCTGTGATGGGGACAACTGGGAGGCTGGTGGCACTGAGCACAGAGGAGACAAATAGACATAGTTCTTGTCTGAGACTGGCTACTTACTCTAGGAACCCTGGGGAGCCAGCTCCCCAAATAGCTGGTCTGTCTGTTGGCCCAAGATGTGTGTATAGCGGAAGTCCAGTGCGGCTTACTGAGAAGCCCTCCTGAGTTCTGGCCCCTTTCCTGTGCTGGTCTTAAACTGTATTTGTCTGTGTTCCAGTATTGTGTGACTCTCCCTAGGGAGCAGTGGCCATGCACCTGATAGGGCACTGTGACCACTGAAGAAACTAATTCCATCAAAGTTCAGCTTCATGAAACAGTGAGTTTATTGGTGTCTTAGTGTTTCTATTACTGTGAAGAGACACCGCTGTGACCACAGCAATTCTTAGGAAGGAAAGAAAGCATTTTATTGGGGCTGGCTTACCGTTTCAGAGTTTAGTCCATTATTGTGGCAGGAATGCATGGCAGCATATAGGCAGACGTGGTGCTGGAGAAGGAGCTGAGAGTTCTGCAGCTAGATCCATAGGCAAAAGAAGAGAGACACTGGGCCTGGCTTGAGCTTTTGAAACCCCAAAGCCCACCGCCTACCCCCCACGCCCTACCCCTGGCAACATAACCTCCTCTAACAAGGACACACCTATTCCAAGGCCACACCTCCTAATTCCTCTCAAGTAGTGCCATGCCTGATGACCGCATTCCCTTCTATGAGCCTGTGGGGCCAGCCCTATTCAAACCTCCACAGTTGGTGTGGGTGAGGAGCGATAGGATCTTGCAGAATCCTAAAGCTGTGTCACTGCCAGGTCCCACTCCAGCAGAGTGACGACCTTTAGAAAGTTGTCTGTAGCCACACCCCCTGTCCCCACCCTGTCAGGTAACCTTCCACCTCTTGTATACTCTGGTCTCCCAAGATCTCATGCAGCTGGATGGCAAGATGATGTAGTAGGTAGACTCTCAGGAAGGGAGATGGCTCAGCGGTTAAGAACACTGACTCCTCTTCCACAGGACCTGGGTTCAATTCCCAGAACCAACATAGCAGCTCACTACCATCTGTAACTCCTGTTCCAGGGGATCTGACACCCTCACACAGACATATGTGCAGACAAAACATTGATGTACATAAAATACAAATAAGTAAATAGTTAAAAATGAAAAAGGAATCTCAGGTATGGGTCCTGTAAGCTTCCTCCTCCTACCAAGAGAGAGTGTTAATAACCACATTGCTGGTTTCATAGACCTAGCTGTCAGTGCTTTTTGGTTTGGTTTGTTGCACTGACTATGGGACAAGCTTTCTGTAGATAACTCTGCCACCCATACTCCTCCTGTGGGACGTCTTCTGTCTTGGTCCCACCAAGCACAGCATTCCTTACAAAATAGCATCGGGGTGGTCACTGACCAGTTCCTGCTGTGGAATTCCCTGTAGGTTGGCAACCCTCCACAAATCCCCAGTGCTCTCGAAATAAAGTACCCTTGTCTCAGCTCGGCATTTAAGACCTTGCCAAGATGCCCCTCCTTCAACAGTCTCTACCCACCCAGAACCCCCCTCTTAGGTACAGCCCAAGGGAGGTGTCTTAGTTAGGGTTATCATTGCTATAACAAACATCATGACCAAAAACAGCTTGAGGGAAAGGGTTCATTTGGCTTACACTTCTGCATTGTAGTCCATCACTGAAGGAAGTCAGGGCAGGAACTCAAATAGGGCAGGAACCTGGAGGCAGGAGCTGATGCAGAGGCCATGAAGGGGTACTGGGTTACTGGCTTGCTCCTGATTTGCTCAGCCTGTTTTATTATAGAACCCAGCACAACCAGGGGTGGCTCCACCCACAATGGACCGGACCCTCCCTCATCAATTACTAATTAAGAAAATATAAACAAGCAAACAGAACAAAAGCACTCAAGAGGCAGGTGAATCTCTTTGAGGTCAGCCTGTTCTATCGGGTGAGTTCCAGGACAGCCAGGGCTACAGTACAAAGAAACCCTGTCTCAAAAAACAAAACAAAAACAAACAAACAAAAGACAGAAAGACAAAAGAAAGGAAAGAAAGAGAAAATGCCCTACTGGCTTATCTACAGTCCAATTTTGTGGAGGCGTTTTCTCAATTGAGGCTCCCTCCTCTCAGATGACTCTAGCTTGTGTCAAGTTGACATTAAAAAACCAGCCCAGACTGAAGAGTCCCCCCTCTTGCTGATCCGCACGTTCCGAGCCCCTGGGTGGTGAAGCCTGAGAGCATTCTACCCATCAGGCCTTCATGTCCAGCCTGTCTAACCTAAGGGCAGCAGAAAATTCTCCAGTGCACTGTTGCCTCAACCTCTCTGAACTAGTGGGTTGGGAGTTCCCTGGGGGAGGGGGAAGTCGCAGTGCAGGGCCTCTGAAGGCCCATTAGGGAACCAGAGGAAGGTGCTGGGAGTGGGTCCAGGGAGAAGGGTGGCTGGGCTTTACCTCTTGCGCTGTGTCACTGAGCTGGACACAGCTTCCCACAGTGACCCGCCTCACTTCCTGGTTGGGATCACTACCAGGGGGAGCCTAGGACCTAGACCACTTGACTGTGACTGTGGCCTAGGTTAGGTACTTTACTGGCTGGACAATGGCCATCTCCCATTGGCTACGTGCTTGAGGTGATGCCTTTTAAATTTTAATTTTAGTTGGCTAATTTATTTATTTTTCAGGGCTAGGGGCAGCTTCCGGAGGCTCATATATCACTGAGCTGCACCCCAGCCTGAGTCCACTCAGACTTTGGAGATTGAGCTGTACCCTAGGCCTGAGTCCACTCAGACCTGTACCCCAGCCTGAGTCCACTTGGACCTTGGAGACTTGATTGGAGCTATACAGCAAGTGGAGGTGGGGCCTCTCTCCCGGTTAGAGAGGGGGGACCTCAGAGCTGTCCCCAGGTGTCCCTTCCACCTGGTGTTTTGGGGGGTTGGAGCAGGGCTGGAGGTCTATCCCACCGTGAAGAACTTTTGGCCTTAGAGACCAAGACCATTCTTCCCAAGCAACAGCCACTCCGCCTCCACCCAAGCCATTTCCCAGGAAGCCTGGCATCAGGCTGCCCAAACCAGGTTTCAGCAAACAAGCTCTCTACAGCTGGAACCTGAGTTTTCCCACTGAGCCCTCCTGAGAGACCTTGGACAAGTGGCCTGACCTCTGACATTTTGGTTCTTCTCATTGTATAGATACAAGACTAGAACTTGGTTCTGTGAGCCCAGCTGAGCTTGTCAGAGGCTAGTAGGCATTCTGACGATGCCACAGGGTTATTCTCACACTGTAACCCGCACTCGAACCTGTTGTATTTTGCTCAGCAAATGTTAGCAGTCACTATCCAAGGATAATTTCCAGAACATTCCAGGCTGTGGTTCCAAGTTCTAAGTGTGGACTGTGTAATGGTTCTGTCTTTTTGCATGAGAGATAGGCCAGAAAGGGGTCCTCACCCTGCTTGGAAGAGCAAGCCCCATCCTTAGAATCCCCTAAGGTTTGAAGAACCTCAGCCACAGCAGTGCCCTGGCCTCTCTCTCAGTGTGTGTCAGGGGCCGCTTACTCCCAGCCCACTGCCCATCCTTTTGTGATGCAAGTCCCATACCCTTAGAGACCCCCTAAAGAGATGGTGGAAGAGCTTGCTGAGGTGGTCCCCACCTGAGGGAGAGCAGGGCCAGAGCCTGCAGTTTGGTCTCCTTCACAGACGCAGCTTCCTGTACAGAGGCGAGGAAGCCTGGGGAGCAGAAGCACGGGTTCCTGGAAGTTCCCAGGGTACGGTTCTGGCCCTGTTAAGCAGCTGCAAGTGTACAGAAGTGGAGAAACCCTTGCTGGCAATGCTGTGGAGACGGGGTTTTACCTCTTCAGAGTCTCCATCACCTGCCTGTGCTGCAGTGGCATGCTGCTCCCGTGCAGGCTAACAGCCCTGAAGAGAGGATTATGTGGACTTAGGTGAAGAAAGGCGCAGCTTTGCTATTCAGCCTAGGAACAGCCACCACTGCATTGGCTGGGTCCCCAGCTCTAGCTAACTGGTGGGGTCCATGCTAACTAGTATCTTATTAATTTGTTGTGCCCCTAGTCACATCAGGGCCACATATCAGACCCACAGCTCCAGGGTAACCCTTGGTGACCTGGACATACAGTATCCTAAGGGACAGTGGAGACTGCCTGCATGGTGACACATATCTGTTATCCTAGCACTCAGGAAGCAGAGGCAGGTGGGTCTCTGTAAGTCTGCCTGGTCTATAGAGCTAGTTTCAGGACAGCCAGGACTATACAGAGAAACCCATCTTCAAAACAAAACAGATTTCAAGGTCATCCTTGAGGTTTGAGTCCTGCCTGGCTATTTGAGTCAGGAGCCTGCTGAGGTTGTCCTCTCCTAGGGCAGTGGGAGAGCCTGCATTCAGTCTCCTCCACAGAGGGAAAGTGTGCTGGGAGTTGGTGTGTGGAGTGAGAGTCGGGGTTAATACCAGAGCAAGTTCTGAGGAGACAATAGGCATTTTCCACATGGACACAATTGAGAGTAAGAAGGACGTTGTTAGCAGGGTCGGCCTGGGTTAAAGCAGGATGCTATTGATGGTGGAACCCTGGTGGTTTGAAGAAAAATGTCCCCCAAAGGAAATGGCACTATTAGGAGGTGTGGCCTTGTTGGAGGAAGTTGTCACTGTGGAGGCGGGCTTTGAAGTCTCATAACTATTCAAGCTATGCCCAGTGAGACAGACCACTTCCTGTTGCTCATCTATCCAGATGTAGGGCTCTCAGCTCCAGAATGATTTTGCCTGCACACTGCATACTCCCAGCTGCCGTGCTCTCTGCCATGGTGATAATGGACTAATCCTCTGGAACTAAGCCACCCCATAAGTTAAATGCTTTCGTTATAAGCATTGCCATGGTCATGGTGTCTCTTCACAGTGATAGAAATGCTAAGACAGACCAGGAAACAGGCAAGGCGAGTGAGCTACATTCTGAAAGCCTAAAGACCGGTGAGGGTGGGGTGGGGTGGCTGAAGTGCAATGCCAGTCTTCGTGGGCCTCATCACAGGTCCATCCTACTGTGTCCAGGTCTTTTTTGTATGTATCTGTGTATGGGTGTTTGTGTGTAGGTACACAGAGGTGTATGAAGATGTATAGAGATCAGAGGTCAATGTTTAGTGTCTTCACTTCTCCACATAATTTAAAAAACATATTTTAAACATTTCTTAGATTCATTTGACTACATATGCATGTATGTGCACTGTGTGCAAGAGAAGAGGGTGCCAGACCCCTGGAGCTGGAGTTATGGGTGCTTGCTGGGAACTGAATCCTGGTCCTCTGCAAGAACAAGTGCTCTCCACCGCTGAGCCATCTCTCCAGCCCTTCCACATCATTTTTTAAGGGCAACATTTTCTACTAAACCTGCAGCTCACAGATTAACCAGGCAGGCTGTTTCGCCAGCAAGATCCTCCTTTTTTATCCCTTCAGCCCTGGGATTATAAGTATTAGCTGGCACACCTGGTTCTCTCTCTGTTCCCCCCCCCCGCTTCTCCCCATACTTGCCTTTTGGTGTGGGTGCTGGGATTTGAACTCAGGTCCTCATGCTTACACAGGCACTTTTCTGAACCATCTCCCCAGCCCCTCTGCTTACTGCTTGCTGAGTAAGGTGGGAGTTCCATATGATTGCAGGACTCTGCTGAGGCCTTGTGCAGGCAACCCCCGAGTTGTCCCTCTGCGATGGTACTAAAGGCTGGTTGGCCCAGGGTTTGCCTCACACCGTAACTGGCTAGTCACGGAGTAGGCTTGTGGGTCAGCAGAACTGAATCAGAGACTTGGATTCTTCCCTGGGCTGTAAGGGCTCCTGCGTCCCTGGCCCCCCTGGGACCTTTGTGTCCTCACTGGGGAGAGGTCCTGTTTCACCCCCCTCTATGTGACCTGTCCCCTTCCAGGAAGAGCCACATTCTCTTACTCCCTGGAGCAGAGCCTTTGCTTGCACAAAGGGCAATCTATGCCCCTGTGCCCTGGAACCCATATGACAGCCAAGGACCAGAGTGCCTGCCAGGGAGTTCTGAGGAATAAGGGCCTTGGGAGCAACAGGGCAGGCTGCATGCCTGGAGGAACAATGGGCCACAGCTCCATCCTCTAGCCCGCAAGCTCCACCAGGCAGGGGTGCTGTCCCATGTCCTCCCTAGGAGGCCATGCCACTTCTCATTTCAAGCAGTCTTTCATGGCATGGGACAGTTTGCAAATCCTGTAGGTGCATGTATTTAGTTCAGCCAGACCAACCTACATTGAAATCCCAACCTACCCCAGGCCTACTGGCAGCCACTGGTTTCTGTTTCTGCACTCACAGCTGGCTTCCAGTATCTTGGAGTCTTCAAGCTTGTCTTTGCTCTGGTCGGAGAACTTCCTTGTGGTCCTATGTTCAGCCTGCTGCTCAAGTGTCATCTCCTCAGGCAACCTTGAGCATCTGTCTTCCCTGGCCCAGCCTTTCTGTCATGGTGTTCTCAACCCCACCCCCACCCCATGCACATGTGTGCAACTGTTTCTTTCGGTGGAATGGAAGTGCCGAACCCAAATGCCAGGCTAGTGGCTGACACACACAGACACCTAGAATGGGCCTCAGATAATGTTGGGGAGGGGCAGCTGGGACTTCAGGTTTCCTGTTGGAGTCAGATAGGATCAGGGCCTGAGAGGGGAGGAGGGGAGATCAGGCCTGGAAAGGTGCAGGAGGGGGAGAAGCTGAATCCAACGAGGCTTGAGTCTGGACCTCTTGTCCATTTGCTTCAGAACATGCATGGGAACTGGAAGCCTGTGTATGTTCATGGGAAGCCAGTGTTAGCATCTCTTGATGGCCCTCAGTCTGGTCACCACCTAGTGAGTCTTGGTCCTTTCTAGGGTGAAGGACGGAACACATATTTCAGGTGTGCAGACCGATGCCTCTGCCTCGGTCGGCTTAATGTGGCCTTGTTAGTTCCTTTTAAAATGTTAAAAACCTGCCAGGTGCTTAGGGTTGCCTTCAGTACTGCAGGTGATCAGGCAGCTCGCTGTCCGGTTTCCCAGTTTTAGCCGTTCCAGTGGCTGTGAGGGGAACCACCTTTGCTGAGACCTTTTTGAGTGGGTAGGTGCTTTATAAGCTTGTTTTCCCAGAATCGCCTCCCCTGGAGAGGGGCAGGAGGAGGACTGGAGGCTGGTTTGCCTCTGATGCACAGCAAGTAGGGAGAAAAGGAGAGAAGGCCTCGGAACATGACTGCCAGAGCCTTAGCAAGGCTTGTTCTCAAGGAGGGTGCTCAGCTGGCTCTGAGTTTCCATTCCCCCCAGCATCCTTGGCCACCAGCATCTACAGAACTGGGCTAGCAGACCGGACTCAAGAACCGAGTGAGGTAGAGGTCAGGTCAGCGCGGGGCTAGGGGTTGGACACCCATGCCATCAGGTGCCAGGCCTGCCCCTGGTCCACTGTTCAGCTAAGGCTTCTGCACCCACAAGCTGGCCCTTCTGCTTGGGTCACACCTGTCCCTCCTCCTGAAAGCCTCTTCTGAGTGTCAACACTCTTGGGGACAGCAAGCCATATCTTTTCCTTCCTTCCTTCAGTGTCCAGGTAGGGCCAGAGCCCGGGCTCGGGGAGGCTTGACACCACCTGTACTGAGTGTCTCTGGAAGGTGAGGCTCCACTCGCAAGTCTTTCTGTATTCAGGAGTCCGAAATCAGAAGGAAAAGACTGTACTAGGGTCAGCATTGGGGGCCTCATGCCTAGACTTCAGCCCAAAGTGTGCTTAGGTGTTGGGACTCTTCCCATTCTGAAGTTGACTGAGGTCAGAGCCTTTGTCAGGAGCTGTGCAAGCACTCACAGACTGGGCAGAACGGTGCTGTGAAAGACTTGTGTTTTCTCAGGAACCTTCTATGAGGATGTAGAAGGATTTAGAAAGAGGGTCAGGTGAATGGAGGAACATGTGGCTGCTTTCTAGCTAAGGCTCCTGAAAAGAGAGATGGACCACAGGGACACTAGCCCTTAGCTAACACCCATGAGGAGACTTGGTGGTTTGCCCCCTCGGGCTGCTTGAGTCCCTGGTCTGCCAACTAGGGTGTCAGAGCTCGCTGGGCACTAGGCTGCTGGCAGCGCTGGTGTGATGGTGGCGGTGGCAGTGTGTGTTGTGTGTGTGTGTGTGTTTGCACATGGATGAGAGCTTTTACCTTTGTCAGCAAGGGACAGGGACAGATTTGGCACCCCTACAATATCCCCTGCCTTTCCCTTCTGTCCCAGAGACTGGGTCCCTTTCTTGGCCTTTTCAGAGAAAAGAGAGTCAAGCATCACTTGTTGACTGCTGTGAGACCTTCAGGGATGACACTGACCTAACCTGTGGACATCAGAGCTGAGGGCAGGACTTGCTGGATGAGTGATCTGAGGTAGCATTTCTCTTGCTTACTCCTGAAGGCAGTTTCATGAGTGATCTAGGTCTGGGACCATCAGCTCCCTCCCTGAAATGAGTGTCCTTATCCTGGGGTTGTCCTGCTAGTTGAAAGTCCCTGGACCACTAGCTGCCACCACCTAAAGTCCTTGACCTTCTTCATACTGTAGCGACGTCATCCCTTGCTGCTGCCATTTGAAGAGGGGCCAGGAGTAGGTAAACTGAGGCCAAAGTGGTCCAGGCTCATTCTGGATGTATGCGAGCCAGCAGTGGGAACACAGGAGCTTCCGGGATCAGAGCCAGCCGCTGCTCAGATCCCGGACCCAAGCACTTCTCAGGGGTGGTGCCTGGGCCTCAGGGTCTGGAACGTCAGTGACCGCAAGTAACCCCGGCGCGCG
>LOEQ01000392.1:130168-140838 GCA_001685075.1 Bramus lutescens
GAACTGTATTAAAGGGTCGCAGCATTAGGAAGGTTGAAAACCACTGGTTTAGCAACAGAAAAGAACATAGTCTATCTGGGCACTGGAGACTTCTTTTAGGCTTGTCTTGGCTAGATGAAAAAAACAAACAAACAAAAATGGCCTTAAGAGGCTAGGGTTTTGGCTGGGTTCATCCTCAACAGTGCAGCCCCGGATAGCAGTAGCATGCACCTAAGAAGCCTAGCAGGCCAGAGGTTGATACCCTAGGGTGGCTTTAGCTGGGAGGGACCTGGAAGCCAGGCAGGGTTAGGAGGGAGAAGAGGACTGGCAGTTAGGCAGAAACAAGGTACTAGGGTATGGTACTCATTGGGCTCTGCCTTCCCTCAGTCTAGAAAGTTCTTCCCATCTCACTATTCACCCCTGCTCCCCACCAGAGGCTGATGCTGTTTGAAGAGACCTCCTGGTGCCTCCGGAGGTCTTACTTCCACCCTCGGGGTAAAAAAACAAATGAACAGGCATAGAATTTCAGAACACTGGTCTGCAGGGGGAGAGAGGGGAAGGACAGGGACAGGAGAGAAGTATCACAATGGCCAACCCACTGTCAGGGCTTCTTGGCATGAGACTGAATTCTACAGATCTCTTATTCACCTGAAGACTGAATCTCACCCAGAGCATCCTCCTCCAAATATACGTGGCTGTCGTGATAAATTCCAAATTTGCAGATGGCTGGATGTTACAGTGCAGTGCCATGCTGCCCCAACAGACTAGACTATTGCTGATTCTGATCTAACGGTTTCTCAAGCTGGGGAAGTGCTGGGGTTGCAGCTGCTCTCACCACAGCAAAAGGAGAACTTGCAGTTGTGCCATGCTGGTGGCTGTCCTGACAGAACCAGCCTCAGTGAGAGCGAGCTGGCAGCCTCTGTTCCAGGGGCAACCTGGGAAAACTTACTGGGGACCATCCTGAGCCCAAATGGGAAGCTGGCTGATTACCTTCTCCACACAACTATAAAATAGGAAGTACTTAAGAGAAAACACAAAGCCTGGGCAGCTAAGTCCAGTACCCAACTGTTTTGAACACTGTTCCTGTTTCTCTCTTGGAGCGAACACAGTATTTCAGCTCGGCCTGTGTGCTGGTTCTACACCCAGGCCCAGGCCCACTTGGATCTTGCCTCTGACTGCATCCAACTTTTCTAGAACTCTCTGAGTTTCGGACCATAACTTTGGGGAGGGCCCTTTTCCAGCTGCACACAGCTAACTTGGCTTGACCCACAGCTGCCTCACTTTGGAAACTTGTGGGAGAACTCTTCATAATTGGTAGAGAATGGCAGATTGGATCCTCTCCCAAGGGGCTCCAAAGGTTAATGCAGCCAGGGTACTTGGAAAGCTCATGGGACTTGGAGTTGAGTGAAAGATGCAATTTCTCCGTATCCTCCATGATGGAGCCCTGACAGTGAGCAGCTGAGGGTTCAAATCTCAGCTCCTGCACACATATCTGGGTAACCTTGGGGACTTTACTTAACCACTCCATGTGTTTCATACTCTTGAGTTGTAAAATGTTCTAGGCACCCAACTGGCAGGGTTATAAGACTATACCCATTGTGGGGTGGGGGTTTGCTGGATTTGGGCTCTTTCCAGTCAGGCCTGCCCTTCCCTTCATAGATAGGCCCAGCTCTGTGGGTGCTCATCAGGACACCACTTGGTTTTCTGAGCATGGCAGAGATACAGGCCTGGTGCTGCCTCTGCCTGGCTGGTGACACATGGAAAAGGGGAGCCCTGGTCTAGATGGGGTGGAGAGGTTAACTAGTTCTACCTCGATGAAGTACCTTCCAGCAATATGGATCCAAATAAAAACTCCATGTGGCCACTGTCCCAGCCTAAAGTAATCTGTGCAAAGTCGGTCAGTTACCTGCAGCAGACAGCACTGGAGTCCCCTAAGTAAGTGTCCACCCAAGGGAACAACAATAAGGGGAGTAAAATGAGAAGGAAAGCAGAACTGATTCTATGAGTAAAGCTGCATCCTTCAGGCCGCTGGCCACCTGCGTCTACCTCAGCACGACTGGATGGAGACAGGCTGCCTAGAGGTTACAACTTCCTGTATCCTGTACTCTCTTTGTTATGAAGGATACTAAGGCCCTCATAGGGTATAGAGTTGGGTCTGACCACTGTCTACAGAGATCTTCACGGGTGGGCAGCTGCCGCCGGGCTGGTGTTCAAAGGCACTCTTGGTTTTTGTGCAACCTTCTATGTGGACTGGCAATACATTATCCTGTAATCTTTCCAACAAAACAGCATGTAAAATGTACAGCCAGATGCCATCCAGAGTTTGTGAACCCAAAGGCTAGGAACTGAGGACCGCTGGAGATAAGGGATCAAATCCTACCCCTAACTGAGCTGTGTGGGGCTCTGTGCAAGTAGTGATTAAAAGAGATCATATGGACAGAGATGTCAGAGCAGCCTCCAGTAGACCTGGGACCTATCCGTCCTTTTGAAAGGTAAATATTGACATACTTTTTATAGCAGAGGCAAAAGGCTAGAAATCCCAACTGGTCTTTGCTGCCTGCAAAGGTGTAGCCAGGAAGACAGAAACTCCTGGGCGTCACCCAAGTTTGACTTCCATCCTCCCACCAGCTGGTTACTGTTAGGTTGGCCAGACACGTTGTTTGGGCACATAGGCCTTGTGGCAGTGGCATGAGCAGGGTCCTGTCACATGTGGCAACTTTGGGTAGAACTGATCTGACAGACTGGCCCTATAGCCCCAGGCCTGTGGAAGGTTTTGGATAGCTTGCCGTGCTTTACTGTGGTCTAGAGCTAGCTTTTTCCAGAGTGTACCCACAGGAGTCTTTGGAAAGAAACACCAAGTATCTAAGACCCTGGGGCTGACTGGCTCTGTGACAGGTGAGTTACCCCCTTCTGGGCCTGTGACTCCTCATCCTTTAAGTAGGGATAGCAGTTAAACATCCTCTCCCAGGGTTGAGAGACCCCACTAAGAAACAGAAATACCTTGTTACCATCACACTATGACCAATTCACTGACCTTCCAGGCCCTCACTTCTGCTCTGAGCATCAGTCACAATTTTGTCTGCACTTTGCAAACAAGGCATAGAAAAAGGCTTAGGGTATTTGTGTATTTGATGAAAGATCTAACAGCATTATATAATTCAGGGCAGAAGACTCTACATGTAGTTGGGGCATAAGTCAATGTTTTTGTCTCCAGAGAAACCATAAGGAACACAAGAACCCTATCTTATATAGAATACAATTAAATCCTGAGAGGCCAAAGGATGTCATGGGAGCAGAGCATCAAGAATTGGGTTTAAATTGAAGCCTAGCCTCAACTCTCTACTCAGCACAGGGGCACTAGGCAAGAACTTCAGAAAAGAAAGTCCTTTTAGGGCTGCAGGGGCTCCATTCGAGCTAACATGTTTCCTTTGTGGTTACTGTCTGGTACACCTGATCCACTGTCATCTTGTCCACCTTCATGCCAGCTATGGGAGCTGAGCAGATGGTTTTGCACACAGAGAAATCAAGGCTCACTGAAGACAGATTTGCTCAAGGCTCTGAAGCTCACTTCCTGGGACTGCTGAGCTTTCCAATAGACAATAAATCCCCTCCATCCACTCTGACTCCCACCCATTCATTCATTTATTCCCCATTCATCCATCTATAATCCCACCACCCACCTGCCCATCCACCAACCTGCCAACTACCCTTCCATCTGAGCAGCTCCCAAGTGTCTACTCTATGCCACACAGAGACAGCAAAAGATCAATACCCTTGTAGAAGACAAAGGCCAGACTCACACCTGGGAGGGACACAGGATCAGAGGGATAACCCAGAGGAAGTCCTGAGTCCTGAGGGAGCAGCAGGAATTACTGAGAAGGGAAAAGGCTGCTGAGGCCGAGAGGCAAGGTCTGAAAATATGGGCTCTTAAGTTGGATTTTGAAATGAGACAGGTAGAAGAACCCAGATCACAAATGTTATGTGACAGTGAGCTGCAGAGCACAGACAAGAGCAGGTGACACCACCAGATATATGTATGCTATGATTCATTGTGGCTATAGTGAGGGGTGAATAATGGAAGGTCTGTTAAGATGAGGCTAGAGTATCTCCTAGAGGGCAGTGATGGGGTCAGACTACTAACCTGCCAATGAATGTCCTCAACTCAAGTCTGACAACTCTTGTTGGGCCAGAACCAGGGAGGACCAATTCTTACAGGTAACCTAGTGCATGTCTGAAGCCCAGAGGACAAAGGGGTCCCACAGCATAGGACTCAAAGTCTACAAAACCTTCATGTCCAGCTCACCAGCCCCGCTAAAGAGGGTGATACCTGAGGCCTGCCTGGTGGTGGTCACCCTCCTTAAATGTCCTTCTTGTCTCACTGGGAATCAGTGGGAGGGAGAACCACTCCTAGTACAGGGTGACGGGAGGCAGGTGCTGTGTGTGTCAGCCCCAGCTCTGCAGCGAAGGAAGGGCATCCCCGAGTGATGGCTATGGACCTATGCAAAGGTAAACGGGAGCACTGAGAATGCCACATATCCTCTATGGGGGATCTGCGTATGTTTTGGTACCCTCTTGTTCAGATATGCCTGTCTTCCTTACATACTAGATTGGCTCCTGGTCCACACAGCTTCCAGGGCTCCTTGTCCATTTTCCCCTCACAACCTTCAGGAACCTCCACCAACAAAAGATCTTCTCCCACACAACTGCATTTAGAGACACCCACTTGCTATCCTAAGAAACTCAAAAGCACAGCTCAGGCCTTTGATGGACGTGTTTGAATTGGGGCAAGGATATAGGTAGATGGATGAAGTCCACCCTCGAGAAAAGACGCTGCTACTTTTCTAGGCCTGTAAAAAAAACATGATTCCCTAGAGTTTTTAAGAACATGGCAGATAGTTCCCAGGCCCTCATCTTGGTGCCTGGGCTGGGGAACTCAAGTGGGGCCCTAAAACCTCAGGCCAAGCTCCTGTCTACATGTTAGGTACTCCAAAGTAACCTGTCCTCTTCAGAACCCTGTCCGGGGGACAGCATATCTGCACAGGCAGAGGCACATGCCTGCCCATAGGCTGGCATCTCTGCAGCTCAGGAGAGCAGGCTGTTTGTCATTTGCTGAGGACTATGGGGATGCTTTAAGATGAAATTTAAGCTCATTAGTGTTTAGCTAACGTCATCAGCAGCAACAGCAAAAATGAGGGTGGCAGGGAGTGTGAACGCCATAAACTGCCAGGGTCAGTGCCACTTCCCTCCTTAGACCTGGCTTCCATGCTCTGCCCTGTCCACACAGACATCCANCCAGTATCACTGGCAGCTCTACCCCCTGCCCTGGCCAATCCTTAAGATCCAGCCCCTGGGTCAGCATGTGACCAGAGCCAGCAGGCTGAGGCATGAGAAAGGAATCTGCCAGGGAGCCTGAGTATGGCAGAGACAACAGCTCCTTAATCTGGTTCCTTTGATAACTTCTGTCTTTTTATGCACACGCAAGGATCGCAGCTCTACCCTGCTCAGCCGTCTCCCTGCAGCTAATGCCTGACAGCTCTGTTTATGTCTCCCCGTAATTCTGCAGCTTTATGTTTTTTTTTTCCCTTTCCGGGGCCATTAAGCTCACAGCTACAGGCTCCATCCCCTGCCCCCGCCTGCCTTTGTCCTTGAGGCCTAGCTGCCCCAAAGCTCTTTGGGAGTAAGGCTGTTCCCTCCTGGCTAGTGGATAAGAATCCTGAACCCCAGACCTTGTCTGCAGGCCTCACTCAGGCCAGTCCACAAGCTGTCCTGATACCAACTCCTTCATCCTTCCATCACAGGCTATATTAGCTTATTCCCAAGGCAGATCCCACAGCTGGCGCCTGGTGGGCTGGCTGAGCCCCTAGCCTTGCCCCATATCTGCCCTAATTCTGTTTTCCTTCTTCCCTCCTTTGGCATCTGAGTGACTGATTTCTTTCCAGAACCAAGGCCTCTTTCTGAGGACAAAAACCACTGGTGCCATCTCTCTTCTTATTCTCTGGATCTTCTGATTGGGATCTAGTATATCCCTGGCATCCTGCACTCCATAAATTCTCTCACACAACCATTTACCTGGGTTCCCCTGCCAAGGTTCCTCCAACCTCACTCCACAATACAGAGCATGCCACATGCCCAGCCACACAGATTCTATGCCTACGACCCAGAGGGCTCTCCAGGTCTCTAGCCTGTTCATGGTGCTTTATTACTATAAAGCCTTCAGTGCTCCCCCACCCTTACCCTCACTTAATGTGCTGTACCTCCAGCCCTAAGACCTCCTGGACTGCAGATGCCCTGTACTTCAGTAGGCAGCAGGTCTCAACCTTCCCCAGCTCCATTAGCTGGAATCAATTCTTTCCTTCTGTGCATTGCACAAGCCTCTCCTAATCCCCAACATACTCATATCCTGTGCCCCACCAAGTGCGAGCTTTCTTAATGCCCTAAGTGGGTTCCTATGTCCCTCAGGCCTCAACAGCCACACCTCTCAACAATAGTCTCTTGGTGCACCATGTTGAGGACACAAATGAGACGAAGCAGGGTCACACTGACCAGAACTAGCCCCTGAAAGTTGATTGGAATATTTAAAAAGCAGAACCCTGTTTTGTCTCCTCCTTTTGGAGTGATAGCCAGCTGTTCACTTCCACTTTGAGGCTTAGGGCCTCAACTCTGGGGTGGCCCAGTAGAAAAGGAAGGAGCTCTGCTCCAGACTCTGGGGAAACCACAGCACACAGCCGCTGGCTCCTGTGCAGACTTAAGAGCCTTCTACCTGCTTCCTTTAGACCACTTCCTGCTGAGCTGCCTATCAGGGTCCTGCCCTATGTGTGCTCTAAGTCCCTCTGGCACATGCTCAGCTGCCCCCCAAACTGCTCAGCACCATCATCCAGCCTTCTGAAAACTGGGTGACCTGGCCCTGACCTTCTACCTTCCTCATGGATGGGTACCAGGATATCTGGCACTACCCACCTAGTCCAAGAAGACTAAGAAACAATGTCCCCACAGTATATGCCTCCTTTTCTTTTGTCTATAGCCCAAGGCTTGACCCTACTATCCCATATCTCAGAATGTGCGGCCAAGAGTTCTGAAATGGCCATAGAACCCTTAACCCATGTGACCCTGGTAAGCACCTGACCTCCACAGAAAAAATAAGTTCTCCTCTGCACAGGTCACCAGGCAGACAGAGGTGTGGGAAAGTTCATGGAATTCTGCTGTCAAGCATCAGGGAAGCTTTGCGACGTGTGAAGCCCTTGCTGAAAACAGCTAGATCACATCAGTGACGGCAGAGCTATACCACGAACAGGGTATTTCTGAATATGGGCCCTGGGCAGCCAACTTGGTGGGGAGGGTCATGGACACAGCTGGGAACTATCCTCGGGTCCCTGGAGTTCTGCTGAGCACTGTAGCAGGACCAAGAGTTAATGCTTACCCAGTCCTGTGGCCAGCTGTGCCCAGGCCCCAGCCCATCACCCTGACAATGCATACTCCCTTCACCAAGCAGTTACTGGCTGCAAAGCACATGCTTCCACCAAGGCAACTGGCAAATAGCCACCAGGCTCTGAGGTTGGGTTGGGGCTAGGGTTCAGAGATGCAAAGTCCTTGGCCAAGAGGTGGAAACATGGTTGCTGGAGGCAGCACCAGCTTTGGTACCCCATTGACTATATGCCCAGTATCGTCCAGTGCCTGCTCTGCCACAAGCATCACCAGGCTTTCTTTCATCTGCGAGGGTAAAGCTGTAACAATCAGGTCTTGGAGACAGGCAACATAACTGTATCCCCTAAGCAGAGCCTGAGAAATGTGCGACAGTCTCTCTCCGTGCACAGGGGCAAGAATCAAGATTCAGAGAAATCAATCAACTGACTCCTGCAAGATCACACAGCACAGCTCCACAGCAGCAGGGCCTCCGAATCCCAGCCCACAGTATCACTGCTTCCAAAGAACTTTTCTTTTCTCTCTTCTTCCTTTTCGAAACAGGGTTTCTCTGTGTAATAATCCTAGCAGTCCTGGAACTAGCTCTTGTAGACCAGGCTGGCCNTCAACTGACTCCTGCAAGATCACACAGCACAGCTCCACAGCAGCAGGGCCTCCGAATCCCAGCCCACAGTATCACTGCTTCCAAAGAACTTTTCTTTTCTCTCTTCTTCCTTTTCGAAACAGGGTTTCTCTGTGTAATAATCCTAGCAGTCCTGGAACTAGCTCTTGTAGACCAGGCTGGCCTTGAACCCAGAGAACCACCTGCTTCTGCCTCCTGAGTGCTGGGATTAAAGGCGTGTGCCTCTACCACCAGGCTCAAAGAGCTTTTCTTGTTACAGACAAATGCTTGGGGTCCAATATACAATGAAAGAGGCACAGAAGCAGGTGTTCAACACAATCCCATTTTGTGACACAAAAAGCTGACATCAATGTCTTCTCATCAAAGAGTTTGGAGGTGCCTACTATTTTTTTTTCATATTTTTCCAGCAAGGTTTCTAAAAAGACCAGCAGTTCTGTTTTCTAGAATGAATGGGGACAGGAGCTGGTGCAACCAAATTCTGGTTAATAGAATGTTGCCATAGTTACCATGTACGCATCATACATCCTTTTAGACCAACAGTCAATTTTAGCCTTTGGTGGTCTGGGCTCTCTGTCATTCTATGTTGATTCAGAAGATTCCTTGGGACCTGAGGTCCCCTCCACAAGACACAGCATCCTGGATTATGCAGGCCTGTGGGAACAGCAGGATCCTTCCCTGTACCTGGATCTGGACCTGCTGTGGGAAGAAAATCTGTCCCACTGTATGCCATGCTGCGTTATCTAGCCAGCCATGATGGTCCTCACCTGTCTCCACCTCCCTTTTCTTCCTGGCATTTTGATTTTACTGGGGTGGCCCACAGCTCTGGTACTTAGGGAATTCAGGCCCATTGTGGGGGGCCAGGCTGTGCAGACATTCCCAACACAGCTCCCACACTCAAACCACTGTTCTGTAGACAGCTCTGGACCACCCCTACCCAGAGAGGCCCCTGAGCTTGTGGCCTGAGAGCAGCTGACAGCTCCTTAACAGAAGCAGGCCACCCTGAAGCCTGAGTGACACTACACTCTGACAAAGATGCAGACACTCACATCAAAGCTTCATTTTTCTTCTTCCCGTTAGGCACTGAAACCATTTACATAAAGAGCCCCACATGGGTCTGCAAAAAGATGCATTTCTCCCCGCATCCCTTTCAACCTCCAAGACACTGCCTGTCAGACCTGCCCCCTTTCTTGGGGCGGGTGTCTAAGCCCTATACTTAGGTCTTCTGGACACAGGGCTAGGGGAGGCCAATGGAACAATAACTGTGCCCACAATTTTTAGTTTGATGGTACAAGAGATCAAACCCAAGGCCCCCAACATTCAGGTGTTGCAGCACTGAGTCACAGCCTCACCCCTCTTAATTCTTTACCAACAAAAAAGAAGATCCAGTGGTGGTGTTGTATGCCTTTAACACAGCACTGGAGAAGCAGAAGCAGATAGACCTCTGAGTTTGTGGGCAGCCTGGTCTACAGAGTGAGTTCCAGAACAGCCAGGGCTACACAGAGAAACCCTGTCTCGAAACACCAAACAAGAAAAGAAAAAAAAACCTAACCAATCTATAAGAATCTTAGTCAAGATGGAAGGGTCTCTGGGAAGAGCAGGCCAGCTGAGCAGCAGCTACCTCTGTGCATCCACTCCCAGGCAACTGGCTCTGCGGGGCAGAGGCCGACTGAACTACTAGAGTCAGGCCTGCATGCCAGATCTTCCCAGTGGCAAAGGCCAAGTTCACAGTGGGCAGCTGCTGCGCCTGTTGTTTCTTCAGCTCATTCTGGGTGGTCCAAGGCAGCACCTAAGCAGTCTTCTTCTCTGACAGCTAGGACCTAAAACCTTCAAGCCTTATTTTTGAGCAAATGAGCATTCTTGGCTCCTCTTTTAAGGGCAAGTCTCACCACCTGTGAGTAAAAATACCTAGCTCCTGTCCCAAGCACCTCCCTTGGTCCGGAAGTATCCTGTACAATTCCTGGGCCAGTTCATCTGGCCCAGGTCAGATGGGTCTCTAGGTTGTGGAGGATCTTACATGTGCAGTGAATGAGCTCTGCAGTCAGGGATTGCATAACTGCCTAGGTCTAGCGTGTGCTGGAGTGCCACCATGTGACTCATAGAATAAGGCCTACATGTTGCCATTTGGGGATCAATGTTCCACACTATCTGTAGAACTTTATGGAATTTTTAAGAAGATCTTCAAAAACCTTATTTTTTGTGTACAGAACAACCCCCTAAGTCTCATGAAAATGTACTACACAGGAACATTTCTGTATTCTTCGGCTGAAGCTCTCCTCTGTCCAGGTGAGTGTAGTTTCCTGGCATCAGATGGGATGACACACAAAAGCCACATGCTCTAAAACACTTGTGGCAGTTAGCACAGTAGATCTGTGTCCAGAAGACGCTTGCACTGTAAGCTGTGACAGTGTTCATCAGAAGTGGGAGGGAAACACGATTCTATTTTACAGTTCAGTTACCTGTAGTTAGGCCCACTCAGAAAATACTAAATGGAAAATTCTAGAAGTTAGCAACTTATACATTTATTAACTTTATTGCAGTACTGCCATTGTCCTAACTTTTTATTAGTTACCATTAATCTTTTTTTTTGTTTGTTTTGTTTTGTTTTTTTGAGACAGGGTTCCTCTGTAGCTTTGGAGCCTGTCCTGGAACT